>QUSF01000029.1:7327915-7354424 GCA_003676055.1 Chloebia gouldiae
TAAACTGAGGGAGAAATGCTAAACTGAGAAAGAAGCTGGAGCACCTCTTCTCCCTATTCATTCTGCAGCACTTCTGCAGCTGCAACCATTGTTTTTCCAAGTAATTTCCAGGAACCCAGACAAAGGAGATTACATGATCACTACAGTGGCCTCTCTGAAGAGACAGAGTGATTAAATGTGTTGATTAGAAATTTGCTGCTCACCTCTGATAGAAGTGGTGTGGATCAAAAAGTCATCTTCAGGTGAAAAAACAAAACCAAACCAAAAACTGCCTTTTGAGAAGAACTGTGAGTACATTTCCATCAAATACTTACAAGAGTATAGTGTAACTAACAAGTGGGCAATAGTTGAAGAGTTTTCTAGGTAAGTAATTTACTATATAAAAACCAGATTACATGTTTTGTGTCTATTCCATGCATGGACATTGTGGTGGCTACTGCCTACTCTGCTGCTACAGATACTCAAGCACATCATCAGCTGTCCTAACCCTCAGAAAATTTTTGGCCTTCATCTTTTCTGCACCACCTAGCAATATGGTCACTGTCACATTGTAAATTACCACAATTTTCCCTTGAAAAGGAAAGTCCTTTTTCCACTAAAGTGTAAAATTGTTTTAAAATTGTTAAATATACACTAAAGTGTATATTTAATTTATGTTTAATATTTATATAAAATACATTTATATTTATATTTATTATTATAGTGTATATGTATTTTATTTATGCACTTAAGTGTATATTTACAGTTTTCTGCTGTCTACTGGAGGAACATGGCTTATGTGGGACAGAAACTGAGATGAAGAACTCAGGGTCCCTGTAGGACCCACAGAACACAAGAATTAGCTGTCCAACACAGGAGGGCTTCTACCTTTTCCAGCATATAATGGATGCTAGAGTAGAGAAGACTGGTTGTTGCAGTCCAAAGCATAATGCTTTGTGTGTTTTCTCAAATTTGTAGAATCTAGAAATAGGTACATATTTTCAAAGGACTCATTGGAAAGGGTTGAAACTATTTTGCTTAGGTGTTGTGATCTCTTATGCTTGTAGTTCTGTAAGCATTCAGTAAGACACAATGTCTGTTCTGATGTTTTGGGTATTTCTCAAATATGGAGACAAAATCTACAGCAGCATGGGAGTGGGAATGTTTTATATATAACATAGTCTTCTCATTTTTCATTCTTGTTTATCACCCCCTGATTTTGCTCCTTGGACTCAAACTGTAAGGTGTTGAGGCATTGCAAGTGTGTTTTCATAGTGGGATTCCAGAATGATCCAGAGGAATGTGCAAAAATATGATGCACATTAAATTTCCTCATATGATTTACAGATTTTACAGAAAACCTGTGATGAAACCAAGATTTCAAACTTGATTTTCACTGTGTCCTAGTGATCTAAGAGCAGAGTTGGACATTTTAGTTAATTTCTTAGCTTATCAAGAGTGTGTGGGCTAATCTAATAAGGGTTAGATTTTATGGATAGTCTGGATAATAATAGGATGTGAAATGTCATAGTGGGATGTTAATCTCTCCAGAATATTGCACTTTTTTGGCCCTAGGAGGCCTCTGTCTCAAAGAAACTTTGCTATTCAGTGCCTGTGAATAAAATATTCTTCTCTAGGTCAGCAGAGCACACCATGAGCTTTTGAACAAGACCAGACTAAGTTTGGTCCCTTTGGCCACTGAATAATTGAGCAGACAGAAGATGTCACAAAAAGTGACAAAACAAAACTTTTGAGGCTGCTGTCATTTTTGTTACACTGCACTGGGAAACTGTTTTACTTGAAGAGTTTCATAGAGAAAAGAGAGGTGCAGAATTTTTTATTTCTCCAAAGGTTTCTTAGCAACAGTACTTTTTGCTTCCAGTTTGGGGCCACACCCATAGGCTCAAGCCCTCACCAATGCAAGCCCACTGAAACTGGGTATGCCCTCCACAAGATAAACTCAATTTGTCATGGCAGGTCTGAGCGTGGCCTTTTGCACTCACTGTGTATGGCCTTAGGCTCTTCTGTCTTGAAAGGAGCTGTATTTCCATCTGAGGCATACAAAAACTTTTTCATCCTAGACAGCTCTCAGACCTCCTTGCTTTTGTGATGCCTTGACTTTTCCTGTTGCTCTGTGTCTGCACTTCTGACACTGCTTCCTAGTGCTTCACAGAAAAACCCAGGAAGCGCCATAGGTATGTCTATGCCACTGCTTGCAAATGAGGCTCAAAAGCTTCACAGGTGTTTAGAAAGTATGCCAGACCTAGAAGATCAGTGTGTGCAACAACAACTTAATAAATACACAGGTGTATAGGAGTCAAAAGAGTACAGTGTCAGGATTCAGGAGCTCCTAATGTATGCCTTAACCATCTGACCAGTTTTTCATACTCATATTTTTAATCTATTTGCTTTCTATATTTTTCATTTTTTTAAACAAGGGAGTAAAATAAGAGTAAATATTATTATACTGCAGATAGAGGTCAAGAATCTACATCTTTGAAATCACCACAATACTTTTTGGATTCTCTCTCAAAATTGGATTTCTGAGAACATGACTCTCAAACATTTTTACTGTAGCTCTATCTTCCATTCTTGTCTTTTTTCAGTCTGTTGAACTGACTAGACACATCTTTTTCTCCCTCTCCCTTCTCTTCCAGAATAAACCCTTTCAAATGTATTAATTTCCTACAAATCTAATGAAAATAAGGCTGTGATAGGGGAGGGAAAGCCTGATTCTCACTGAGGGAAAAACCAGAGTTGAGATTGAGCACATTAGTTTGACAGCAGAGATTCCAGACTGGGAGGAAGGAGGAAGACTAGAAAAATGAATGTTCAGTAGTTCCACTATTTGTGCACCTACATGCAAATTTTCTGTCTATCTGCTCCTTCAGAAAGGTAACATTATTTAAGTAAACAATTAAATTAAAAAAAAAAGAAAAAAAAAGTCTAAGTGTAAGAACTGTAGGCTAATTTTGGACCAAAAAAAAAAAATCACACTTTTCACCTGGATGACCAGTTTGGCATAGCTATTATCACAAACCAGCTCTAAACCGTGACTTTTTGTAAGCATTTGTTCTAGGGAAAATCATTGCACTTTCCTCAAACCTCCCTGGGGCCCATGGGATGGAGAGAGGGACAAGCAATTTACTGGCACAGAAAAATACTATTGGAGCTGCATGTGAAATTACTTCCTTCTTTTCAAACAAATGGGGATTGGTGTCACTGACCTGAGAGTGCTGCAGAAGTGTCTCCCACAGGACCTGAACCTGCAGTGGGGTGTGGCAGCTGTGAGACCAGCACCCAGCAGTTCTGCACAGAGCTGTAGGAAGGGACCCACCCAAAAATGCAGTGAGGGAGTTTTGGAGACCCTTGTAAGGGACAAACCTGTGCATGTAACTTCAGTACAGTCCAATGTGGTCCCATCCACCCAATATGACCTTCTCAACCTATCCCCATCCAAAGAAATTACTTTTCTCTAGGATCTGCTGAGTTGTTTTGCATCCCAAACCTTCACAGAGAGCAGATCTGCTGATCTGACCTGAGTACAAGATACCCTCCACTGCAGCAGGGCTGCCAGGATATTCCTGCCATCAACAGAGCTATCCATCCAATCCTTACTGGTAAATTGGAGCACAGATCACATGCTTTTTCAGGCTAATGATGATATAAGGGAGTACAATCCATGGGTTGCCACTGCAGCAGCTCCAGGCAAGAACCTCTGCTATTCCAACAAGAGGAAGGAATAAAGTTTACAGAATTCACCTAGTCTTTGCCCATCATGAATGATCTTTCTCCTCCTGGCTTCAGGCTTCATTGTCAATATCAGAGCCAAGTACTGCTGCCACTGAGACTTGGTAAGCCTGGTGTAGCACAGCTCAGTTTTCCCTTGCTTACCTTTGACTGTCACAGGTAGAGTCAAAGATGAGAAAATATCTCATGTTATTCTGAAAACCTTTGTCCCTCAGCTATCTGCCCAAGCAACACAGCACCACCTTCCTGGCAGGGAATAGGTGCAGGATTTTGTGACTTGTTGAAAGAGACAGTATATCATCAATTCGAGTCTGCCTTGTGCTTTTGTTGGAGCAAATGGGAGCTTTGTGTATAATTTTGTGGAGAGGAAAGTCAGGACCCTGGTCAACAGAAAATAAGCCTTTTAAATGAAAAAGAGTAAAATGTGAAGATGGATTTCTTTCTATCAAAGTTAAAAAGTACTTACTATTTGGAGAAAAGTGTTTGTTTGAATTATAACACTGAAAGTCACCTTTCAAAGAGCTCTCTAAACAGATTTGTGTTTTCCTTTTGGAAGTTCACTCCTGAAAGTTATGAAAACCCCAATAAACATGAAAATTTATTTACAAAGTTATAGGTGTGAATATGAAGCATAAAATGAATATTTAATGTACAAGACCTCTTGCTTAATATTTGTGCAATTGATTCTTTATTTTTATTATCGCTGTCATAATGATCGTTCCTTATTTCACACTGAAATCTGTTTCTGATGGTTAGTTCTAAGCAGACACTTTTTCTGTGATTAACATCATTGGACACCTCATTACAGGCAATCAAAGATTTTGATCTTAAATACTTTTTGATAATTAATTTGATATTTTAGTGAGTGGTTTTGGCTATGTGATAGATGCAGGAAACAAATTCTGCATTGTATGACACCACAAAAAACTTGGGCTAAATAACATATCACAAAGAATATTTACCATTTGAAAAAAAAAAAACAAACAGCTATATTTAGAGTAAAGTCTCTCTAACTAGATCTTCTGTAATGTGCAATTTAGGATTGACATGCCATCTAATCTATAACAGCGGATTACACCACTTTCCTTACTGCTGCATTCAAATATTGAGCCTAGTCTGAAGTATTGATTCAGCTGTCTTCAGCCACTAGAAATATGACAGTTTATACCAGCTATCTGGTTAGAAATGTCTCCATAAAGTGATATATTTAAAAAATACATGCTTAAAAATAATACTTTAATTTTTTCTTGCTTCTTAAAAAGACCATCATGGTTGTCATTAAATGAAAATAAGATGCTCTAGTTCTGAAGGACAAGCTTTATAATTTTTTTTGCTGCACTTGATCAGGTCAGATGTAGAGTCCTTGTGCAGCTGATACTCCTTTTACAACCAATGTTGTGGACATCCTCATTTTATTCTGATTTTTAAACAATTTTTGCTCAAGGAAGCTTTGCATAATTGGACCTTTATTCCATCACTGCTGGTTCAGATCTGAGCTCTCACACCCAAAGGGCTGGTCTGTTTAAAAGCTCCTGTGTTTCAAAGCAGGGGAGGAATTGGGAATTCAGAATTATTCCACAACAAGATTTCAAGGCAAAAAAAACCTTCTGCCTTAATTTTGGTGAAGTGGAGGCCAAGCTGACCTTCTGACCCAAAGATGCTCTGCCTGCCCATGGCTCATTTCTTCTGTAGTTCTTCTGGCGTCATGTCTTGCTTCAAGCTTCCCTCTGTCCCACCTCACAGAAGATAACCCAGGTGCTGAGGGACAGAGACACCACTGAAGGGAAAATCTCCTGGGGGTGACACTATGCTAATACCAAATAAATAACAAAATTAAACCCAAACTTTTTAGTGGGTAGGTCACACCACCAACCCTTTTGGGATGACTTCTTGATGCTGGAGGGAAAAGAATATGAATCAACAGGCAGGACAGAGACCCTGCTTCTGCCGAATGACTCATTCTGCGAGTGAATTGTCTTTGTTAACGTAGTATCACCCACTTATTTGCCTCTGTGGAAGGAAAGGGCTTCAGTTTCCTCTCTTCCTCACATGACCTTCTTCAAAGTTATTGTAGAAAACCACTTGGAGATCCAGCACCAGCTCTGTTGATTTCCTGCTTTTCTCTTTTTTGTTTTTCAGTGTGAGAATAAATGCTATTTGAAACCAAAGTCTTTGTAGCCTACTTACTCTCTATCCTATTTAATTTCCTATATCATGACTACATTATGACATTCTAATCAGGTTTCCACATCACACCCATTGCTGCTGAAGTGACTTTTATTTATTGCTTCTTCCCTTCTCTCTTGTGCCCTCCTTCATAAGAAGGACATTGGGGCTATCTGGGAAATGAAATGACTCACTCAGTGAGAAATCCATTTGTATCATAGAAGAAGGGCAAAACAGATTTGCTCAGTTGTTTGCAGAATGTGAGGGCAAATCTTCTTGGTGGTTTTCCAGTATCTTTCCCCGTGTTTTGAGCCTGGGAAACAAATAATTTTGAAATTGCTTTTTCTAACTTGGTTTGGGTATTTGCTCTCACATATCTCTCAAGGTTACTGACTAGAGAAGGAATAGAGGGAGAGAGAGGGAGGCAAAGGGTTGGTTATAGAAGTTTTGGGCAGAATCTGGTGAGGTTATCCAACATATCTTCTTTATTCCAAAGAGGGATCAACTGTTCTTTTCTGTGGAGTTTGAACAAGAGATTTTTTTTAATTCTGTGGACCTAAATTTTGGCCTGATTATTATCTAATCCAAACATGCTAGATTAAAATTGATAGTTCTAAAGCTGAGAAATACATACATGAGGAAAGAAGCTTTTAGCTGTATTGATCAAACTACCACTTTTATATGAGAATTAGTTAGTATTTAATCTATCTAGCAGCATATATCAAAATTACAACCTAAGATTTTTATTACTTACAAAAAATTGGGAGGGGAGGCTTGGGGAGATATAAATCAATGGGATAAACTGTAATTAGCTTTTTTTCTGATAGATTATAGTTCCTTTCCCAAATGAGAACTCCGTACAGTCACTATATATATTTAAATTGCATTAACTGTCCTAAGAGCTGTAAAATACCTGGAGCATGGGAGATGTCTAATATAATAAAGAAAATAGTAAGTAACAATATATAACTAGGAGCTAGTGTTGAATTTTTATGGGTCATGTTGTTTATAGGCTTATAACTGTGCTCTTGGTTGGAGCATACACTAAGGAATACCTAACCACAAATGAAAGAGAATACTCTGACAGAAGATTTACATGAGTCCTTTTCTTTCATAAACTCTATGTATTAACCTTGTTCAAATATGGTAGCCTGCTCATGGAATGTTAGATTAAAAAGAAAAAAAAGTAATAGAAAACTATGTTAGATTAAAAAAAAATAGAAAACTTTTGTCAAAATATACTTTGTCTAAATATCTTTCAGTACCAAGCATAAAAGATTAGAAAAAAAACCTAAAATAAAATACAAATTTAAATAATAATAAAAAAAATAACCCACAAACATTCCAGAAACATTGAATTTTAAAATTTTATTACTTTCCTGAACAATTTGCAAGTTCTCAGCGCTGAGATTTTGTTGCAATAAAACCTTTACTTTACTAACAACTGAACTTGTGGCCAAAGAGAACACACAGACCTGGAGAACCAAGTTTTGAAGAAGCCTTTTGGCATTAATCAAGCTATTATCTTTAGAATTTCTCCACCGCTAACATTTTCAAGGCTGTGCTCAATCACCTCCAACACACATGCTCAATAGTTTTATAACTGGAGGTTGACTTATTGAGTTGTTCCTCCTCTTCACTGCTACTTTTATTCGGCTTCAGATCCTGAAATCCTCATTCTCCAGTTCAAAGTGACTTTGTCAGAGTTCCTATAGATGACTTGGTCTTACACCTTGGCCTGTCTGAGGTGCATTTAGCAGCAGCTCTTTAAACCTTGGTAGAGTCATAAAACCTTCCAAGAAGATTGCAGTTAGCTCATCACCTTCTAATGGATGCCTTGTACAGCCCCTGGAGCAAAGAAAACCTACGTAATGTTCTGAAATACACCTTGGGGTTGCTCTGCTTCTGGTCATCAAACATTAACACCAAATGTTTGCAATTAGGCCACCTATTGTAGAGACTCAGGAGTTCTTTGAATATAGAGCAGCAAATGGTTCTAAGATAATGGTAGGCATTATCCTCCATAGGAGAGAGCCTATTTTCAGTGACATACTATCTTAATTCTGCTTTATAGCTCTTTTGCAGGAAAAACAAAAAAAAATAATGCTGTTTCAGTCCAACTCTGAGCACTTAGTTCTTGGTCTGCATCATGGCAAAGTTTTCTTTAGCACCACTGCTGCTTTCTTTTCTTATGACAATGCATCTATCAGGATTTTCTGGATAATTTAGGGATCTGCCTGTTTACATGTTTATTATGAGTCTCAATCAAGCCATCAAGTGTTCAAAAGTACAGAAAGCCTGGAAGAGCTGAGGATGTAATGAAAATAAGCAGCTTTATGACCATAAAGGAGGAGGGAAAGAGTGGGTGGCAGATGAGAATAAGCAAGGGGAAGTCTACATCCCTGTTCTTTCTGTACGGTCCAATAGACAGAATTTCAATTCTACAAATACCTGAGTCAACTCTGTTGAATTCCCTGGCTACAGTAGACATCCTACATGACTTTAGAAGTTACTTAGCTTGTCTATGGCTCAGTTCCTCTTCCTGCTTACTTGCTTTTAGGCAGCACATTGCTGATAGCAAGATACTCATAATTAGCGTCAGGGTAATAGATAGGAGTTGCACAGATGATCTGAGAGTGGTGACTTAACTCAGGGCCATATGCCAAGTCCTGGCTCATGCAGGAATAAAGCCAAGTCCTGTGCATGTTGGTGAGACTTTCTGTTTGCTGTGCTGTGCTGATTGACAGGAGAAAGGGGCCAGAGTGGTTGGTGTGCTTCAGGATTGCATAGACATATACCACCACAAACAATCAGTTTAAAATATTTCTTGTTGTTGCTATCACTTGTATCTTGATGCAGCAGTGGGTTAAGGTACTGAGTACAAACACTGAATGAAGCATGATGGCCAAGAATATCTGATCTGAAAACTGACCTTGGTCTTGGAGGCTAATCCAGTTTGGTGCTCAGTGCTCATCTCCCCACCATCTTCACCAGAATATGAGCAAGCTGTGTACTTTGAAGGATCAGTCTCCTTTAGTACGTATTTTAGCCTTTGGCAGTGCATTAATTAAATGAGGATAATGCTTACTTTCCCCTTGAGGATATTGTGAGACTTCTGTAGAGAGACATTTTGAGCCCTTCTCATGAAAGACATTGCACAGAGTAAATGCCAAGCGTTATGCACCTCTTGAGAATCAAAAGGTCACCCACGGAAGACCAGGCTAAATTCCCATTGATTTTTATGAGAACTCTGGGTGGAGCCCAGAAAAACAATCTCCAGGCCATGGACTGATCCTTCTGGCCTACTCAGTGCTGGGATCATGTAAGCTTTGATACTTTCTGGAATTAAATAATTCACTTCTTTCTTGATTTTACCATCATTAATTTAGTCTAGCTTGAAGAGAACCAATAGGTCAGTTGGATGGGGGGTAAGGAAGCCACATGGAACAAGCGAGGAGGAATTAATTAGGTATGCTGCTGGCAATGTGCTGCTACCTTCTGTGGAAGCTACAATGCTTAGAGCTATGGAATTATCAGGGAATGAAAAATAAAATAAAAGGCTTTAGATTTATGATTCCTGCTCTTATGTGTTCTTGCTGTCGTTCATATGGATTAGGACTTAAATTCAAACATACCCTGTAGAAACGAGGGTTTGCTGACTTAGAATAAACAGCATTAAGAGTACAGGTTAGGCAAACCCAGAGATATTCAGGTTCATCCTAATTTTCAGCTGGAGTTGGTCTGAAGTGCTATGTTTAATTTTTTTTTTTTTTACTCTGGTGCAGCAATATTCATAGGATAAATCCATATTGATCAGAATTTTTCAGTGCTGCTTTCGGGGAGAAAAGTAAACTAAACCCAACACTCGAATATTTTATAATTCCTCTTCCTTGTCTGTTTCTGTTTCTAGCTTCTTCCAATATCTGTCCTTTCTACTGTTTCCAGGTTTTTTCAGAGTCACCCTGGGCAGTGTTGATGTTAAAAGTCCAGGTGTACCAGAATGACAAATTCCTTCTAGGTGAATAAGAGGAAACTGATATCTTGGAATCCAGCAACGTGGCAGTGCAGAGAGGTCAAGAACCAAGGCACCTCCATATAAATTAGACCTGGTATAAGCATAGCTTGTGGCATAGAAGTTGTAAAAAAAAAAAAAGCTGTAAAAACTTTACTTTCATCAGATGAAGGAAAATAAAACAATTAAATAGGAGGTTAGAAGTAGGAGCAGGAAAAAACAACAACAAAAACAAACAAAAAAACCACACAAACAAACAACATCAACAAAAAGACAAAAACAAACAAAAAAACCCACCAAAACCAAAAACAAACCCAAAAAAGACAAACACAAATTTGGCCTTTGTCTCATGAAAATCAGGCAGATGTGCTTCTGTAGAGGTTGATAACTTCTCTGTTCAGAGAGTTTACTACTACCACAAGGAAGAGTAAGTTTCAATCTATAGGAAAAGAGGACTGCTTTAGGACTGTCGTGCTGTCTCAGTCTATAGAAGCTGTGAAGATGATATTAGACAAGCATCCAGAAACTACTAGGTATTTATATCTCCTTCTGGATCAGGTGATCTTTCGGAATTCCTCACAGCTCTGATCAATAATTTAAGAAACAACAACAATGATTTGAGAACTGAACTTTGAAGAAGATGGAGAAAGAAATATAATGTACCTTGTAATATTTTTTTCAGCTGGTCTGAAACACAAGTTCAGACTTAAAATCATGTAAAAGCTGAAAATGTGACTCTTAGCCTACTTGCACATTTGAATTCTCTTCCTGGCCTGGGGCCAGTGCTGCCCCCAAGGCTGTTTGATTTTGTTCTGCTTGATCCTGAGCACCAATTCCCTATTTTCATAAATCCAAAAGACAGAGGAACAGATCATAATGAAGGCAAATCTCATGATCCAGGAGGCTAAAAGGCTAGAAGGGATCATGAATTGTAAAACCACTCTCTAGCTATCCCACTAGTGAAGTGACTTCTTTCCAGTTGTCACCCTCCCTTGCACCCATTCTGACCATGAATTTTGGGCCTGTATCAACCCCTGTTGATACTAAGTCAGAAAGAAAATTTCTTTGTCTCCACATTAGGCAATACATTCACTGGTGTCATTAACAAGGAGCCTCTTTTACAGCATTCCTCCTCTGGAAAGAGCCTTCTGATTTCTGCTTTGGGGAATGCATTAATGATGCCGACAGGGAACTCTCTTGCAAGTTGTTTCTTGCAGCATACGAAGATTTTACTCTATCAAAGGGTTTCTGGCTGTCTCTTAGGGCCCAGGCAGCATTGCTGCTCTAATTCCTGGTCCTGGATTTCATTTAGCTTTTTACTACTTCTATCCCGGCTTGACTCCACTGACCTGCAGAGGCTTCTCTCTGATTCATGCTAAAGTAGCAGCCTGTAGTTTACTCAGGGATCCAGAATTCACTCTTTCCAATTCTTCCTCTCCATTTCAGCCACAATGTCCTGATGCTGATCTTAATTTCATCAACACCTGCCTGAAAAATAGCTCTGTTTGTGTGCACCTGTTGAATACATTTAGGGACAAGGCACCTTATCTGTGTGAAGGAGACTAGATGGTACTACTGAGCAGCTCTGGTTGTGAAGGGTCATGCATAAACTTCCACGTGTGTTCTGTTTCCAATTTCACTCCCTCAGATGCAAAATCTTTCCTCAGGGGTCTGTGTTTAAAAACTTGTTCTACAAAAGGAAGGTGAAAGGGTGATATTTGCATATCTGCAAAGGCACCAGGTTTTGTGTGAGAATCTTGATAGATCAAGGATGCCACTTTTAATAGATTTCTCTTTTGCACAAGACTGCTGAAACTTCTCTTATCTGACACAACAAAACCAAAATTTTATAGCAATGCTGTTTGATGTGAAGAGTTGCATTCCAAGCACTTATTTGCTCAGAAGCTGATGTAGGAATTGTAAGACGAGATGCCTAATCCAAAATTCAAAGTCCTGTCACACATATCAGGTTATTGGAACTCTGTGCCTCAGTTTCCCCAGTTATAAAAGGGAGAACAGCTACCATTCGCCTATCCAAAATACATTGAGGATTGGGCAAATTATACAAAAGGAAACACCAGAATCCAAATGCCATTAATAAGAGCTTATTTTCCATGTTGCTTCACACTCTCAGAAGTAGTTCAAAGTAGTAGTGCTGTGTGAGTGTGTGTGTTAGGAAGGGAAGCAGTAAGAACATTTATGAAAAGATGAACAGGCTTAAGGTAAATTTACCTGAAAAGCTTTTGTCAGCAAAACGGGTGGCTTGAATTGAATGACAGAACTATGTGTTTGTTTATTTGTAGAAGTAAATGTAAAACATCTGTTAGGCCCGTGTATTTAAACCTCCTGGGAACAGCTTTGAAGCTATATACCTCTGAGTCTACGCATTTTCTTTCTCCAGGTTGGTGACGAAAGATAAAAAGAAATCAAAATATGCCTAAAACAATCTTATGTGCCGATCTGGATGCAGTGTTCTTCAAGTTGTAAGACTTATTTATGATTTATTTTGTCACCAGCGATCTCCAGTAAAAACGCTGGCCTTTTATTGTACATTTGGTTCTTGTTATATCCTAGGTAATTAGACAGCAAAACCAGGTATTGAACACAGTCCTTCACTAGCTATCTAAAATTAAAGGTAATCATAAAGACATTATGGAACACATCAAGATTTCCTTTATTACGACATTAATAAGACATTATGCATCGCACCCCATTTGATTAGCATATGGTGTCTCAGAGAAAATCAGTTAACACTGATGCATCTATAAAAGTGTCCAAGCAATACTCTGCCTCTTCTAAGTGATGCACACTAAATACACTGCTGTGTGGTTACCCTCACCCAGCCTCTGCCAGCCTGACACAGCCCTAAATCTCCCGTGATGGGCTGGGTGTGCTGCAGACACAGCACTGGGATGAACATAGGGCTTGGAAAGCCCTTGCCAGAAAGAGAGAAGAAATTTGAGGGTATGTTTTAAGCCTTTGTAGCCCAGCTGAGCTTGTTTTAAGAGCAAGCTTCTTTTAAAGTGTGAGTTTAGTGATATAGGAGTGAGTAAGGCTTTCGTCCCTCTGAAAGAGTGCTGTTAAATTTCCTGGTTCCACTGCATCCCAAAAGCCCTGTGAGGACAGTTTGCCCCGAAGTTAGTGTTGTAGCTCAGTGCCTTCATCTGCAACTGTACAAGTGAACCAGTTTCAAAACATTCCTCCCATCCTTTGCTATGGAACTGTGGCAAAATCAGTAGTGCATGTATTGTCCTGATCCCTGATGCAGTCAGTAAAGCCTGGAATAAATACATTAATTTTAGGGATTGATAAATGTGAGTTTTGCCTTGTGACTCAATGCTCAGGTTTCCATCTCATATTTGGACTCACTTCTCTTGCTCTCAGAGTATAATTATTATTGCCTAACTCTGTCCTTTTACATTTTAAATTATGCCTTTATCTAGAATTTATTTCTCTTGTCTGCAATTCAGAAATTCTATTATTAATCTTGTGCAATATTACAAACATGCAGGAAGTACTAAGAAAAATTCAATAATTCAAAAATTCAATATACTTTTAATTTTTTTTTATTATTGTGGTAAAAAAAAAAGAAGTAGAAGAAATAAGAATGCTCAACATATTTAATTATATTTAACACATTTTGTGGCATTTAAGAAACAGACTAAAGATGTGTTTGGATTTGGGTTTGGTTTTTCTTTTTTTGCTTGTTTTTTTGTTCAGAAATTCAACCACAATTCACAGCAAATTCTGTTGGATTGTGTCACTAACTGTGAGATTAAAGCAAGCAGTAAATATATTATCCCTTTTTTCCTGGATGAGAAAACTGCATCACAGGATAAGTTACATGACACAACAGAGTAACGGTAATAGCCTGGATATTAAATACATAGCCTTGTTTGCCCTAGATAAAGTCCCTGTGCATTTCTTTCTAGAGATTGTCCCTTACTGAGCAGCTTCTATTGTTCAGACATTCTGCCTGAAATCCGTTATCACTAACTCAGTATAGTAAAGTAGGAGCTAAATACTTGAAACATTTACTCTCTTACTATAACTTTCAGGCACTTCAGGAACATAAAGGACAATTTTTGAGTGTGGCACATCCTATTTCTTTAAAAGAACAAGTTAAAATCTCTGATGTGCTTTTGAACTTCGGCAAAATTCACACAGCACTTTCTTTGCTTGGTGACTCTTACACTGTGACAAGGTGGGGGAAGGTTGCCTGAGGTCAGCTGAATCAGACAGGAGTAAGCAAAACTATTCCTTGTCTAGTCTGTAGAGAGAGGATCACCCCAAAAAGAGAATTAGCCATGTGTGACCACTGGGCTGTTCTGCTATGAGCTGACAACTGCCTGTCTTCTTCAAAATCAGACTCTGTACTTTTTTATTTTTTAAGCAGTAATAACCTTTTCTATACTGCTAACATGAATGATTTTTTTTCCTATTTTTAGTTTTAAAAATAAAATCCCTATTGGCAAATAAGAAATATTATCCAGGAAAAGTTCAGTGAACTGTGAATACTGCAAAGTCTGCAGATACCCAAGAGCTTAGAGGCCACTGTCAAATGGGAAGAAAGAGGAATGTGAGAGTGGAGAACAGAGAAAGGAAGAGCAGGTACTCCAGTATGATGAGAACCATCTGAGTTTCTCTTGATGTCCCTACAGTTCTGCCTTCCACTGGTGTCTTTCATCTGTGAAACTCCAAGCTGTGGCCCTCACACACTCCTGGAATTGTGGGCGTGTAGCAAAGGGTTTAGAGCAGGGGCAGCCTCCGTGTGTGGCACGTGCTGTACATGCATTTTTCTTGAACCCACTCTAAAAATAAAAACACACATATTCAGACACACATACACGAAGCCCATTCTGGGGTTTAAGAATCACCTTGTTTTTTTACAACATAAAACTCTTGTATAACTTGAAGAAAGATGGAAAAGAGAAAATATTCTTTTTTTTTTTTAATAGGAATCTGTAAACTGCAATGTAGTTATTCAAGAGACAAGGGCTTTTGCCAAGAGCTATTCCAGTTGCTTTTAGAGTTCTCTCTGTGTTTCTCTTAGTGAGGAAGGATTTTAATATTTGTTCCCTATTTTTACTTTTAAATATAATGTAAGTGGATCTGTGACAGTTTGAACTCTCTGCTTACACTTTCCCTGATTGAATGGGCTGCAGGAAGATAGGATAAAATTTAGAGGCGTGGGTCATAGTTTTGAT
This sequence comes from Chloebia gouldiae, assembly GCA_003676055.1. Lineage (NCBI taxonomy): Eukaryota > Metazoa > Chordata > Aves > Passeriformes > Passeridae > Chloebia > Chloebia gouldiae. The sequence continues at coordinate 7,343,030 of QUSF01000029.1, forward strand.
AAAACACATTTCAAGAATTGCTGCTACAGGACTGCTACAGCTGAGATTTTCACAGCTCGTAAAATGTAATCTCAAATGTTTTTGCTTGCTTTGCCCAATAAGAAATTCATCAAAATGGGGTTAGATCCTAATTTTAAAAGCTAAAAAGGATGATTGTCAGAAGCGAGTACAAGATGGTGTGAGTTATTTCACCACACTACTCACGCTCCCCTAACATTTTTAACATAAGATCAAGTGAGGCATCTCAGCTACCCAGTCCTCCCCACTGCTGCCACATCAGCCCTTGAAAAGCTCTGTATTAATTCACACAAGTTCTTCAAAAAATTTATTCATCTGCAGGTCACAAACCTTCAAGTCTAAAGATGTTTGCAACATGTTTGCACGTATTAGTTTTTCCTTGACGATGCCATGCATGACCAACCCCATGAACAGCAGCATCCATGTTCTTTACTATGTCCATTTAAACATCCAGGGGCTCTTCTGATGAGGCTGTTTATATTTGTGTAACTTCTCCATCTACAGAAGTTTCATTGCCACCAGGGTTGCCTAAAAATGCATGCTGAGGGTGGGCAATTGTAGCTAAGGTCTTAAATGCAGGGTGGTTTAATGTACAGGTTTTTTGCTCTGGCGCTGATTTCTCTGAAAGTGTGAGCAATTTGTTTTACCTTTGAATCCTCCTTTTTCTGAATCACAGTGCTTACCTGCTTTGAGGTTTAATCAAGGAAACTGTGCAAGTGCCAGATACTGTATAAAAGCAAGAGGCAATTATTAAAAGTGGGCTTTGACTTTTTAAAGGTAGGATAACAGATGCTGGGTAATAAATCTCATTAACGATGATAGGGAAATTGTCTTACTTTTGAACTTTCATGGTGTTTGTTCCCTAACTTTTGTTACTGCCTAATACTTATTCTGGTTTCACTGTTTGTTTTCCAAAACTGTTGAAAACACTTAGATGACACAATGAGCTATTATTTCCCTAGGGTGTCCTAGCACTTTCAGATCTGTGTTTATGTTTAGGAATTATTAAAGCATATTGTTTTGATATGGCTTTAAGCAAAATGATTGGCTTTCAGTTCTAACTAATGCTGAGATTTGAAATCTGTTCAGCAAAGATGTAGTGTTTTTAAATAGTGTTGAAGTTAGAAATTAATATGAGATATTTCTCTGGCCTAATATCTGTGTATGTGTGTGAACGCTTGTCTACTGACAAAAATTATTGACTTAATAGGCTCTGATTTTTCTCTCTCAATTTGGAATGGGAAAACATGTCTCTTTTTTGCTTATGATGGGAAATCTGCTTCCTGTCCACTTATATCAACAGCTCTGAATGTGGAGCTGCAAATCCAGCCTGGACTTGATTTCTCTCAGAAGTGTTTCTGCAGTTAAGAAGCTGCAGTGTAGCACTTGGTTCCACATGATGAGAATCAGATGGGCTTTAGAATTTACTTTGCTCTGCTTGTGAATGTGCCTCAATTCTGCAAGTTCAAAATGGCGATGCATTTAAAGTTAGCTGCTGCACTTGACTCACTCACTGTTCTTCTTGGATGATTTCTGTCTTGCAACAAGCAAATACACAGGAAATAAAGATCTAAATATGGGTGATTATTTGTCTTGGGATAATGGGTGAGGCATTCACATTGAGATTAAAAAAAAAAACCCGAGAGTTTTTTGTCTCCTACTCTTGCTTGAGTAGGAGACAAAAGTGTCAGTAATAAATTAATCCTTGACCTCAGTTTCCCTTTCCTACACAATTAGGAGTTTCATAGAAACACCTCACGGCATGCTTGAAACAAAGATAGATCTGTACAAGAGGGAAATATCCTTACTCAGGGTCATGAGAAATACTAATCATCAGAAATACTAAAAGACAAGTGAAACACAGGTCTGAGAGGATTAGGTTTGGGGTTTTTTTTTTTTGGTGTTTTTTTTTTTTGTTTAAAAAGTAAAGAGATGTTGCTCTTGCAGACAGAAAACTGTGATAAATAGACATGCAGGTGGTGTACTTGTGTATTTCTGGGCTTGTTGGAGATGCTGACCCACCCAGACATGGGCACATCTATCTATCAGGCAGTTCCTCTCTGAGAAGTGTCCTGTGCTGATTCCCTGACTCATATTGTAAAGAGAGAGGGAGACCAGCCTCGTGCTTAGGATTTTATGATGGAGCGTAAATCAGGTCTGCCTGTACTTGACCAAGGTTGAAACCCACAGTGCTGCATGGTAATTAGATTTTTAAAAGATTTTTTTTTCCTCTGGTTTATTTATATAGCAGTAATTACCTCCAGCACACAGTCGGAGTGACTGCTTGTCTTTCATGACCATACTTTTACCCTTTCATTTGACTGTCCTGTGCTTTTGTGGCTAATATAGAGCTTCATTCATTATCCCCGAGCCCCTTCCCCTGCCAGCCCTTGCACAGTGGCACAGCAGGGAGCACAAGGTTATTCTGTGGCAGCTTAAGTGTGAGTGGATGTGAAGAGCAGAGACATGTCCCTCAGACTGCTCCCACACCTTCCTCAGAGGCATGGCATTCCTAGGGGGAACAGGGCTCGCCAGGGGGCTGTGAACCCGTGCACCTTCTTCTTGCTTCTTCTGGTAATTCTCCTATCCCTGTCTCTTTCTGATGTAACTTACCAGTTGTACAGAAATATTCCTTAATAAACATCTTATTTTCCAGCTCTCCTTATCATAGAATCATTAAGGTTGGAAAAGACTTTTAGGACAATCCAGTCCAACCAGCGTTGCCAAGACCACCACTAATACATGTCCCCAAGTGCCACATCTGCATGTCTTTTAAATCCCTACAGGAATGGTGACCCCACCACTGCCCTGGGAAGCATGCTCCAGTGTTTGACAATATTTTCAATAAAGAATCTTTCCTAATATCCAATCTAAACTCCCCCTGGTGCACATATATCTCTCTTTGCCTCTCTTCTCCTTCCATCTCTTCCCACCCTCCTTTCCCATGAAGTATCTTTTGAACTTATTCCTTGGTTTGAGATGGATTTGACAGCACTTGTTTTATTGCAATTAAAAATTATTTGGTCCTCATACTTCTCATCTTAAAATGAGAGAAGGACCATCAATTAGTTTCCTGCAGAAAAAACAACCCCTCATTTTTTCAGCCTGGCTCCTGAGAGGACCTGTGGCCCCTGGAGAGAGGAACCCAGGCTGGAGCAGGCTTGCAGGTGGGATTCGTCATCTCATGGGAACAAGCTCGAGCAGCCTGTTCCAGAAGGTGTGACCACACTGGGAGAGTTTGTGAAGAGCTGCAACCCATGGGCAGGACTAGGGTGGAGAATTTCATGCAGGACTGCCTCCTGTGGGAGGCACTCCACCCAGGAGCAGGGGAGCATGTGAGGAGTGCAATTCCTGTGGAAGAAGAAGCAGCAAAGAAGCAGCATGTGATGAACTGACCACAACCCGCATTTCCCATCCCCCTCTACTACTGAGGCTGAGCAAATCAGGACTGAAGTTGAGCCTGGAAAGGAGGGAGGGGTGGGTGAAAGGTATTTTAAGATTTGGTTTAATTTCTGCTTATTACACTGATTTGATTTGTGATAAATGAAACTAATTTCCCTAAACCAAATCTATTTTGCCTGCGATAGTAACTGGTGAGTGATTTCTCTCTGTCCTTATCTGGACCCATGATACTTTTGTCTTTTTTTTTTTTCTGCTCCACTGTCCAGCTGAGGAGAGGAGTAAAAGAGCTTTGGTGGGTGCATAATGTCCAGCCAGGGTCAATACGCTGTGGCCCAACTTCTGTTCTGGATGCAGTTAGAGAAGGTGATTCTCATGTGAGTCAATTTTCCTGAAGGCATACAAGGATCTTAAAACCATATTCCTTCTGCTAGACCAGTTTGAGGTAGGAAGGACTGAGGTGAACGCCTGCTGCAGATCTGTGCGGCCATGCTCAGCAGCACAAGCTGCACAGGACACTGTCTTCTCTCTGGAGGCTCCCAACAGCTCTGGGTGTTCCCAGCTATTGTTTAATGTGCAGCAGCGTGCTCCTGGACCAGCAGAAACATGGGGTTTCCAGGGAATATCTTTATAGCAGTTGAAGCAGAACAGCTATGAAATGGAGCATTTTCAGTACTCAAATGAGAGAGAAGGAGCTTGCTTAGCCACATGAGGTGGTGACGCTGCCATCAGGCCAGTGCAGTCAGTCAAACAAATGCAACTCCCTTTACAGTGTGAAGAAAAATAGGTTTTAAAAGCATCACCAGCCTCCCCAAAAGCAAACAATGTTGGTGAGTCAATAAATGATGGAGTTCATAAAGTGCCATTTACTTCCCCCTCCGTCTGCAGCAGTAAATTCAGATCAGACTTTCAGTAGCTGTCTGGCCTCAGAGGGGTCTTGATTTCTTTTTGAAAACCATGGATGACAGTTACTTCTCTTCCCCAAGCTGTCAGGAAGGATCTGATATGGCTGTCAGAGGTACAGTGTACATGGTGTAAGCAGCATATCTGTTTCCACCTCACATTTGTAAATGCAGCTGCTAACATCTGAATTCAACTCATTTCTAATTATTTCAGTAATACTGAGCTGGCTTTCTCTCTCTGTGGAAATATTCACTATTTACCAAGTTTCCTGACAAGATCTTGAGTGAACAGGATCTATCTGTAGATATTACACAAGCTTCTGGTAGAGGAAATCAGTGAGAAGGAGGAAAGATTCTGGTGATTCACATATAGGGGGCAGAAGACAGAGAGAGCTCTGCTACAAGGTGTTGGTGTCAGCACCCAGGTCTTGGAGATCTTCAAACATACTGACCAACTGCCACCAGATCTTGATGTCATGGGCTCAGCTGCTTCAAAACCATCACAGCAGCCTACCTGTATCTCTCCAGCCTTGTTAATTCTGTGTCTCTACAGCAGTCACATCCTGGGAGGAACCAGGTCTAAAACCACAGGGACACAGAAGTGTTTTGGTTTGAAGGGACCTTTAAGATCATCTCACTAAAACCCCCTGCCATGGGCAGGGAAACCTTCCTAAGGTTCCTAGATGAGGTGCTCAGAGACCCTCCAGCCTGGCCTTGAATATTTTGAGGGATGGGGCATCTATTCTCTGGGCAATCTGTGCCAGTGCCTCACCACACCCACAAGAAAAAATATTTTTTTTATATTTCACATTAAAACCATTCTCCCTCATTCTGCCATTAAATGTCCTTGCAAAAAGTCCCTCTCCAGCTTTCTTGTAAATCCCCTTTAGGTTCTGAAAGACCACAATAAAGTCACCTTAAAACCTTCTGTTCTCTGCACTAAACAGCCCTGACTGTCTCAGACTCTCTTCAGCACACCACAGACCTGTCCCAGTACTACTTTCTAATAGTGATTAAATGCAAGGCTGGGCTTTTTTATTTTGATTTTCAAGGTACCAAAAGCATGCATAATTTGAATTCATGGTGCTATTTTTTTAACCTGCTGTAAGATAGTGCCTCACATTACCATTCTCCTGCAAAAAGCCATTTTTAACAACTGCAGGTCAGGAGTCTGTTTTTCCTTCCCAGCTTCAGCCCATAGGGATTTTCATGATAACATTTAGCTTCAGAGCTGCATGCTCTGTGGAGAAATGTGATTCAACAGCTGCCCTTCCTGAACTGTGTCCTTAAAGTAGAAGCAAACCTTTCATAAAGCCAGGGATGTAGGGGAACAGGTTTGTATGTGTGTGGATGGGTTTATGTGTATATATGAACCCATATGAAGACCCATATGGGACCCATATGAAGAAAATTTTGCTCTGTTTCCTCAGATGACTTCTGATTTCCAAATACTGTAGAAATCTTGGTCTCTGGTAGTTTTTCTGCGCTGACAATCTGTAAGCGATGAGGGCAAGCAGTGATGCCTTGGTAGCTGGAAACACTGGGTCGGGATGTAGGTGAGGAGGGAGCAAAGCACATCCCATTCTGCATGAGAATGGAGGTCATTCTGACATCCTGTTAAACTTCCCCCTGTCTCAGTGTCAGGGTGTTACATCGTCGTCCCTGTCCTGGCAGGGCTACATAAGTGTGAAGGGACTGGGGATGGAAAGCAGTTGACTCCCACATATGCTGAAGGTAGTGTCCAAGTCATGCAACCAGGGCTGTTGCCAATTTTCTGTCTCCTTGCTCTCACAGTCCGAATGATACCCCTCTTTTGTTTAGTTGTTGGGGTTTTCTTCTTTGATTGTTTAGTTTTGTTTTTGGTTTTTTTTTTTTCCTAGTCTCCTCCTTCCAATAGATTCTCCCTGTATATGCTGTTTTCTTAAAGCTAATTTATTTCTTGTGCATCTTCAATCTGCCCCCTTAGGGAGGAGTTGGACCTCTTCTCTTTTCACCCACAGACTCTACTTCCCACCGTCATTTGGTGTGTGAGTGTGTTTTAGGGTTTGTTTTCATTACCATTAACGTCCTGAAATGACCCACATGCATAAGCTGCTTTGCATTCCCGAAAGTTGGTGTGGAGTAATGCCTGGCCAGCTCCTGTCAGGCTGGGTGGGGCTCTGTGATGGATCAGGAGTCAGCTCCTTGCCTCCCTCTCTGCCCTTCACCCACCCACCTGCACCCTGGGGAACCCACACAGAGCCGCCTTCCCCTGTCACCCCAGAGCTGATTGAAAACCTTGCTCCATGGATTAAGACACAAAAGTCCTAAGTGAATTAAATTGCTCAGCCTCAGCTCCTTCCTTCGATGAGAGATTTCAGAGAACAAAAGCCTCTGTAGGCTGATTTTTTCACATGGTTCAGCACAATTGGGGCATCTTGCTCTGAACAAAAGAGACGTGGAGCTGAACAGAAATTGCAGGGCTGGTTGTTGGACCTTGTCTTCCACCCTCCCCTCTGTTCTCTGCACCAAGTGCAAAGGGCTGAGAAGATGTTCCTGTTGTACATGGTGTGAATCAGGTGGAAGTTTTTCCCCCTTCACCTTGGCCTGAATGTACTGAGGGTCCAGAACTGCCCTGGCCCCAAGTGTGTATTCCCTGATGCTGTCACTTGAATTAAGGACTGATGATTCTCACATCATTCCTGCCTTGACAACATTAATCTGATGTGGCTTTCACAGCTTTAGTTGCAAATCCAATCACTTGATGGATGGGAATGTTTACCCACCCCAAATCTCAACTTTCCTGCCTTCCCCGCCTCCTAGCTAGTGTCAGCCAAGTCAGCAAGATCTCTGTCCATAAAACATACCAAGCAAGCTGCAACTTTGCAGTCTTACTGGGATTTATGGACAGGCTTAAATGATAGAGGATTTTTTTCTTTGTTTGTTTTTGTCCTTTTAGGCTTTTATAAACAAATGTTTTCCATGAGTAACTTTGTTTTCCTGAGTTCCATGTCAACCGAGCTTAGCTCATGATAAGACCTTGCCCATCTTTCACAGCCACCTTAATTTCAGTTGTGTATTGTGGCAAACTGAGAGATGAATTTCATTTTCTGGAGCATGAAGTAAAAATTCATGCAAATAACTAAGACTTAAATATCTTTTTCTATATCAAAACAAGAGAGAATTGGAATATGGAAGAATATTGAGACAGGTGTGGGAGCAAAATTGCAACAAAATAAAATAAAACAAAACAAAACAAAAAATAGACAAAAAAGCAATCAGATCTCACTCTCTGTTTTCTCTAACAGAGGGTTGATTATTATTTCTTTTACTATTGGCCTCCTCGTGTGACTATCTCAAAAACACCCCTTCTCTGACCAAATCGAGCAATTCCATGTGTGTTTGTGTTTGTATTTGGATGTCAGACCATGTCCTACTTTGTGATTTCACCATGTGTGGGACAAAAATACTGGTTGTGACTGCCACACAGAGTAATTAGTCAAGGCCTTTTACATCTCTCTTCATAGACAGAATGAGTCATTTTGTAAAGACTGGTCCCATTCTCTAACAATTAGAAGGACTTGGTGTCTTCCACCCTCTGCTATCTCCCTGCAATCCATAAAGCATGGGCTTTACAATGCATTAGTATCCTCTTTATAATCTCTCTCTGTTCCCCTCTCTGACTTTCCTTGAAAGGACAATGTCAAGATAAAAATCAAATATTTACTCCTGTGGGTATAGACAAACCCTTTCTGTGTTACTTATAACACCTCAGATTATGAAATCGAACATGGTTTCAATCCTCTAATTGACCTGTCATCATTTAGGCTATTTACTCTAGTTCTTGTGGTGCTCAGAGCTTGGACACTGGGTTCAAAGGAGCATGGGGAAGAGAGATTTTATGTGTAAATTGGATGTCTTTAATCTTTTTATGGCAGTAGAAACCTTTACATCAGGTGATAACACTAAGAGGAACAGTCTGATATTAGCTGTGAGTAAGCATAGTGTACAATCAACTCCCTAAAAATGTTACTTTGCTTTTCTGGTCTCTCATTAAAGAACTACAAAGCACAGTTTGTGGAAAATTTTCATGTAAGTGCTATCCTGGAAAACCTGGCTATTAAGGTTTTATATTGACCTTCAATGTACAAATGTAGTAACAGAAATGCAGTTTGGTAAGTAAGGGTGTGAGTCCTACGCCCTGAAAGCTTCATTTGAGGGAGCGGTAAAATAAAATGGAAGATCTCTGTTGATTGCAGCATTATCTTCCCAGCTTTGTATGTATTGACCTATGCTACCCAGGTAATTATGATAATCCAAGGGATGCCAGGGTGTCATTCTTAGAGATTCAGTCCGTCTATAATAGATATTGGAAGGCCCTTCATTTCCAGCCATCACTGCTGAAGGAGGGCCTTATGTCAATGTGCTTCAATGGTATGATACAGAAACTAACATTTTTCTACATTCTGCAAAACAATTTCTCAGTAAACGTGCACAAGTCCCTTTGAGAGGCCTGGGCTAAGGTTTAACACCAGATCATTTTTCGTTGTCTTGAAACTAATCACTTCTGCTGGAACTGTTTTGGTGAGGGACAGGGAAGGGCAGAGTGAAGGAGGTAAAGAAAAGTCTTCAACCTTTCCAAAGGGTTGGAATGTGAGAAACACTCTTGTGTCTAAGAAAACCATCAAGTTTCAGCAGGCACATTGGTGCCTCATTGGTACTCACATAATTTTATAGCATTCACTGCTGTTGAATGATGGATGTGAATATGTTCAAGCTTTCTGAGAGGTCCAAGACCACCCATGGGATGCTGCAACGTCTTCCTTATGTTAAGACATTGCTGCTTGTTGGAGTGGACAGGTGGCTACATATTCATCCTTCATTCGTACAACAGTGACTGTTTTGGTCAACACAAAGGACAGATTGATGGTCATCCTGAGGTGACACAGTATGCTTGGGAGAACCAGGAATGCAGCTAAGGGTGCATCTTGCCTGTGTCAGGCAGAGATGAGTCACTGAACTGTAGGACTGTAGAAGAATCTGAAATAAAAAGTACTCCTGGCCTGAAGCTTGCCTTCTTCTGTGACCCTACACATGGGGTTTAAGCACAACTTTGTGTTTAATCACAATATATTTCATTGACAGTACTGTTAAAATGGTTGTTTTAACCTACAGAGGTAGGCTGTGCTCTGCACATGACAAGAAGTTAATGACAGTAATTTCAATTGCTTGTAAGAGATACTGGGAAGATTTTAGCATGTTTTCTTTTCTTCCTAGTGTCTTTTCTCAAAGGCAGGAGGGTAACAAAATTCAGATGTGATTGTCACTGCCCATGGCAGTAAATCCATGACAGAGCCTCGATTACAGTGCATCTCTTCAAATTTGTTGCCTGGTTCTCTCGTTAGCTGACAGACAGAGTGGTATTAGCTGCAAGTGTGAGATCAGATGGTGCAGGTATTGTATCTTTGCGTCTGCTCTGATTGGTGGCCTTGATTAAGTCCGTGATATTGTCTGTTCATGTATCTCACCACTGGTGGATAAAGTCTGCTATCTGTATGTTTTTTTTCTAGAAAGCTTTTATGTCCTGGTGACCAAATATGTCAACCCATTAAAAATCTTGCTCCTGAGTGGTAGGAACCCAAGAAGCTTTTGAGGGAAGGTGCCTTTATTTGTCTGTCTTTTTGACCAGTCTCTTTCACAAATCGTTACCCAACCAGTTGCCTCCTTGGCAACTGGGGTACCAAGCTGATTACCAAAAGGGGAGCTTTCCTGAAGAGAGTCTCACATGTACAGGGAAAACAAGTGTATTTTGGCAAACATATTTGTGAAATTGAAAGCATCAATCTCTTTTAATACAGACGCTCAGGAAGGGTAAAGATAAGAGGAGAGAAAACAGTTAAAAATTGCAATCAGTGTGTAGTGGGCACGGTCAGCTGAAGAGTTAAGTGACAGAGCCTTATTCACTCATATGAATTAATAATTGATTCAGTAACAAATCACTAATGTTGCAGTAGTCATGGTGAATAAGATAATAAATGTATCCTGTCCAGGGAATGCAATGTTGTTAGAATTCAGCTGAAATTATTCATAAATGTGCTACTTTTTCTCATCTCCAACTACTGCTAGTTTAGCTTTTCTTTTTAATATTCCTAAGCTGTCACATTAGATGGTGGAGCTAGTCACATTCTATATACAGTGGGATATTAAGGAGAACTGTGGAGACATTATGTCAAATTTCAATAGATAATAGACACAAATTAAGAAACAAAGTGCCTCCATACCTTTTCGTGCTCCTTGTCTAGCTTAATAAATAAATAAAATAGAAGCCCAAAGGCTATTTAATAGCTTTTTCATGTGACCCCTTTAGATTTTCTGCCACCTCCCTCTTTCTCAGCTTGTGGAAGGACCTCCAAGGACTTCTGTAGCCCTTTGGTGAGAGGTACAGTGTCCTGACTGAAGAGCCTCTAGGGTACATGGTATTTGACCTGCAGAAAGGATTCACAGCCCCTACACACCAGTCTGAAATGCCACCACAGGTGCTTACATACGTGACCCACTATTCACAAAGTCATCAGGGTGTCCTGGGTGACAGGAAATGAGTGAGAGCTTGTAGTGGTATTTGGAACATGAGAAAAAAAAGGTGTTAGGGATGGAGAATCACTCAGCCAGCAATTAAAGAGAAAGTGAGGTATACGGAGCAAGCTTGCAAAAAGTGGGAAGTACTTAAGAATGTCGTAGCTTAGATGATGTGAGCGACAAAATATCTCTAGTTTATCAGGGAAAATGACACCAAGGATGAATACTCATGAAAGCAAGCCAGACAAAAATGATAAATAAGTATGTTTTTGGTTTTTTTTTTAATCAATGAGCGTAATTGAGCTTTGTCATAACTTCAAATAGGTGAATTTTTAATTGTTTGAAGTTTTCAAATCAACATTTGGATTCCTTCCTAGAGAATATGCTTTAGCCAAGGGCAAGGTGTTCAGTAAGTGAATGGAAATTGTGGTGCATGATGTTAACCAAGTGAGATTAGAGAAATCTGGCTTTAAACTCTTTGAACACAATCTTTAAATACATCTGGAAAATTGCAACAATAT
>QUSF01000029.1:7354434-7435964 GCA_003676055.1 Chloebia gouldiae
CAGAGACCAGAGGTAACACTAGAGTACCCTTGGAATACTGAGCTGAAAAAGGAAGGAGAGCACAGGAGAAATCAGTGAGATCTTTGGAGAGTGATCTCAGCTCTCCCTTGTTTGATATGCATACTTTGCTCATCTATAGCAATTACATACAACCTTCTAAAACTTCTTGTAAATTGATCTTTTTGTGAATTCACCTTTTGTGCTCTCCTCAGATTTTTACTTTAACCTCCTGTTAAGATGTAACTTCCACCAGGACACTCTTGCTATAGTGCAGCAACACAGCAACCCATTTCTGTCTGGAGATGCAGCAGCCAGAGTAGGTTTATTCATACAGTCTGTGATTCCCCAAGGTAGATGCCAGCCCAGATGACGTTGTCAGATCTCTTGTTTAAAAAAAAAAAAACCAAAAAAAACAAAAAAAAAACCTGAAAAAACCCCCTAAAAATACCTACTGCCATGGAGGGCACAATGATCACATAACAAGAGGGCCTCCCAACTCTGCCTCCCCATCCTCAGCTCCCTGGGTGCTACCACGGAACAAGAAAGCCCATCAGAAAGGAGCATTGCTTCTCCTGTAATCACACAGGATAAGACATGCTGTCTGTGCTTCCCCCTATGTTACCTAACCCATTGTGGGGGCAGGAGCTGTACGTGCCTCCCTGGGAATGATGTCAGAGCAAGGCACAGGGGGGCTGGGGCTGGGCCACATGGCAAATCATATGCAGTGTAGCTGTCTTCATGTCCTCCTCCTCCTCCAAAAGGCTCCGTGTTCACTTGTGCTCTGCAGCACACTACTCCTGTGTACAAGGGAAATGCAGCTCACCAGGATGCTTGGGGCTGGGGGACCAGGGCTCACACGTGTGTGTGCACGTGTCTGTGCAGGAGTGAGCATGTCTGTGCGTGGGCAGAGACAAGGCTCTCCTCCTCCTCCTCCCTCACTGTTTTAGTATCAGATTAGGGACATGCTCTTCCCTTGAGGCTTTGAGGTCCCTTTAAGTGAAGCCTGAGCTCTTCTCCATGCAGCAAGAGGGACAAAAAAAAATGAGAATGGGGCTGGAGGGAAGCGGAGAGGACCAGAGTCCTTGGATGGCTATTCACCCCATCCGCTTGTCCTACCTCCACTTCTACATTCCTTCTTCCTCCTGCCACCCAGCCCTCCCCCTCCCTCTATACACATACACTCCTTTTATTCTCAGTAAGTTATTAAAAATGTAGACATCACTGGCTCCCAGGGTCAATATGTTGTTTTTAAATTTAAACATGAATTTCCATTTCATTGAGCCTTCAGGCCTAATGAGATGTGCTTTGACAGGAGCAGCTAGCTGGAAAAGGCATGATTGAGGGGCGAGCCAATAATATTAACTCACAGCAGAGTGTGCACACACAGTGCTGGAGCCACGAGCCTTGATTCGCTCCTATCCAGGGCTCCGGATACAGCAGGCAAGGATTTCTGCTGCAGGCCCTGCAGTGAAATGTCAAATGCATTTAACCATCTGTGAGCTCTGCCTGCTTGTGCTGGCCCAAGTTGGACAGCCTGAATGGAGTTTCTTTCAGCTGGGATGACAGGGCCAGGAGGGCTCTGGAAGTTGGGCTCATCATTTTAGAGGGCATCAGCTAAAACAAAGGGAAGAGAATAATGCTGTGGAGAAGGCACTGGGATGAGACTCAGAAGATGTAGACCTCCACTGGCCTAGTGTGTGACCTGCACGGATGACTCTACCTTTCAAGGAGTATCATGAAGGAATGTTTGCATAGCTTGGTGTTGGAAGTCTCTCCTTTCCCTGGACAGGTAGTGGAAAGTGCCTCATTCTCCCTGGGGAAAGCTACCAGCCCACAAACTTGGCGATATTTCCTGTGGAGAGCATGTTTTTTCCAACCCAGTCTGTATAAAGCACATGTGGGAGTCTCTGTCAGGATTGCACTCTGGGAAGTGGCAGCGCCCCTAACTCCATTTCCACAGGGAAAACCTACTCTCAGTTATAGTGGCCCACCCTACCAGTGTGTTCTGAGTGCTAAGGGACTGTAGAGTCCTCAGCCGGACTCTGTAACCAAATAAATTTGTCATCGGAAGTGACATTTTCCCATATTTCTGAAGGATGATTTATTTGAGGGTCTTTTCATCTGTTACAGACAGAACCCCTTACCCAGCTCCAAGACCCATGTTTTATTACTCTTAAGGTGTGTAAGACCACAGATGTGTCAGAAGAGCAAGGCAGTGAGAATTCACATAACAAAAGATAAGTTGGTCTGATTTTTCCAGCTTTCTATCAGGAAAGATATCAGTTGGAAAACTGAGCAAAGGACCTCAAAAATGAGAAGAATTATTTGTGAGTTGTCTCCAAATTAGGATTAGCACAAATGTTTTATTGGAGCAGTGTTTGGGAGAAATTAGATATTTGACCTTTAGATTTTATGAAAAGACTTTTTTCTTCCCCTCTGAAAATAGTGATTTAGTATTGATAAAATAAAAGGGGAAGTAGAGAAGAAAATCAAGTTTTGGAAAAAATAAATAATTTTGATTTTCGATGCAAAATTGATGCTTCCTTTAAACCCAATCCAATTAAAATGCTATTTTTTTTCAATCTTTCTTTTTCTCGCTAGGCATATAGAAAAATCCATCTTCCAGACATAATCCAGACCTCTGGTGATTCAAATCACTTAGGAGGTTTCTGTCAGGTGTGATTTGTAGGGCTTCTTTGGTTTTGTTTATCCAGATTTAAAATCAGGAAGAGTCTTCCTCATGGTTCTTTACTGGGTTTGCTCCTGCTGAAATCCACAGCAGCAGATGCTGATCTCTGTCTGTGTGTGTGTGTGTGTGTGTGTGTGTGTTTATAAAACATGAAGGAAAAATACAACATGATATTAAATGAAAAGTAAATCAGAGTTATAATTAATAATAAAGGCTGCTGAATATTCTGAATCTTTGAAAAGGGTTGCTTTCTTCCCCCCTGAATCCAGCGAGCACTCATTCATATGAATAACATTTCATGCATGAGTAATCCTTTTGAACTCAATGAAACCCAAGTTAAGTATGTGCAGGAGACCCATGCAGGATGGGGACCTGGAGCTTTAGCACTGAGCTGAGGGAAGCTGTAGCATTATGTTTGTACTGTTGCTTAATTGCAAAGCAGGTGTAAATAGTATGTCTCCCCAGTTCTATTCTGTTTGGGCTTGGCTGGAAGAGATTCCCGCTTGGTGCCTAAACCTTTCTGGACTCGTGCATTTGTGGCCTTTAAAATGTGATATTTAGCTTTCAGAAAGCAAATAACAACCACTGTGCACTTTTTCTACACCTTTCTCCTGAGGGTCTTCCAAAGCACTTTTGACAACATTAACTGTTGAGGTCTGACAACTCCTCTGTTGAGGGACAGCATTTTGGATTTGCTGTTTCTCCTTCTCCCCCTCTCTCAATCTGCATATATTTTTCATTTGCCTAATGATATCTGGACATTTCATAGAGCTTCTCCTGTGAAAAACATATCTGTATAAGAAAGCTGAGTTTCCATTTCACATTTTTTCTAGGAATAAGTTTCTAAAATCTGCACACTTAAAATTTAGGAAAAACTATAACTTACAGAAATCTTACATTTTGAGGGAAGAAGTTCAATATGTCTTAACGTTTGGTTTTGAGAGTCCTGGGTGCTCAATTCTGATTTTATAGAGAACTAGATAGACAAAGGTGAAGTCTAATTTAGAGTATTGTTCCCAGTATCATATAAATCATCAGTGTTAGGAGCAAGAATAAGAAACCCAGAGTACCAAATCCCTTGCTTTATGTCCTGGCTGACACTTGTAGTAGGAGAGACATGAACTGCAGCAGCTGAGATCGTGTGAGGATTTGCTGCCTTAACATACAGAACATTTTCCATAAGCTGAGTTTCATGAGTCAGCATTTCAGAGAGCAATAACTTACAGTAATAAACAGGGAAAGAGCACAAAGTATGTGTGGGTAAATTTGGTTCTAAAATGAGTGATGTACTTCGTGGTAATCAGGTACAGTTGTGATTTGAACCCCTTAAAGCCTGTGAAATATGTTCTCTGTTGGATGATTCCAGCTTTTTTCCCCCAATCTTTTATTTTCAGGGTTTTTGTTTGTTTGTTTGTTTGTTTTGTTTTTTCTTTCTTCCTCCCCTTTTCTTTAGCTTCAGCTGTCTTTAAAGACAGTGGGGTATTGTGCATTGTCACTGCAGAAAAAGAGAATAGAGTGAGGCTTGGAGAGGAAGAATACCAATTTTCCCATTCACTATTGATTTTTGTGATTTCCAGAGGGCAGCTGCTGTGGCTTCTATAGGAAGGCTGTAAGTGGGGAAGATGGGGAAAATGGAGAAGCAGATTCAAGAACCATGGTTCCATGTACATTTTTACCCATCCCTGTCTTTCTGCTTGGTGGAATCTTGGAGCAGATTCAGGCGTTTCATGTTCACATAGAATTGGAAGCTTAGATCTCTGACCTTTTTAAAATCCATTTTGAGTCTCATCTTTCAGAGATTTAAACAAAAGATTTTGACCTAAAGGGCCATTGTCTTACACTTTCTGATAGGGGGGATAAGAAAGACAAAAGAGGAAGGAGGGGAGAAGCAGAGATTATCTGAAGCAGGACATGCTGATTCAGGGGGTAATTTTGCAAGTGGGGGAAGGAGAAAGAAACCTGCAAAAGGTGTAAGTTGCTGCTTTAAACCTGAAGCAGGAAATGTGGCAAGAACCTTTGGGGCACAGACAGAGTTACTGTTGGAATAAAATAGTTTTCCCTACTATATTCAGGCTCAGTGTTATAGGAAGAGGACATTCCTGATTCTTTATTGCCATCATAATCAACTGCTTTTATTGCTTTTATACTTAGACCCTGAAGAAATGTCTCAAATAGCAGAACTTCAGAGATGGAGAAGGTATGGGATCCAGCCACTGGGCATGGTGGGAGCTGAGATCTCTTACTATCTTAGCTTGAAATCTTCGTTCTTGATGCTGACTTTTTTTTTTTCCCCTGGAGTCCTTTCAATTTTAAAATTAGTAGTAGCTATGAAAAGATATCCATCGCAAGCCTTCTTTATTTTCCCCCTCCTTCATTTTTCTAATACTTCTGTTTCTGTTTGGAACAGATTTTTGCATATGTTTTGGCAATCAGATAGGATTAAATTCTTCATACTTCTTCTTTTTCCCACTGACCCACCCAAATACTTACCCACTCAAAGAATTAAAAATGGAAATGTGCTAGTGAGGAATTCTCCATAGTTAGAAATGTTGGAAAGGGATTTGTCCTTTCCCTAATCACTCTAGGAGGACTTTTGTGTATGCTACCACTGGAGCTTCTTCTCTGGTCTTCACCTTCAGAAGGAAACGTCAGTGAGTGTGGAGAGAGGACGCATCTGACACACCAGACACATAAGAGGGAGGAAGGATTTGCTCTCTGCTGAGAGAGGGGCTCACCCCACACTTCAGAAAAGACTAGAGCAAAGCTCTGCCCCCTCTCACTCCGGCCTGTCCAGCTGCAGTAGGCTGTACAGATGCAAGGACATCCAGTAAACAGACTGGCTCCAGCTGTGAAGTGTTCTGTTGGGAAGAATGGATTGAAGCAAACCCTCATTTTTCCTGGATTTGAGCTATGTTTTTAGTCTTCTTTCCAGAGAAAACAGAGCCTATTCATTCACACAAGCCAACAACATCTTCTCACTTGCTTTTGTTCTACCCCCATTTCCATCAACACTGCCCCAAGATGCTTTTTAACCTATCAGTGGGTTTCAAACACACATACAATATCCTGAAACTCTTGATGATAATTGTGGTTCCAGTGGTTGCGTAAAAACTGGCAGAGGAGAGGGTTACTAAAGCATTTCCCTTGTGAGGAGGTGGTGGCCAGAATCAATCCAGGGCAGCAGCTCCAGTCTGTACTCAGGCAGCAGCCAATGCAGCTGGAATGTGTCACACCCGGCCCAAGCCACAGAGCTCACAGGCTTTTGGACAAAGTGGAACTTACGGAGGAGGTTGGCTTATCGAGATGGGAGAGCATGGGAGGCCTGAGATACAAATCTGTAGCAAGGCAAGCTTCATTAACTTGGTTTCATACTTTGAGAAAGCAATTATTATTTCCAAAGCTTTCACAGTGTACAGAGGATGTGCCACTTAGCTTAGAAAAATGCCACATCCTTGAAAAATACCTGTATCACTGAAAGATCCAGGGTATGTACAGTCAATCCTGAGACAAAGAGAAGAGAAGTTAACTGGGAAGCTTGGAGTGGAGACATTAAGATGGAAGTATGATATTTGAAAAAAAGAAAAGGAGAAATCCTTCCCTTGCATTAGTCAAACTGTTTAACCAATTGTTTTAGGATGCTGTGAAGTTCAAGAGGTATTCCTGGGGTAGAAAGTTTACATAATTAAATAAATAAAACCACTAGGAATATTCGGTTTAGGAAAATTTCCTGAGAAAGCACCTATGGTGGCTCTCATATACGGTTATCCATGTAACCCATTTCTGAAAAATTTCCATAATCGCTGATTTTCTGAAAATAAGAGGCTCTGGCTGGGGCCGGGGGGGGGGGGGGGAGATTTTTGTATTTCTTCATCCATAGACATTTCCTAATTACTGTTTGAACTAGGTTGCTGGACTTGAAGAGTCATTAGCTGTGTCTAGCACTACTATATTTATTATTTCATCCTTATTTGTTGGGTATTCTGAGTCCAAGTAACTGAAGGTTTGAAGTTTGAAACAGAATTCATTGGGATGGAGCCATGGACAGATTGATAAAGCTGCTTTGGGATAAGAAACTCATAATTGTGGCAGATTTATGATGACCTTCATAAATGGGCATTGGAAACTTCAGTTCAAGGAGGAAGCCATTAACCCTTTTGCAGATATTAAAAATAATGTCACGGTGCATTTTAAGAATGCCAAATTTTTCCTCCTGATGACACACTTTCCTTTGGGTCTGATCTGAAAAGCTGTGCATTCTCCCAGGGGCTAAGCTTCAAATAATAGAGAAGCGTGCAGGGAAAAAAGCTACTTTCACACTTCATAAAAGCAGGACAACTTTCCACCAGGGAGCCAGCAAGCAGCGTCCCTGTGGGACCTGTAAAGGTGTGTTTAAAACAAAAGTGATACAGGTTAAGAGAAGACTGCAGTGATTACCAGGGGGCCAAGTGCTCCCTGTGTAATAATCTTATTATTGCAGCAGTGACATCAACACTTTAATTTAGTCTGTCTGTGGTTCCACACAGTTATTTCTTTGTGAAAACTAGAAAAATCTGGTAATACAATTTTCTCACATTATAAAATATTTCAGTACTCCAAAGTTATCTGAAATATTAATGTTTTGGGAAAATGTGAAGCATTTTGCTTAAGAAAGGCAACTTGATGAGAACAATAGCAGCTTTCTGTAGGATTTGGTGGCAATTGTAATTTTTAGTATGCTGAGGCTACTAAGATTTTGGGGGGAGAATGAAAACTTATTTCCTCAGCATGTTAATGAGGACATTGAGGAAATGAGAGTTGAAAGGACTTCCTGAAAGAAATATATGTTTAAGTTCTGGGGGAAAGAATTTTAGAGTCCCCTATATCAGTGTTGTGGCTAAATAAATTTTTCTTTTCAAATTCAATACAAAATTATTTTTATGAAAACTCAGTGGGAGTGGCTTATAACTTGCTGCACAGTAATGAAGAATTACCAAGTAATAGATCAGCAATATCTTGAGAGGCTTTGCATCACTAACAGGAAAGACACCAACAATTTTGTAATCTCTGTGCAGAATGGTGGTCACAATTCCCTATAAGCTTTGAATTGATGCCACCCCCCTTCAAGTCCAGTGGTCCCAGTCCACAGCTTTTCTAAGCACCATTTGAAGTCAAGATGACTTTTGTTCCTGTGGGGCTGCATACTTCATCGTACCCTTCAAAATGCAATACTGGTGAGAAAAGTGCATAAATTTCCTGGAGAAGTTAAAGGATAATAAAACATGTTCTAGGCAGTGTTAATGACCCTATATTAACAGGTTTGGGTTTTTTCCCTTATTTCCAGAATAAATATACCTGTTATGAGGTCTGATAGGAAGAATAGACTCTGCCTCATCTCTGTTGCTCCTCTGAAGCAAAAACATCACTTTAATGAACCTCGTGTTCAGCATCCAAGGGACAAAAGATGCACTCTGCCCTTGCAAGCAGGTTCAGGAAGGATGATTTTCCCCATTATTGTTCTGGAGTATGGATAACATCTTTACCTCAGGATGGCTGATCAGTCAGAAGGATATCTCTTTTTCCACAGCCTCCCGCAGAGGCGGTGGGTGAAAAGGAAAGAACAGCAGAGAATAAACCTCTCCCATCTTCTTTTCCTGTCCTTGCTCTCCCTTGTTCCTTTGATGTAGCTGCTGGGACATGTGCACAGGGACGGTGAAAGGCCCAAGCACAGAGGGGACTGCCCCAGAGGAGCCATACAAACACAGCATGTCCGTGGTGGACAGGATGTTCCAGCAACACTGTGACTGCTGGGGCGGAGCGGGTCTTTCCCACACATCTTCCTCTGGTGTGTAAATGAAAATAGAGCTGGTAGTGTGGGACACTGGAGTCTGGAGCAGGAACATATCATGAACACAAAATGAAAGTGAATGACAGTTACTTTTATCTATTTGTCTTCATTACATTGGATTCTCCCTTCACCCATTCCAGCCCACCTCTTGTCCTTTTTTATTGGGTGAATAGCAGTTTTTGAAAAATCTGATAGTAGTTGCTAGCTCAGCTCCTTTGCTTTTGAGCTGTATTTATTACTCATTTCCTGATTTCTTATAAAAGAGTTCTGCTGCCTTTGAGATTTACAGAAGGGTCTCTTTTCGGCTAGGAAAGGAAGCAGAAACACAGGGAAGACTTTGCTCAAATCTGGCAGTGGAAAGAGCTTCCCCTCACCTTGTTGCTCTCACTGACTTTTTTCCAACCCTCATGCAAATTAAAATCAATTCTTTTCTGTCTGTCTATTCCCTTCTAGCGCTGTATATCAGCTTCACATTGGAGATAATCATTATCAAGAAAATCCTCCTACAGTGCACTTGTTGGTAGGGATCTGGAAAGTGTGTCTCTGTTCAGCTGCAAAGCAGGGCCAGACATAGCTAATTGCTGCATAATTATAACATATTTGGTCTTCCAAACTGCTGCTGCTGCTGAAGTTCATCTAACCTTAAGAAGGACTGGCTTCAGCTACTGCAGCTGCCACCTCAGGAATGCCTCACCCAGACCCACAGTCTCTCTGGCTCGGGCTAATAGACATTAACCCTATTGCCTTGGGTTTTGTTTCCAATTCCTGACACGTCTGTTTTTGACAGCTGGCCTGCCCTGAGGGGACCTGGATATGCCCATTAGGAGAGCAAGCTCCGGGTGCACAGTAGGTTCTCCTCTGGCTGTTGTAGTGTGGAGGCGTTTCACCACCACCACACAAATGCTGTTCCCAAATGGGAGTTTTGGGGACTGCAGCTGGGGAAGAGAGCAGTGAAAATGCATGGGAACTTCTGCTCTAAAAAATAGTGTGGACTGTGGGTACAAAGCCATGGTGATGCCCAGGTAGAAACATATGGGCCCAAATAGGCACCTTCCAGGCCTCCCTGATGAGTGGGAAATTCAACCTAACTCCAGAAATAAACTTTCTCCTTGTCCTGTAGCACTTGATTATGAATGCACTTGAAACCCTACATGATCCACATGTTAGCCAAGGAGGAACAGAGGAAGGCACAGAAATACAGGTCATTGATTAACCTTTCACCCTGCCCTCTCTAACACATTTGGTTTACCTCCAAAAATTTTTCTGCAAAGGGAAGATCTGCCCATTTATGTGCAAAATTGCTCAATTCCAAGGATGTTAAATGGCTTAATATTATCACACAGTGACTGAGATATGAAAGAACCCAGGTGATTTGACTTCTCCAACTCTTATGATTTTCATTCTGTTCTCTCTGCAAAGTGGTTATGCACTAAAGTGCATGGGAACTGCTGCACTTTATACTCAATGAATATAGCTTTTAAATTTGAGCTGGTAGACCTTTCTCTTGAGTACCTGCAATTTACAGTCCCTCCTCTCCACATTTAATTGTGTTTGTAAATAATCAGTATATCTTTGGGTGGAAAAATAAAAGTGCAAAGGATCTGTTACAGGCTAGATTTATAAACTAAATCTTTCTTCTGCAAAAAAGAGATAAAGGGGAGGACCCCTTTGGTAGTTTATTTCTTGCACAATTAAAAAGCTTTCATACTGATGTAAATAAAACTCCAGTAACCGTAGTCAGCTAACACCATGTAGAAATCACTGATTTTCAGGCTGAACAAAACTGTCCTTTTGTACACCTCTGCTATTTTTTGGAACTGAGCCGAAACATTTTGACTGTGGGGAGGCAGCTGGCTGTTTGCTCTGTGTCTTGCCTGCATAGCACCCAACACAGAGATTTTCTGACTCAAAAATAATATTTTGAGGATGTTGCATTGGTGAAAATACATAATTATATGTTGGGTGGTAGGTCATTACTGTGCTGACTGCATTTGTTCCTTAAGCAGGCTGAGAGAAGCCAGTATATCCCAATAGCTAAGAAAGGATTTGCACGCCTGGCTGAGGATCTCAGTGCTTTATCTGCTCTAGTGAACCAAGGCTGCAGCTCCCTAAAATGAAAAAAAATGCAGGCACACAGGACCTTTTCCTTTGTCACTAAGTTGCACAGTCCTGGACCAGAAGGGTATTTAAGTGGAGAAGGGAGGAACAGAGCCTATGTGTGGTTATTCCCTAAGATGGCTTGCTCATTAATTCCTATTTCTAACATTAGATCACATTTTCTTTTTTAGTTGATTGTGTTGTTTAGCTTTTTTTTTAAGTTTTTTTTGGGGTTTGTTTGTTTGTTCCTTTTTTTTTTTTTGGGGGGGGCGGGGAGGGGACTGGGAGGAAAAAACTATCCATGACTGATGTAAGACCTGGATAAGTTTATTTTCATGAGAAGTTTCAGAGTGCCATTTCCTGTCATCTAAATGTCTTGGTGGAGAAACCAGCCCCCAGGACACTTGCCTCTGCCCCATGGGCTATGGAGAAATCCTTACACAGTGTTAGTAGCAAATCTGCAGTACATATAGCAAAAAGTGGCTTTATCCCATTTTCTCCATTTTGGCATCTTCTCACCAATAAGATGTGCACAAATTGAAGGAAGTTCAGACAAGAGCCACAAAAATGATGAAGGGCCTGTGAGGTGTTGACTTATGAGGAGAGATTAAATAGAGCCAAATATGTGTAGCTTGGCAAAGGGATGACAGGGGGTAAGGGGAAGAAAGGGAATGTGATATTTATCTCCATGTACATACAAGGATGTAAATTCCAAGGCAGGAGATGAACTGCTTATGATAATACAAAGGAAGATTTATTAGAAGTTGTAGTAGGAAATTAAGCAAAGGAAATTTTCAGCTGAATATCAGGAGAAGTTTGTTAAGGGCACAATAATGATGATAAATATTTATATAGCATTTCAATAGTAAGAAGGGGAAAATGGTGGCACAATGCCACATTGCATCCACTGTTTGAAGGCAATAGGGAGGAACCACTTTCCACCCTGTACTGCTAT
Source organism: Chloebia gouldiae (assembly GCA_003676055.1). Lineage (NCBI taxonomy): Eukaryota > Metazoa > Chordata > Aves > Passeriformes > Passeridae > Chloebia > Chloebia gouldiae. The sequence goes on from QUSF01000029.1 coordinate 7,366,000, forward strand.
TTGATAAAAGGCTTAGTGCAGAAAAGGGAAAGCTTTCCCTCCAATGTGTGAAACCAAGATGGCTAAAATCCTTGTCTAACCGTAAATGGCTTTGGTTCTCTGGCAGTAGTAACTTGGAAAGACCTTCACCATTTGCCTGGTCTACTGTTATTTAAGCCAGTTGTTGGTCACCTAATACTGGTATTTCTAAAGACAGACTGGCTGAACTTTTTACTGGGAACTCAGGCAAAAGTAGTGGCTGTCTTCTCATGGGGTTTATATTCAGAAAAATATTGGAAAACTTGCCATTTACTTAGTAAATAATCTCTGCCTTCCAGCCTGTGATAAATCCACTTCACAGCTCTGTATTAGTGTTTCCTGAACTTAACAGGAATTTTCCAGCATCAGCCCAAGGATAGATATCTTCTTAGTAGGGTAGTGGAAAGCCAGTACTTGAGGATCTTCAGGCAGGAATACCGGAATGTGCTTTGCATGGGACAGTGCCATACAAACCTCGAAAGAATATGTAGAATGGAAAGCAGTGTCTCTCTGCCTCACATCAATTGCAGTGACCCCCATCTGATGCCCCTCAAACCCATGCTGGAGTCATTCACTTGACATTATCCCCTTTAAGCAAAGGGGCATCCCAGAGACCTTCTGAGCCTTACACACTCTTTCAGAAAAAGATTTCACACAATTCAAGGCAAAAGCAGAGTGAATTTCTTCTTTCTTTTTTTTTTTCCTCTTTCCTTCCTAGTGCAGTGTTCAGTGCCTGGGACATAAAAAAAAAAAAGGTATTGTCAGATGTGTAAATGCAAATTTAATGAGTGCGTAAAAAAATCCCTTCAAATCAATGCAAAAATATTCCACAGTGGAGTCATTTTGATTAAAAAAAAAAGGGGGGGGGGAAGAGGAGGTTGTCTGAAATAAGCAAAATTTCAAGCTAATGGGAATCTCATTCATTATTTAATCCACTCCTTATCTGAAATGTACAAAAAATGGAATCTAATATGGCATATGTATGTTGTTGTCTTAGCGAAAAGACAGGGGCAAAGGCCTGCAATTTCACTTAATATATTAAATCCTACTGCAGGCTTTGAGCCAGATTAATAACTCTAGCGAGCTAGAAAATCCCAATATATATTTTTTCTAGCTCCATGCATGATGCAGCTTGATTCATAAGCAGCTCCACTGTTGGGCTTTATTAAATACAAATAAAATATCCCTTCTATTGCAAAAGCCCACAAGGTGACAGAAAGAGGAGAAGCAACTGTCCTTGCTAGTTAAAATGTATTTTCTTTGGCTTCCTACTCCTTAACTCAGCCCCCAAGTCCCAGGTCCCTAGAATATTTATACAGTCATAACCCTGTGCATAGAATCCAGAGGAATAGACTGAAAGGAAAGAATTTGTTCCCGATCACTGGGGCATGCTTGTGCAAAAGACCCTGCAGCATTCCTACCCTCAAGTGGACACGACTCAATTTTATGTCCGCTCAGGAGAAGATTTTCAGCAGCCCAGCACACTTCCTTACTGTCTGGGACATCTGGTTTGTGGCTGATTTAAGAGTGTTACCCAACGACTCGCTGGCAGCTCTGCCACAAAACCTGGGTCGGTGCTGTGTTTGCCAGGTGGCATATTTGAATCCCCAGCTTGGAAAGCAAGAACGGTGTCAGGGAGCTCAAAATCACCAGGCTGTTTTAAAAATCATCAGATTGAAACTGTAAAATGTATAGGAAAGAACCTATATAATTTTAAGGTTGCTTTGCAAGCCTTTCCATGTACTTGGAGTGGTAGTAAAACAAAGGATTTAGGAGAAAAAAAGAAAATCAAAGTTACACGAACAGTATAGACCTGCCTATAAATTGTGGTACTAGATTGGGAAATCAATCCTTTTTTGGACAGCACTGAAACACATGCTGTATGCATAGCTAGGGATGCAGCTGAAGGTCCTGAAAAGAGAAGGATTTACTCATGTACAACCTTGATCTAAACCTTCTGTGTGCACAGTATTCAAAGCCAAGTTCTTGGGGTCTATACTGGAGTAAGTGGACAGGGTTTCCCAAAGAGTAGAACTGGATCCCATTGCAGCCCTTTGCTTTGGTATCTTTCAAAGCCATTAAAGCCCCACTTGAGTATGCCTTGGTTGTGATGCCTGCAGGGGACACCAGCAAAAATGTGGGAACACCAAATTTTCCATGGAAGTAGACCTGCTGAAGTAGATACAGTAAAAACATGTAGGAGTCAGATCCTTTTTGGTAAAGTTTAATATGGAAGAAGGCAAGTGAATTAGTAGAGAAAGATATTACCTGTTCTGAAGTGGGCAGAGCTGGCCTGATATAGACCAGGGGACAGGATACCTGCAAGAGCACTTTGGGGGAAAATGATATGCTTTTCTTAAGCATTTAATTAAGCCATGATTTATTCTTTCTAAAATAAACAGAAGAATAAGGTCTTATTTAATTTATTCTTTTGGAGAAAATGGAGCTTTCAAGTGTACTGAAGCAGGATAAAATAACTTCTCCAATATAATTTCACAACTTTTTTTATTTATTTTTTTTAATCACAGATGACCAAAGGGATTTGTTTTGTTTTAATTAAAGGAAGAAGAAAATGGAGACTTAAATTCGTGCTGCAGGTTTTCAGATATCTGGCAGTGAAATAAGAAAGCAGTGGTTTATGTTGCTGCAGTTGTTTTTAAGGTGGGGAATTAGTGTAAAGTTATTTTTAAATCCACATTAGTATCTTGATGGATTTTTCCACTCACTCCTGGCACAAACCCAAGGATTCCAGTCCTGACTGCACTGAACTGCTCAAAGTGTTGTCCAAAGGGACCAAGGACAAGGGCATGGTGCAAGAGGAGGGATCGTTTTCTGTCTGTGTCTGTGAGGTGTGTGTCATGCTTCTGGCTGGGGGCTAAAACTGCTCTGGTGTCACTGCAGCATCTCTGCTGTGCTGTGAGCAACAGTAGGTGGATAACTTGAAGAAATTCGAGGCTGGCATGAGCTACTCTGGTTGTATATCACAGCTGGGCCAGTCCTGAGGACTGCTGCTGTTGTTGGTTTATTACAGCATGCACTGCCATGGGCACAGGAGCTCCTATTTGAAGGTAAAAGCCCTGGACTACTAAGTGCTTACCACATGCAAAATGAAAAGATGGTCCTTGACCTGAACTGCTCGGAGATGTGAACGTCTGAGAGAGGCCACAGCAAACAGATGGAGGGAGAGCAAGGTAATATAGAGCAGATTATGATTTGGTTGGGAAGTTGCAGTGATAGCACACTGGCTGCCTCGTGGGTGTTGAGTGGTTTGGAAGTGTCACTGCAAAGGTGAGTTTCAAGGAGGGATGACGAGGCGGACTCTGTAGTAGATGCCTCTGATGTTGGCAGGACTTTCACATCCCTGGTACACAAAGGTCTCTGGACAGTAGAAACAGCTGACATAGCTTTGGGGTTAAGCCAACACTATCATGCTGTTAGGATGTTTATCTGAACCAACCGTCACAAAAGGCTCTCCCATGCCTACCTCAATATTAAAGACTCAGAGGATTTTGAGGACAGAGCACATCATTTACCCTGACCTTCAGGATGTAGTAGAGGCCATGGGATTACAGTGGTTCCTGCACCAGGTGCCAGTCACTTGGGCTGAATCACAGTATCTCTCTCAGAAGGGTGTACAAGCCTAACAGAGCACCTTGAAGGGAAGTGGTGTCTCACTTAAATAGGACCTATGTGAAATATAGTAAGCATATATTTGTGGTTTTTTTTTTTTAATGTTAAATGGGCCTTTCTGAAAAGCTCAGATGTTTTGAGCACAAATGTGTACTGCAGAGGCAGCAACTGTAGGCTAATTTGAAAAATTCACGCTGGACACTGGGCTGAGATGTGCCCTTTAAATGATGGTCAGTGACCCAGGAAGAATTTCCTGAGTACAGGAGGACCTTAGCGGAATTGTTTCATGTCTGCGAGTGTGTGGCTAAGCAGTTTAAATGGAAATAGTACTGAGGGCATATTGTTTCTCTTTGGCTTGCATTTAAAGTGCTTATCCTGTGCTTCAAATGCTCATGATTTTACACAAACTTAAGTTCAGTATAAACATTTACAAACTTTAGAAAGTCAGTAATATTGCAAATCCTTATTTTAATTTATGGGGTCTTTTCCCTCTTTTTTTCCCCAAATGCCATGTTACTTCCTTTTTTTCTGTTTCTCTTATGAAGTGAGCATCATTCAAAGGGTTCACAGATGGTAAAGTTGGCTGTGACCATTAGAAATGAGATTTTAGCTAGAGGAATAGAATTCAGGAGGTGTGTTGTGTCTGTGCTACAGAGTTGCTTTAGAAGACTTGAGTGGGAAATGAAAATAATATGAAAAGGAGGAGTTAAGGAGAAGTGTGGTATTTGATTTCACAAATTCATTAGGTATCTTGTCTACCTGCATTATAGTGATATGTTTTGTTCTGGGAACAGTGTGGAGCACTGATCATTGCTGATCACTTTTTAACACTCTGAATGCAAGCAGAAAATAATACTGTAAATTACAGGAAGATTTAAAATTTCACCATAAATTATTTCATTAACTGAGCCCCATGTTGTCAACATTCTTCTAAACCTCCTCATCCATTATAACCCTTTTCTGTACTGAGATCATGTCTGTCTTTGTAGGTCTATGTATACAGTCCAAAACCACAGTTTCAGGCCCTGCTAAGAAATTGTGTTAGCACTAGGACAGAAAATTGATTAGTCTGTTTTCTCTGTTCCAACTTAAGAGAAGAGTGAAGCAGTAAATAGTGTTAATGCTGAAAAGTGAATTAGATTTCTAACACTGTTTCTGCTTTAATAGTTTTTTCCATTTGCTAATAGCCCAGATAATAGCAACTGCCCTTCAATAACATGTGTTGTTTTGTTTGTATCTTTCTTCTGACAGCATCTTTTTAAAGCAACATGTTACAGCTCATTCATGAAATAGTTATCAATTCTGTCCTTGTTTGTTTCTCCAGGCAAGCTAAGTATGTCCTTGTTAACACTGGCTGTCGGGCATTGTGTACCTGCAGGCTGTGCTTAGCTCCCTCCCTTTAAGGGTCTCTCAGTCAATTAAAATTACAGATACAAATTCCAGGTGCTTTGGAATAGCACATTTCACACTTTTTTGGAAAGCAGAGCAGCCTGCTCCAGGCAGGAGAAGGGTGTCCCCTGTATGCCAAGGATGCTGAGCCAAACTGGATTATTTTGGTATCCCTTTTCCAAACCTCCTCTATCTTATTCATCTCAAATTCCTCCTTAAGCATACTTTTACCAGTCATGCTATTCTTGTCTATTCTAGCTTTCTTACCATTTCTTTATCAAGACACTTTCCAAGAGTGTCCAAAACAGCAGGGCTATTATGTCACCTGTAGCTAACATTCTTTATCATCCCCTCCTCAGCAAAGCAAGTGGGAGACTGTTCTGCCAGGGTTTCTTTTATGTGTGCCTCTGCACCCATGTGGTGCTTCATGTGAACATTTGAAGGGGTAGATTAAATTTGCTATAACAAATTGATGTGTCTAGAGTGCTCCTTCATTACTGTGTTTTTTATGAAATAATGTATTTGTCTTGAAAATCGTGGTTCCCAGTTAAGTAACACATATGGAGAAAAAGTCTGTCGAGCTTTCAAAGCCTGTCAAATACAGACCATAATGTACAGCACTAGGACATGCGTAGTCTGTGCCTTTGAGGGGTTTCCCACATGTCCTTTGATGATTAAGTGACAATTTATGATTTGGTATTGCCTAGCAAATTCATTTTCTTTCTCTGTACCAGATTTGTCAACCCACCCCATTCTGTTCTGTCCCAGCATTTCAATGCCTAAATTATTAGGAAACTAGGGCAGAGACCATTTACTTTGGCATGTCCATTCAGAAGTTTTCCCAAGTATTTAATCTCAGATTGGTGACTGTAAAGCTACAGTAATTTGTAATTGCAATTACTGAGTGATGACAGTTAAATGGAACATAATAAGAGCCTTTTAGCTGCATACTGAGTTTTATCCTAGTTTATCACTGACATTTCATTCAGAGAAAAAAATCTCACAAAGTTTTAGTTTTGTAGATTTGGTCATCTAGAGCAGAAATGTTTGCAGAGGAATGCTACTTAGTTGTTTCAGTCACACTGTCCTTGGCAAAATACATGTTTAATTATAAAATACTCTTTTAATTTATTTGATTGTTCAAAGATCTATGGGGTTTTTTAAACCTCAAATTGCTATATACTTGTATCTCAGAAAATATATCTAGCTTTTTTGCTAAATTAAATATCCAAATTTGAATTTGTATCTTTAAAAAAGAAACTGGTGAAATTGGCATAAAAGAACTATTTGACTTGCGGGTTCTCAAATCCATTTGAATAGCCAAATTACTTCTTCTGTAACAGTATGCAAAGTCTGTACATAATCCCTGGGTGAGAGAACTTAAAATTATCAAGATGGAAAGGATCCCTTGCCACATATCCCTGGAAACCATTCCTCTTCCTTTCTCCTGGGGATCTAGCAGAGCTTGGCAAGAAGATGAGCTTGGGAAAAAGTTTTTGAAGTTCAAATGGGATGTTTGATAAATTATTGGCCAGCTTATTATTTGTTGTACTGTGATTGTGATTACTCCAGACATAACCCTGTTTTGTTTTTTCTGGGGTTGTTTCTTTGAGATTAAGCAAAGCATAATGGTGTGATAGAGTTGAAGTTTATAAGGAAAAAGTTTAGAACATTAATTAAACTTTTCTGTATTTATCTCAGTCTTCTTGCAAGACAATTTCTTTTAAAGCCAAAGCCAGATACTTGAATGAAAAATGACCCATCTCCTTAGCTCTTCTATCCACCACTTTTCATGAAAATTGACCTCTCCATTAGATCAACTAATCAGTGGAGCATAACCAAAGTTTAATGGCCATCAAAGAGAAAACCAAATTAGTTTCAGCTGCTTTGACCCAAGTGCATCTCCATGACTTTGGGGAGACTGATCAGTAGGTGTTTTGTTTTGTTTTTTTTTTTCCTGACTGTTTTGCCAAGTCTTTCTAAATTTCAGGTAATGATCTCTCACAGCTGTCCCTATACTTTGTGCTAAAAATAAGTTACTGGGTATTTCTCAGGAAGCACTGTCAAAGCCTGGGCTTACATGTTTGTATGAGAACTATCATGTCACATTCCTGTGGCACAGATAAGGGATCTAACCTCTCTTCAAACTGCAGGAAGTCCTGCATTTCTTTTCAAGTGCCAGAGAGACATCACCAACAATAATCGCAGAATTTTCGCCAGTATAATTTTCGCCAAGTATTTGGCATATAAAACTCCATTTTCATCAAAGAGTAAGTTCTAGAGTTAAATAAGGTGTTTCACATGAAGTAATTATTTTATTTATTTAGTTAGTTAGTTAGTTAGTTGCCTGTTTATTTGTTTATTTATTTTCCAGTTAGCTCTATGTTGTGTTTCTTTGTTGGTCTTTGCTGGAAACTGGATCCCGTCTTGACTGAATGTGAGAGCTGCAGCAATACGTTAGGGGGTGTTGCTTGGTTGGTTTCTTTTTTTGGTAGAAAGGAGTTAACACTTAGATGTGGACCCAAGAAGAAGGTTTGGGAACCTCAGGACTGGTATCATATGGCTATATCCAGCTGATTAGGATTGCATTTTCCCATGGGGTTTTGTCCAGAATTCCTCACAAGTCATCTGAATATAACATAACTTGCATCTTCACTCCAGTGTAAGGTTTCAGTGCAAATTACTTCTTAGTTCATATTAGTCTCAGTTCATAAGCGTTCCTAGTTGGTTTTCTTTCTTTTTTTTTCTTTCTACTGTAACACTACTTGCAACTTCCTGAAGTATTCTGCAACTTCATTGGCTTTGGGAGTGAGTACATGTTAAAAAATAAAATAAAAACTTTTTACAACTTATTTTGTATCTAGAGTAAACATGTTTTCCATTCTTGTTCCAGGGATATTTCTGTATCTCCAGACTCTGATCCAGAAGAGCTCATTACTATACAAGTACAGTCAATGAGAATATTTTTTGTAGGCTTTAAACACAGAAGAGAAAAATTTATGTAGAAACTAGTAAATTAAAAAAAAAAAAAGGAAACATTTTAAGACAGAGTAATGCAAAGCTTTCAAAAGCATGAATTAAACCAACCTTTCACTGATTAGGCATTAGGATGAAAGTTTCCATGGGAACATATTATCTCATCAGTCTCTACTTCAGTGTTCCTTGTCTCCTCGATTGAAACAGCTGGAACTAGCTAAATTATGCCATTTTGTTTGTTCTCAATTGTATGAAACGTTTTTCTTTCTGTGTTTCAACTGCAACACCAAAAAGTCAGTGTCTCTTTTTTTCCCCTCCTTCTTCTTTCTTGGCCAATGAATCTTTAATCATTTCTACAAGTGGAATATCTCCAGGAGAAGTGAGGGAAAGAAAAAGAGAGGGAGTAAAATGATGAGAAATTGTTTTAGTTTTGCTGGTGTGGAGTTGATTCCAGTCTTGAAATAAATATCAGCCTTTTTGCACTAGATTATTTACCAGTTAGAAAAAAAATAAATTAAAAAAAAAATGAGAAAAATCGTGAACCTCTGATCAATAATTCAGGCTCCTCCATCTGTGAAAATGTTGGATTTGGCCTAATTTTTCTTATAAACAAAGACCATCATCTGCTCCAGAAAATAAAATCTGCAAAATTCAGGTTCTGAAGGGGCACTTTTTCTCTGCCAAGAACTGATGTATTTTTTTTCCCCCACACATGCAATTACAAAGCCAAACCAAGAAATTATAACAAAAATTCAGGCAAGCTATCTTTCATCCCTGTTCTGGTAAAATGTCAGTTGCTTAGGGCTATGTTGTTGAAACACAGGTCAACAAGAAAGGAGTTGTTAGCTTTGCCAGGTTCTGCTATTCAGTGCCTAAACCCCTTTGGCAGCATATGTTAGATACCTGATGCTGCTGAAGGAGGCTCTGTATCAAGCGCTGAGATGGAGCTTGAAGGACAAGAAGTAACTTTAGTCTATGTTTTGTGTTGCACACAATGGATATCTCCTTCAAATTTAATATATTTTCAGTGAAACAGCCTCAGTAATTCTGCCCCTCCCAGGATTTTTTTTTTCTTTAGAACTGTAGAGACATGTCTGGGTGCAAATATGTTATTATTTGCAGGTCACTGCAATTAATGAATTCATAGAGACCAGCTGCAGCACTGAGTGATTTCTGAGAGCTCAGCATTCAGAGGTTTCAGGTGGTAAAGAGCTGAGGATTAGGACAACCAGAGGATCAGGGATCTCAACATGGGTCAATCTGTGACCAAGGAATTGGTAATCTTCTGTGTTCTACATCAAAAGTGTTAGAATGCAATGGCATGCAGCTGATTTCTCCAGGTTTTGAGAGCGAAATGCACAAGGGTGGGCGAATGTCAGGGGAAAGACCTGTGGGAAGCTGAGTTGGGAATGGAAGAAAGGTAGGCCAGGCTGCAGACTTTGATATATAGTCTAGAAAACTGTGCTCAGAACTAAGTCTACAGACTTCAGAAGGAGAATATATTTGCAAGGAAGGGAGCCTGAATCCACATCTTAGAAAAATTCAGCAAAAAAACTGGTTGAGGGAGTTCTGAGAGGCCTCAAGTAGAAAATGCAATATTATGCTGGTAAACACATCATCCCCATGGCAAATCCTTATTTGCATTTGGCTTCTTCCTTTGATTTAGCAGAGGTCCAGGGAAAAAAATATAGCCACAAAACTACACCAAGACAAATTTGATCGCAGCTTTTTTGGCAATTATTCATATATGCATGAAATTTCTGCTGGGAACTTCTCAGGGAGAGTTTGTGGCTAAATTATCATCATTTCTCTCCTAAAACTCTAAAAATGTTAATGAGGGTTGGTGCAAAAACTTGTAACTTTGAAATTAGATTCATCCAGTAGAAATGAATCTAGAAAGTGAGTTCTCTGTGACAAGCAAACCAGAAATCTCGTGAGAGCAGATTGGCAGTTTTCCCTCAAGAGTGGGGGTGGTGAACTCAGCTTTGCAACATCAGAATCAAACACAGCTATCTGGCTCTGTCAGACAGGTGGGATATTTATCCACCTGCCACAGATACACACTTCTACTCAACAGTAAGCATAAGTGACATAGAGGAAGAATCTATCATAAAGTGTTTAGGGAAAAAAAAACAAACAAACAAATACAACCCAACAAGCTTTAGTGCTTATCTTCTGGAGTCAAATTAAAAAAAAAAAAAAAAAAGAGATAAAATATAAAAGCCACATTGTGAAATGAAATTTAAATAGATGTGGACACTTGGACTACATCAGCTTGCTGGACAGTGCTCACAAGGCTTTGCTGAGCTGTGACATGACTTTAGAGAGGAGAAAGCATTTCTGAAATGCTTTTGATACCTTTATGAAGTGGCATTTGCAGTACAGGGTGGACAGAAACAGTGATATCCAAAGGCCAGGCAGTGTTTCCATGGTTGCTGAAGTCAGATGGAGTAAAGGGGCTGTGTCTGAGCACCAGGGTGCCCGGAGACGTGTGCCTGTCTCCAGACACCCCAAGGAGCAGTGGCTAGGCTGGGGAGGACAAAGTGAAGCCCAGAAGTGGAGCTAGGAAAGGATAAGCAGGATTATTTCCTGCAGCTTCCAACAGCTCTCCCTAGGCATCAGGTTAGCCTCTGCACTCCCCTCCTGATCCATGGAGGTGCAGTGAGTACTGACTGGAATTGCTGTACCATGAGAGGAAAAGTCTTTATATCATGTGGGTTAGAGCAACAAACCTGATTGCATTCCCCAAAGGGAGCTGCACTTCTGAGGTTTTCAACAATCTGTTGGAAGGTATTTTTTCTCCTTGTCTTTCCTTTACATGTCCCTCACAATCTGAGCATTCTAAAGACCATTGCGCAGACTGCAGAGAAAAGATGAGAGGCTTTTCTGAGGGTGCCCCTTCCACTACAGCAGAGCAGACACTAAACTTGTTTCTTTGGTGGGGCGAGAGGAAGGCCTGCCTTTCTCCTTCCCTTGCCAAGCCAGATCTGGTCATGCGGTGAAGAAAATGAAACTCGCTTTTGGGATCAGGGGTGGAAGATGGGAATAACTCCTCTTTACTCTTATTTCCAGCCTGAAATTAGCTAATTTCTGAGCAATGATTCTCCATTAGGCTCTGGGGAATCGGCTGTCCAGCCCTACACTGCCAGAAAATCAGCCCTTTCACAATGATCAACCTATTTTTAATTCATCAGCAGCCAAATCCTGGGGAGCAGCTCTGTGTACACGTCTATAGGTGTGTGAGGTAGTTATGAAAGACCTGTCTTTGACCTCCTCACTTTCAGCAGAAGGTTATTGTCTTAAATAGCACATCCAGCTCGCAATTCCCTTTGATCCTCTGAAACTTCAGCTCAGCCACCTGATACAATTTTCATCCCCCTCTCCAACTCCTTGCAATCCCTCCTCCCCATCCACCTCCCCCCTGCAAACATTTAAAGACATTATAGCAGGAACTAATTTTGTCTGGACTATTATTAGATCATGAGATCAGGGCAACATAGAGGTCGTAAAATGTTTCATTCTCTCAGAATGGCCATCGTGCCCCTATCAGGTACCATAACGTTAGGTTTGCTTATTGTGCAGATTGCTTGAGTTGCAAATTGCACATTATCCAGCTTAAACACCTGGCATTTACATTCATTATAACCCTGACACCCCCCCTTTATGGCCTCCCATGAGGGTCTTCCAATTGGTCAGAAGCGCAAATGAATGTTTTATGATTATGATGAATAATGTGAGGGGCTGTGGAGGGAAAAAAAAAAGGAAAAAGAAGAGAAAGAAAAAACAAGAATGAAATGTAGAGAGAGGAAAGGCCTTATAAAGCACTTTGGCAATGCAGAGCTTTTTGTTAGAGATGTATAGTGATTTCTGTATCTGGAAGAGGGCCCGATGTAGCTGGATACAGCTAAAGCAGAAGTAAAGTCGTTTTTGGGAAGGGATAAAGATGTGTCTTTATTGAAAGAAGGTTGACTGTTTTGGCATCCTGACATTAAACAAAGATTTAGAGGGAGGGGGTTGTATTGCTGGTGTTGTTCTTTGTTTCTGACTAATTTCAGGCTAGTGCCTGAATATATTTCTATGCCTCAGTTTCCCTTTAAACACTCACCAGGAGTGGATTTAGCAGCCACTTCTCCTCCTGTTCTGCTCCCCACCTATCTCAGAGCCTTTACACTGAAACAATCCCTTCCCCAGGTTTTCCAGACTATGCTTTCCCTAGGAAGGGGCACTTGGAGACTCGCTGCTAACTGGAGTCAGATCTAGATGCAGTTTTGAGGTGTGTGACTGTAACATCCAAATCAAGAGCTATTCTTTCAGTGTTTTCCTGCCTCATTTGCTGGCATGAGGAAGGGTCATAGCTTTGAATTAGGAAGCTGCAAACTAAATGTATGAAGCCATTTACTGCACTACTTCTTGGGTATTTGGCTTTTTATTGGCTCCTTCATTTCCGCTGTCAGTGGTTGCTGGGCCAGCTCTATCTCAAGAAGTCGCACGGCATCTTGAACCTGGGTGTTATATTTTCTATTTTATTTCTCAGGCAAGACCTAGTTCCACTACCCTAATGCTGTTATGTCTCAAGATTGTTTTTCAAGGGGCAACAGAAGGTGGACAGAGTTTGTCTCTTGCCTCTGAGGCCATATTAAAAGTTGAGGAGTCTTGACTATAGTTTGTTTTTGTTTTTGGTTTTGGTTTTATTTCCAGGAAAGCTGTAGCTGTTTTGCAATTGACTTCGGTGGAGCCAGACCTTCAGGGCTTATTTCCTAGACTGGTCAGACAGAAAAGTTGGAAAAAACAGTCTCTGTCTTGTGGGACTTTCATAGCCTAACAAAAGCCTGGAACTTGCCTCTGGGTTCGCTAGTGCCATGTCTTCCCTCAGGAGGCACACAGAGATCATTCCAGGATGCTCCAAGCAAGGAGGAAGGAAAAAAAAAAAGGGGGGGGGGAAAACCCAAAACAAAAAGTCTAAATGAGAATCCATGTCTCCAGAGATTATTTCTGTGGCTTAAATGATTTTAATTAATAAATAAATAAATGGGATTGAAAGTTGCCTGGGAGAGAGGCTGAGGTTGTGAGATATTTTTAACCCCTCACTCCTCCCCTGTTATGTTGATTTGCTTCATCTCTGAGAGGGATCTGCTGGTTGCTGGGTTCTGTTGTGTGCTTCTCAGTCTGGGCTAATGAGACTTTCGTGTGATGGAAAGCTCAGAGCAAGGGCAAAGATAGATTTGACTATTGTGTTCAGGGTTTGTGTGCATTGTAGGGTACCAGCTGGGCTAGGGAGGCTGATTTTAAGGGCTGGTTTTGTTACAGCCTCACCATTTAGAAACAAAGCAACATACTGATAATGAGAGGTTTAAATGCAATCTTGGGCTCGGTACAAAACTGAACTGGTCGAATAGCAAATTGCTCTGTGTTGCTTTCTTTCACATTGTCTGTGATAGTTCACTTATTCATGATGTGCGCTGAGCTCAGGGAAGCCACATGCCTGGCCTAAATCCATACAGAAAAAGCAAGTCAGTCTTATAAGACCCAAGAAGAAAAGAAAGGAATATTTGCCAAAGACTTGCATGACATTTAGGATGGGGAGAAAAGGCACTGTTGGAAAGCCTTCTGCCTGATGTCTTTGTGGAATGTTGCAGAGAGCTAGGCTTAGAACAGTGGGATAGATATGGGCTGTTGTCCCTTACAAAGGACATGTGCCTGTCAGTAGTTTTGTAGTCCATGTGGCTTATAAGCTAAGATATCTCTGACCAAAAAATAAATCTTTCTTGGTAGCAGTGGAGGATTCATGTCCTGAACAGAAGTGGGCTCAAGCCCAGAGGTGGTTGAATAAGCAATGAAGCCCAGCACCCTGTTGTCATCATATTGCAGCCTTCACATTGACACATTCTTTAATTTTTCAAAACAGCTCTTTAATTGAATTATCAGCCATTGATGATAACATACTCTTAGCCATCTACAAGCATATGAGACCAATTCCACAGTACTCTTGACATATCAGTATCTTATGGCAAAGTCTTACAACACTCAATAGGAGTGGAATCATCAGGATTTTACAGAAACAACTCTGAGAGGCCATATAATCTATTGCAATGTTTTGATCTCACAGATAGATAGCTCTGGATATTTCAAGACATTCTGGAGATTTTTCTAGGATCATATTCAGTTCAATCCTATAGATGTGTGGACACCCAGGTTTCCTCTTTCCTATATCTGTAGTCAGCATGGATATCTGTTATACACAAAAAAGCTATGTAAGTGAATTAAATTAATCCAAGGGAGGAGGGTGCATTGCGTGTCATCAGTTACTTGAAAATTAAACGTATGAAATTTAATCTTGCTAGAACTCCTTGATTGAACACACCATCCATATCTACGTCCATTTTTGGTGTTACAGGACAAGTGCTAAAGTCCACTTAAGGGGTAAATACAGAATAAACCAAATTTCTTCCCAACTTTGACTTATGCCGGGAAGCATGAAAGTGATTTCCATAGCATTTCTTATCTGAGACAGTGCAACTGTGGATGTTCTCATTATGCATATAAATATCTAATCCTATTTGGAATTATGGTGAGGTATTGGATTTTGTGGAACCTTATGGCAATTTGTTGCACAGGGTAATTATGCAGTGTAGTTAAAAAATTAATAAAAATCTTTTGTCGGCTTCAGATTCATTCTCCCTGTCAGCTTACTGAGACTCTCCCTCAAACTGGTAATATATGCATATATATTTTATGCAGGGTTTTTTACAGAAAGATTGCTGATCATGATAATGGTTTCTTGGAAGAATGAGGATTGTGCTTTCTGATCTCACTAATTTCTTCCCAGGCACCTATGTCTCCATATTTTGGGAATATTTATTTGCCTCAATATCATTGTCACATAAAAAAAAAGAAAAAGAGATTTAGTTACACATTCAGCTTAGGTAACGTGATCCTGGAGTTGCATATGATTAAATTAAAAAAAAAAAAAAAAAAAAAGCACAAACCAAAAGTATTTGAAAGAATATGCAAAGAGGTTGATGCTGCTGGGCAGTGTATCTGCAAACATGATGGATCTTCCATCAGTAGGGGATGTTCACATGAAAATTGGATTGTGTTTTAAGAGGATCCATATACCAGAAAAGATAGAGACATGTGTAAGATCCTATGAGAGTGTTTTATATACCATGTCAGACTAAAACCTACAGTGTCTCCTTGTATTCCCAGTGTCTTAATCTAGAATAAATATTTATACTTATTATTTTTAATTATTTTAACCCTAATTCCAAGGTGTTGAATCATTTTTCCCCAGTTGTTATTGGTTTGCAATTTTTTTTGATTGTTTAGTGTTTTTTGGTCATATAAATTTATTTTAAATTAAAGTGTTGCAGAAGATGTTGTTTAGAATATCTTCCTCTTGATCTGAGTAGGATGTTATCAGATTTTAAGTTTCTATTGGAAGTGAGTCAATAAACCTGATGCTACAAAACAGAAAGCAAGATCTTTTCAGGGGGAGTTTTCACTATTCTTAAAGGACTTGAGAAACTGGGTGTGAGTCTCTCTTGAATGTTATGATGTGGCTCAAAATATTTATGCATGGCTGATAATTTCCTGTTAAATTATAACAGGTTGAGAAATGCGACAAAGATGGAGCCTGTGGAAGGAACTGGAACTCTTTTTGCCCTTAGTGATTTATGCTAGCTGACGTCTTCAATTATAATTCAAATTTGCAATTTCCTCTTAATTGTTTTATAGAATCATAATCTTCAGACTACCTTTTCCATGGCTACATGTAGGGCAGTTCTCTGACTCAAGTCCTCTCTTTAAAGTTTGCCCTTTCTCAGAAAGAGCTCCCTCTTTATCTGATTCCTGCCTTGGTATCTGCAAGGGGCTGGTGTTGTGCAGAGTTACAGGAACAGTACAAAGTTGCCACTCATAAAATGATTTTCAAACATGAGAAACATAGCATTCAATTTTCCTGTCCAGAGCTGCATCCTTAAGTTGGCATTGATAAATCAGCTCTTTATTTGGTGTCACAGAAGCCAAGTCCAGGAAGATTTCCTGATGCTTCTGGAACTCTACCTCTCCATCTGTGTGGTGAACAGACCTCTCCAGGTGGTGAACCATGAAAGGGCTGCACCACTGATGTTGGGGACCAGCTCAAGGCTGGTGGGGCTGGGGCACTTTACACCAGCTGAGGGTCAGCAGAGAATGGAACACCTTGTTGGGGCTTGCATTTTGGACACATTAATATCTTTTCTCCCAGAATTTCCTGGTGCCCCCTTATTTCCTCCTCCACTCAAAAAAAAAAAAAAAAAAAAAAAAAAATTCATCCTGAACTACCAGAGTGATGGTCTGCCTCACCCTGTCCTCCTCCTCCTCCTCCTCCTCCTTGCCCAGCTATATAACACTGTGAGTCTGCAAAAGTTTAAAAGTTTAGCAGTAATTAGTGCCAACCTCTAGCTGCTCACTGCTTGCTGGGAATCCGGGTTGTCAGCTCCGCCTGTCACAGGGCTGTGAGGAAATGAAGCATTGGGAGGCACAGAGATGTGGGAAGGAGGAGGAGATATGTCCCCGCGCTACAAAGCACATTGCTATTAAAGTGTCAGTTTTTTGGTTTACTGTTGCAGTTTGTGTGAAGAGTTTATGGATCAGCAGATAACAGTAATTATCACACAGACTTTTCTGCTAAAGTCTAATCTAACCTTTTATAGTTTGTACCACAGGGCATCCTTCTCCTCACTCCTCCCCCCACACCTTTATTTTTAAGAGCTTATTGGGTGATTTTATTTTTTTATTTTTATTTTTTATGGCCTTTAAATCATCAAAGTTGACATCAGACACCTTCACACACACACAAAAAAGGATGCATAGATTAATTGAATGAGGGGGAGGATGGTAGGGTTTTATTAATAATACCAATCTAGAGAGTTTATTGTAGCAAAACCCGGGAACAGATTGACTGCATTAAAAGAAAAGGGAGGGGGGGAGTAGGGAAGAGTAAAAAAACTCTGAAATGTTAGTCAAGGTGAGATGCTGTCCTCAAATTTAAAGCACTTGAAAATTTATTGAATACCATTTAAGCCTTGCAAACACTGGTCCCAGTCTGGAATCATTCTGTCAAAGGCAATGCCGTTATTCTCAGTTGGAGAATAGAATAGGAAGAGTTTTTCCAAAAGTGGCAGAGTAAAGAAAAATTGAAAAAAAGATAAAAATCATTAGCAGCATTGCTAAAAAGTGTAGGAAAAGTACCACAAAGCAACTTTCTAACCATTGTTTTAAAAACAGAAAACTAAGTCTTTGGGATAGTGTTTTAAACCTTGTTGGTGTTTCATGCTTTTCTTTTACTGAAACACAATTTTTTCAATGAAAATATCTGAAATGCTTATAAAACATGGTATGTCATTTTAAAAAAGGGACAAAAAATTTCATTATATTTATTTCTGACTCCACAGACTTTGTTATGCAAGCATTACAAAGAGGTTCTGATGGAGTTAAGCTCTCAATTTATATTACTTTCCACCCCTCTCTCTCACCCCTCCCTTCTCCAGAAGAACCACTCTCCACTCTCTCACCACTCTCTTCTCCAGAAGAACACAAAGGAAAGAAATACAGTTCTAGAAATTAATAATGCAAGTGAGTAAGGGTGCATTTTCCTCTCCCCGCCCTTTGTGTTTTCCTTTGAAACACTTCAGAACTGTCAACACAGGGGTTTATTTCATTTGTTCACTATTTCATAATATGGTAGAAATCATCCTAAAAATAAGTATTTATTTCTGTTTGCTTGCATATATGTTTTTGAAAAGCTACAATTTTAATATGGTGATTTGGAGACAGCATGCCAATTATCAGAGTCCCAGTACAGTAAGGATGTTCAGACATCTGGGAGGAGCTGAGAACTACCCTAAATAGCTTTCATGTTCAACAAGGAAGGCTGGAATACTTCATTTTTACATGGAAGTTTGAGGTACTATGGACAAGACATAGTAGTAGAAGTCAGGTTGATGCTTGCAGCATGAATGAGACTGACCATCTAAAAAACAGTCATGCCAAAGATAGTCAGTGAAGAGCATGATCCACAGCTATCTGAAACTCTTCAGATGTCAGAGAAAATCACAGCCTAGATCTCTCGGTTCTTTGGCTCTTAAGTCTCTCGTTTCTTGGCAAACCACCACACTTGGTTTAATTTGTCATCACATTTCTAAACAGGATTCCATTCATGTATAAGTTTTCTTTCTGTGATGCTGCCAGCACAGACTTAAGGCTTGGGGAAACTATTTGCTATTTTAGTGGGGAAAAGGAGAAGTAACTCAAAATGGAATGCACAATCACTGACCCCTTGAAAGAAGAAGCAATAGTTAATGAATTAAACAGAGGGAACTGTGTAGAAAAATGCTGAAACACTCTTGAGGTTTAAATTGTGTCATGTTTAAGCCTGAGATTTGGGAGTTCTGGTCTTTAGGACTTTATCACAGTTCTTCCTTTACCTTTGTGCTTCATTTCTGTTATGGGATATTTCAGAACAGACACAACTGGATTTTAGTACTCTAAAGACCAAGGTTTCCCTGGACAGAGGAAATCCATATAGAAACTCAGGGAGCTTCTCTGTTTTGTATTTTCTCTTGTCTCACTTTCCAGGGTATAAAACATGCCATGGGGATATAGAGGATATTTTTGTTCC
The DNA here is from genome assembly GCA_003676055.1 of Chloebia gouldiae. Classification (NCBI taxonomy): domain Eukaryota; kingdom Metazoa; phylum Chordata; class Aves; order Passeriformes; family Passeridae; genus Chloebia; species Chloebia gouldiae. Next base: position 7,384,673 of record QUSF01000029.1, read on the forward strand.
TGCCTGAGGAGTAGTGTCGGTAGGTACAGCCTTGGGGCAGAAATCTATCACTGGTGCAAACAACTTACCATGTCCTTGCCATGCCCATCTGAATGATGGGAAAGCTCCACAGTCTACAGGTCTTCTGCTGGTGCCCAGCACAAGCATGAATTCATCTTGGAGGAACGTTAGGTGCCTAAGTGTTGTATATTCCTGGATGCCAGGCATTTCAGTTCTTCATCTTTTTTTTTTCCTATTGTTCAAAAAGCTCTGGTTCATCAAAATTTAACAAACAAACAAACTGAAACAGGAAAAAATAACCACAAAAAAGCCCACACAAGAAACAAAAACTAAACAAAAACAAATAAAAACAAAAACATACAAAAAATCTCCAAAATTTTCACCTTCTTTTTTAAAGTATGTGAGTCCAGCCTTTTTTATCCTAAAATGACAGAGGAATGGCAGGAACAGTGAACATGAAATGTAACAGTTCACTTAGCAGGAGAGTAGGCTCCTGGTGTTCAAGGTCTCTGAGAAGCCTCTGTCAAATGGCAGATGTGGCACTGGTGATCAGGCTTTGCTCTTGCTGGATTTAGCACAGTCAGAGGATTTGGACTGTTCTAGTCAACTGTGAAAACAAAGTTTCCTTTTTCTGTTTTGTTCTAAACCTGAGGAGAGAAGAAAATAAAACGCCCATCTTCCAGGTACACTGAAGGACAGTTTTATTAATGTCATTATGGGAAATATTTTCATCCTGATGATTCTTCTCTGGACACCTTAAATTTTGATATTGTTTTTATAATCTCTGTCCCCTTTCTTTACCCCTTGGCAATATTGACTATTGTTTATCTAAGCCCTTCCTCAGGCACCTGAATATACGTTTCAAAGATTGAATTTCTTCCCCAGAAGTAGCCTTATTCTATTTTCTCTAAAAACTGGAAGGAAATTGCTTCCAAGAGGGTATATGGCAGCTTGGATTGCAAAGGCTACCGGCATCTTCTTTCTCCAGCTTCACAATACGTAGCCAGAGATGCCATTATTGCTACTGGACTTTTCATTTCTGAAATTAACCATGTTACCAGAGGCAGTAGCTCATTTCATGGCTTTTCTGGGAAGCAAAGGAGCCAGGGACAGATATCCAGGCATTTTTACTTTGGCTGCAAATTGATTTTAGCTCTTGCTCTGGAGTTTGCAGCTGGCCTTTGGCATCTGGAAAAGCATTTGCTGAGAAGTATCCAGCACAAATCAAGGACTCTAAATTTTTTTCTTTGTACATTCTTTTTGCAGGAGTATTTTTTACTCTCAGAGAATACAAAGCAAGAGGGAGAGGGTGACTTCTCAGACCTCTTGCTCTATTCCTCCAAAGCCACTAGGAAACCTTTCAGCTCTTTGCAGTAACCTTTTTGGGGTACAGACTTTTGACATTCTTTTGGAACTGGACACAACAGAGCTACCTAGAGATAATATCAGAGATGTGGTATAAATTCTCTTGTTTATGGTTTGACGCTCATGGGGCACCCAAAGGCCTCAGGTTTGATGACTGCAGATCTCAGAGGACCTAAGGAGGTGTCTGAGTTTTAGCATTCTGGTTTTGAAAATTTTGTTCAATGGGATTTGAATAAAGCAGTGTTCCCAGATTGATGATGGGAGCGGACACAAAACCTGAAAGTCTGGGTCTCCAGATGCCTCCCTTAAACATCAGTTACATTCTCTCTCTTCTGCTGTGGTACAATCATTATGATTATGGCAGCCTACAGTGCTATGGAAAAGTGCAGAGGTTTTCTGCTGATTTTGGCTAAGAGAAATTATGTCTTGGGAAATCCAGTGGATTAAGAAGGTTTTTTAATGCCCATTGTAGAGACTATGATGTCTGCTGATAACAAAAAAAATTAAAATCACTATTTTTTCCCCCATAAAAACTGGTTTCTTTGAAAGTTGAGATGGGACAATAGAAAAATGAGGGAAACAAAACACTGGGGGGAAAAAAAGAAAACTGAGAATCTGAAGGCTTTGCCCCAGAAATAATTTAAATTAAAAATAAAATAAATTTAAATTAAAAAAATCCATGACCAGAAGTTCTACATCAGGTCTGTTTTCCACTTATCTGAGGAATCTGTGATTTCAGCTGCTAGATATTAAAATCAGAGAGATATCAGCTCTATAGTTTCCATCTTCTTTCTCATTGTCAACTCTCTTCTCTTGCCAGTGCAGGAAGCCATGAAGCATCTTTCTGGGCAGGAGGAAGTATAATATTCTATAATAATGTATATAATCATAGTGGTTCAGGAACGTCCCTCTGCAATGACATTTAGGAGCTGAAAATCCATTTAAACACCAGTTTAAGTGGAGGACCATTCAGTCTGCCAACAGCAGACAAACTTGTTAACTCTTCTTTTGTGTTCTCAGGCATCCCATTTAACAGCTTCCTTTACACTTGCAGCAGCCAGAGCATTGAGAAATGGTCACCTTCACCCTGCTCCTTCTGCCTGCCACTGCTCACACCCCATCATCCCTCCTAAGCCTGGCATGAACGTAACCACAGTGTCCAGAAGCTCACAGGTTTCTCCAAGACTGTTCATTTTACTGACCCCAGACCAAAATCATTCTGGTGTTGTTGCCTCATACAGGGGCAGATTCCAGACTTCCCAACTGATACACCCCACAGGCTTTGTCTAACTCTGAGCTCAGCCTTCTGCCACCATCTCCACTAACCCCTCTGGAAAATGCCACTGAGAAACAGAGAATTCTTTCTGTTAATATTATTGGTGCCTAGAGTCTGGTTTACTCCTTCTGGCTTCAGGTCCCTACTTCAGTTTGAAGAACACTGGAAAATAGTATAGAATCTGTGAGTGTCCTGGAAAAGAAAATGCCTGTTACAATTTAGTTAGATAAACAAAGTTATTTGAATCCTTTTCCACCATCCTAAAACTTGCTGGAGACAGATTTTATTAAAAGGGAAAACAAATCTTCTTTGTGTCTTTCAAGTGTCTTTTTGTAACAATACAACACTGAGGGAAAAGGCTTTTCCATCACTCCACACCTCTCGATTAGTTTGGATTATCAATACATCCTGATTATCCACATGGAATTGCTTCAAGAATTATCAGAGGTGACATTAAATTGATTAATCTAGTAAAGATTTTCTTGCAATTAGATTCATCCTATTTCCAATTACCTAAGCACTTGCCTGGTATTTTATGTGGTGGAAGAGGGATCACTGAGATATTCTTGTGTTCTGGGTGTACTTTTTCCCCTTTGTAGAGGAGTTTATCTCAGAAATAGAAAATCACAATTCAGTGCTGTGTTTCCAACAGTGAGAGGTCACTGCTTCCAGACCTTTCAATGAGAGGGGCAGAGTTGAAAAAATACCATCTCCAAGTCAAAGTTGTAGAACACAGTCAAAGTTATCTTTTGACAATCCTATTTCCCTATGGTCTTTTTGGCAATTTCCACTTGGAAAATGCACCAGTCTCCAGGCTTTCTGGTACAATGTTTTGAGGATGGTCACTGCTGCTTCACACCAGAGAAGTTCTGTGTTTGACTTGGTGGTTTATGATGCATGAGGTTTCTGGCTGCTCCCAGGACAGTGATTCCATGTGAATCACCCTTTTCTGACTCTGCTGTGCCATCCATAAAACATGGGCAACAACATTCCCAAGGTTCCCATGCTTTAATCTGGTCCCTCTTGACAGTAAGTTCATTGACTTCAGGGGAGCTGTACTGATTTAAACTGGCGGAAATTCTGCCTTGGAAAGTTTTTGACGTGTTTTCCAGTTCTGTGGGTGAAGAACGCACTAAGTTTTCCTGAAATTAAAGGTGAGGGTGACTAGTTGGCTGTGTAAGAGCAGAGTTCTTGTGAAATGCCCTTCTCAAAGAGGGGAGAGCAAGCTGTTTTGCCACAACCCCATGCTGTGTGTCTGGTGTACAAAACAGGACCTGATAGAGTGAGATGCTTATCAGCTGCAGTGAGAGAAGAGGAAGAGCAGTGTAAGCAGTAGGAGGGATTCTTCACAACAGCTTTAAAGGAAACACATTTGAAATATAATGAAAGGGCTTATTGGGTTGTAAAAAAAAATAGAGAAAGGGAGAGGAAACAGCAGCCAACCCTGCTGTTGTATTGTCTTGTTAACAGTGTGTCACCAAATTTAGCAGAAGGAAGCGTCTCCCACATATCTCCATGCACACAACTGCAACTGTCACAACCTCTCGAGCTCTGAAGCACAGCTTTGATCCTGTGCAGCTCTGCCCCAGTTCTGCAGCACACAGAAGAGAGAAGAAAGGGGAATCACCTAGCAGATTTTCTGGGGGAATGAAGAACACCCTTGCCAAGACAGGGTTAATTACCATGACAACAGTACTTCCCCAGCATCTTTCCAGTCTCTGTCAGAAGGGCCCCCCTCCTCGTGTCCTCCTCCCCTCACTGCATGTGTTGTGTTAATCTAATTTGTTCAGCTCAGTGGCTAAACAAATAACTGCAAACCTGGTGCTCATTCAGATGCATGGCAAGAGGGGGCAGCTCTCCGAAATGATATTTACTTAGTTATCTGATGATATACAAGTTGTATAAGAAAGGACAAGGCCTGGGAAGGGAGCAGACAGAGAGCAAGGTGAGATAAAAGTGAAGGGGCTCCTTAAGTGCCGACTGATTTGTGACTGTGTCCTGCTGCGGTTGGGCAGATTGCACAGAGCAAAGTTGGTCACTGGAGCATGATGTGGAAAAGAGAGGAAATCTGCTTCCAAGGATTTCCCCTGAAGTCCCAGCAGCAACTGATAAAACTGATAGAGAAAAAGAGAAAGGTTTTTTGGAATCACTGGGTCCCAGAATAGTTCCTAGAACAAAATCTGTAATCGTCAAAATCTGGGTCTCTTTGTAAGATGTCTGAGCCAAAGAAGAGTTTGGCCTTTTCAGTTTATTTCCTCATTTAATTATTATGCTTGTGACCACAAAACATGATTCCCTCCTCTCATGGGATTTTTGTGTTCTCAGCTACCCTCAGGAATGCTTAGCTTTTCACAACTGTGTCATTTGGTTGCCCTAAAATTTGCAAATTCCCTATGAAAGGACAGGTTCTTTCCCAAAAAGTGTTCTTCACCTCAGTTTGAAGAGAACATATATTCTTAGATTCAGCTTAGAAAATCAAAGTGAGCTACTAGGTCCCATACCTACACATGACTAAACCAGTCTGTGACCATACATCTTACGCTATGTGCATCTTTTCTAAAGTATTGACGTTGCCTTTTGGATAGAGCAGATCCCTCCTAAGAAGCAAGGCAGAAAAGTACACAGAGGTGCTGGTAATAGAATTGGGCACCTACATGCAGAAGCTGTCTTGCAAATTGCTGAGTGCCTTGAGCATGTTTTCAGTGTGGAGGGTGCAGGCAGCTCCTCACCTCTCCAAAGTCTCTTCTATGTCTTTATTTGAAGAAAGGCTTTTGCCAATGGACATGAATTTCCACATAGATTCCATTGAACCAGTTATATTTCCAACCAGACTGTGGAGCCATACTTGTAACCAGCCCATCCTCAGATTTCAAATTATTTTCCCACTATGTCTGTGCTCCTTGTGCTCAGGGCACTCTCAGGGACAGGGAGCAAAACCCTGAGAGTCCCCTTCCCTGTGACTCCTGCATCAGCTGCCTGCACTTTCTGTGCATCTGTTTCCCCTGCTAGCACTGCCTGCCTGTCTGTTATGCTCAGGATGTGCATTTACTGGGGTCCCAACAGGTGTTGCTGCACAGTCTTATGTATTATTGGCAGTAAATAGCAGACCACTGCTGGAAAATGCTAAATATGTTTTGTTTTCCTTAGCTTCTTTAAGCAGAAAGAATACCTATTAGCTCAGGTCCGTTCAGACCTGTAGGCAAGGGCTTTTTTAATTTAATGTGAATTATTCTTCACTTAAAAATGATAGCCTGTTAGAAACATTGCACATGCATGTAAGGTTCAATGCCTCTCTTAGGGCTAACATGTCCACACTGTAGTCTTATATTTTAACAACAAGATCATCCATTCTATTATTTTTGAATGCAATTAAAAAGCTGCAAAATTTTTGGCCTTGGAATGTCTGTGTTTTAGTGCTTGTGGTTTGTTTTATACTTTCCAGAATTTCACCAGTGCTCTCGGAGGCCTTACTTTGTTTAGAGGTAGGTCTGTTTTCAGGGGAATGAACATTGGTATGATACTTCAGCAATCCTTGTTTCCTCCTCTCAGCAGTTTCAGGTTGATTTTTCAATGTCTCCTCTTTCAGTATTTCACCAATTATAAGGCATTTGAGGAAGATACAAAAACTTTTCTGCAAATCTCCTGCTCCCATTCCTTCTTTGCAGAATGGTATTTTCCATCTCTGGGTTCATACAGAGAGTGGTGACCAAAACATCAACATATTAATCTCAAAGCCCCGGGCCATTTTACTTACTGTTGCTAAAGAACACAGCCCTACTGGCTGTGCCCTGAAGCTCTTACAGCAAGGAGCTGAATTTTGATATTCTCTTTCCTTCTCTTGCCCTTTTTTTTTTTTCCCTACCTTATTTTATAATTATATTTATTTGAAATTGAATTTTAAAGGTTCAGTCCCCAAAGCAGTGAGATGTAATTTCTGGTGGATATTAAAACTGTATAAAACTGCTCATATATCCCCTCATGAAGAACAGCTGGTACTCAGAGCGGAGGAGAGAGAAAGAGATTGACTCTACCCTTCTTGCCAGCTATGCAAAAACCCAATAATAATAAATAAAAACTTATTATTTTCCCTTGGAAAATAAAAAAAAGGAAAAAAACCAAAAAACCCACAAAAACCAAAACAAGCCTGAAGTTACATGAAGCATAAAAATTTGCTGTGTAGATTATAAACAGATATTCAACCATATAACTTAAAGTATTGCCATTAAATTCAGGGCCAGATACTGCCTTGTGCTGGTGGAAGGTCTAGCACGGAACAGCTCAAGATGTTCCTGTCTGAGAGTGTAGGCAAAGAGTGAGCCATAGGGCCACTGTGTTTTGCACAGTGGAAATCAAGACCACTTTTCTATTCCGATTGTGACTCCTGTATTTTTGGTTCATCTCTTCCTCAAAGATGCCTTGAGACAAAAGGATGCAAATAAAACTGGACTGCATTAACCTGGATGTAGATGGCAATAAGGCCAAGGGTTTACACAGAGACAAAATAGAAACGAACATGAAATACTGGGACAGATATAAATCAGTGGTGGTGTTCATTTGACCTATCTTTAGGTGCATTCAGTGTAGACTTCTATTTCTCAGTTCCCTTCATAGTTAATGGAGAGGCAGGAAAGACAGATGGTGAGTTTTAGGGCATGGCTTGTGCTGGCCTTGAGCAGATACCTGTGTTTAGCTGGATAAATTGCACTCCAGACTTGTGCGGCTCATCCCCAGTGGCTGTGAAGAGAGCCATGGATGAGACCTGGACAGGCTGTGCACCCTCATTGCTGACAGGTAATTACATTGGCTGATACAGCCAATGACCCGCTCAGTGTTTCACTTGCAGAGACAAGAAAGGAGCTCAGTGTCGCTATTGGACACAAAATGAGTACACAGAAGTTTGCTAAGTTCAAAAGAGAAAAAGAGCCAGTTTTATTCCAACATCTGGTATTTATAGAATTCCAAAGGTAGCCATGGGTTGGAGGATGAAATTACCACCTCTCCAACCACACTGGTCCAAAGATCAATCGATAATTTCTCTCCACCTGCAGAGAAATATATAAACTAATCTATTTATATATGAATTTATGTGGGAACTCTGACTCTCAAATATGTAAGTATTATCAGAAGGCTAAAGAAGTCTTATGAGAACTTTAAAACTTTCAAAAGAACTATAAAAGAAAGCTTAACACTTTTAAAAATCAGGGCAACAGCTCAGGTCTCTTGAATTCTCATCCTTCACCTCCTTTAACAACAAGGAAATTATTTTTCTGGTTTGGAGTAGTGGTTATCCTGTACATTTTTATATACAGATGAATAGTTTGGGCATTTTTCCCTGTTTCTATTGCTCTCCAGATAAATTAATGAGATTTGATTTTCACTGAGAAAACAATAGAAAAACAAAAGTGGTCTCAGTGGCCAAATACCTTGTAGGGGATAAAATATCTCCACTGTGCCTAATGGGCCAGGAGGTCATGAACATGACATGGAAAGGATAGATTCCTAGGGGGCTGTGCAGAGGGCTATTCACCTGATCAATAATTCATTAGGTAAAATTTGTAAATAACTGAGTGGAAAATATCCTTTCTTTTTTCCTAATCATCCCAACTAATCTGCTGATCTAGGGAACAGACAGGTTGATCGGGAGTGTTATCTCACACCCCAAATGTAGGAGGAAGAGGTCAAGCTTCTTTTTCAAGTCTCGCCTCATGGACTTTGGATGCATTTTGGTCCAGCTGGTGCTATTTGAGCCACTCATTTGGCTCCAACCACAGCCTGATCTCCTTGACAAAGTGCTCCCAAATCACTGAAAAGCTCTTTTTTTTTTTTTCCTTTATTCTTTTTTTTATGTCAGCTCTTTACTCTTGTACAGAGGCGTGTGAAAATATCATATTCTACCCAATGCAACAACAGGTGAGGTATTAACAGGTGGAAAATTCAAAGACAGCAACAGAAGAGTCTGTTTAGGCTAGTGGATAAAAGTGTATTCTGTCACCAATCCACTCTACACCCAAAGTCACATCTCTCAGTTCCTGTTTCACCTTTCCTTTGCCTCATCTATTTTGACTGTATGTTCTTGGATGGAATAGCTTAGTTACCACTACCATCACGATACTGAAAACAGTCTGCTCCATATTACCCAGGAATAGGAGTCCTTTCCTCCTCCACATATGCATGCATTTCCTCCTGAAAATGTCAATATTCTGCGGAAACCCATCTGTTTTCAGAGCAGGCTTGTAATATTTCATTACCGTAGGACAAAAGACAGGGGGAAATGGGAAATTTTTGGCTTTCCAGCCAGGAGGCTCTAGAGGGAAGGTAAGGGTGACAATTTTGTAGCTCAGTGTTGAAAAAAAATTCTCAGCTTTTTGGCATTAAGTTGATGGTCCTAACTTAGACCAGAGAAGAGTAGTGTAATTTGAATAAGATTCTCTTCCTGACATTTATGTGGTTCCACAAAAACACCATAACACAGAACAACCCTGGTGTTTGACATGTAAATTCTTGTGGCCCAGCATTGTTACTCTTTGCCCTGTTTTACAAGAAATATGGTGATTTGATTTATCTGAAAGCATCTCTCTAAACCGACACAGAATTGCAGGATCATTTAGGTTGGAAATTACCTTCAAGATCAAGTTCAACCATTAGTCCAGCACTTCCAGGTCCACCACAAAACCATGACCCTAAGCTCCACATTTACCCATCACGTCCATAACGAGCAGCCTGTGGCATGTTTTGCCCCTTCTTGAGCCCCTGGGAGAGTTTCTTTTCCTCCTCCATCATTGAAGTCAGAATAGAAGGTGCAAGGCAGTATGAAATCTTATATCTCACCCTCTTCTACCAAGAAAGACTGAACAGTGTGCAGTGTACTTGTATTTAAATATCTGTATATTTCTGTACACAGGAGCAAGCGTACAAGTGACACAGATAAGGCATCATTTGCCCTTTGGATTCCAGTCACCTGACCTTCTTTTCTATCTGATTGATCTAGAAACACATAATAATATTTAATTAAAAATAAACTGGAGAAATTTTTATCATCAACAATAATACTAAGAAAAACAAGTTACTTCTTTATTCCCTTTGTTTTCTTGGAGAAGTTAAACTCTAAATTAATACCGACTTAGGTTTTCTAAGAAATCTCACTGTGATGAAGATCATGCAGTGACCTAAAGAAGCTCACACTGGTTTGAACTCTGCAGCCCCTGGTAGAAAATGTTTAATTACCTTTATTTTGCCGAAAGCAAAGCTGTTTATCCTGCAGTTCTTGGAGATCTCTTGGACTCCCTCTGGTGGCTCATCTAGTACGATGTGAAAGGATGGGAAAAGAAAAGTTGTTTACTCGGTGCATTACATCGGGACACTGTTTGTGCTGCCGCTGTTGTTTGCAGTCATCTCTCTTAGTATTTCCTAGGACTATGTCATCCTCTCTCTGCCTAGTGCTTTTCAGTCAAAACTCAGCGAGGGTGTGATGGGCTCAAGGTATTTTAATGCCTGGTTAGTGGAAATAACAAACCTAATCCTCAATTCCCCATGGCATTAAAAATAAAGAAATAAATGTCACCATGCACATGAATGCTCAGATGTTTGCATCAGTGCCTGGGGAAATCTGCAGGATAGCAAGCCTGTAAGGTAGGACTCAGGTTACTCCTGTACTGCACAATTTCTTATTCACTGCCTTTTTTCATTGTGAGACGTTCTTGTGCTTTGAACCCCAATTAAAGAACATTGCCCACATACTCAGAGAATCTGGAATTCATCTTGACTAAGGATACAGACAAATACTATTTTATTTTGTTTTTCTCTGAAAGGAACTTTCTGCATGGATGCAAAAAACACCAGTGTTATTTGCAGCACAGCTGTTTTGCTCTGCTTGATACTTTTCCTTCTTAGTTTTTAAGTCAGCTCATTGTAGTTGCTTTTGCTTTTGTTGGTGTTTCTTTTCTTGGCCTGGTTCATTGGTTTTGCCATTTTTTTTTTCTTCTGGCTGGTTTCACGTGAAACTAGATGCAGTTTTCTGTCAAACCCATCCTGTGCACCTGAGCTCAGATATTGGTGAGTCTGGCTTGAAACGGGACACAAAGTCAGTGCATCCAGAGAGATATTAAAATATTCTGGTGATTATTTCTCTTCGGTTCTATGAATGCTAGTTCAGTTTCATCCATGATAGAAGCCTTTGCACATCTCACAAACTAGGATAAGTTTTCCTGGTGCAGACACAGATGCAACAGTAAATCTGTTCACAGTACAGAGACAGCCAAAAACTCCCTGTATTGGCTCAGTGAGATAACAAGCTGGCTGGAGTAGCTTCATCTGCATCATGGCAAAGATCAGGGATCTTTGCTTATAGAGTTGCCCACAGAATTCTCCAGTACAAGCAAGCTTTTTCTCTGTGCCCACTCAAGCTGAGCTTTAGGGATGGGATTTGTTTAAATGTCTAAAAGATATTTACATCTGAGATGATTAATTTCACATCTTCTGTGGTCAGTGGAGGGAATGAACAACCTCTCTGTACTTAAAATAGTCATACTAAGCACTTGGGTTCAATGACAATCCATTCAAAATTATTTATCTGTAATGGGATAAGTATCTCAAATTCAGATATCAAAGGTTTAGCTGTCAAGAACAAAGTACCTCTGAAGGGCACAATGCTTGTATTTAGGACAAAAAGTGACTTCTCCCTTTTGGTTCAGGATGCAGTGTAAAGTGTAAAGTAATTTCTTCATGAAACCTCCTCTATTTTACCAGAACTCAGTGTTATGAATCCTTGAAAAAGAGTATGAATGATTTTGCCAAAATCCAGTGTTCAGCATCCTTGAAAAAGAGTATGAACTGGTAAAACAACAAATGTTCAGGGAACATACAGAGAAGGAAAAGATCTGCTCAAAATGTGGCTTCCTTGAAGGTCCACCTAGCATGGTCCTTAGCAGGTCCACAACACCTTAAGTGCTGAGAAAGGATGCTAACCTGTTATAAAGGACTGTCATTCCCTATTGGATTTGATTTGGTCCTAGGCCCAAGAGTAACTCACCCAGTAACTGACACTGGCAGCACTTTGAATAATGGGGCAGTTAATTACATATATATATATATATATTTCCTTTAAATAAATATTTACAGGTGTGGATTGTGCACACTGCTACATGTATACAAGTGCATCTGACCCAAGTAATCTGTAGTATGTTTTGTTACAGTAGCACAAAAATATTTGTTTTTTTGTTTGTTCTTTTCCAAAGGCAGAGAAATAAGCACTCTGCAAGTGAAGTTCATGTATATACTAAGTGATCCCTTTTTGAGATCAAAATTGGGCAAAGAACTTCATGGAAGGTATTGGGAAACACAGCAATGCCTTGACTGATTTTGCTGTCCAAGTGCTTCAGCTATGTTGTGTTTTCAGTAAAAGTACTAAGATTTTTCATTAATGGAACTCCTGAAACAGATATCCATTAATGTACTTTGGCCTCATTTCATAGAAGTGGCACACAGAAGTGTCACTGCATTGATCTGTGTCATTTAATAATCAGTGTACTGCCTACAAAGATGATGTCTCCTTACAGTCTTGATCTGAAGCTCCTGAAGAGAGAGGGCTGACTTCAGTGGCATTAGAAGCTGGCCCTCTTTAAGGCACAGCTCATTATAAGCAGACCTGGAAATACTTAGCTCTGACTTCATGAGATCAGGAGCATTATTGGGAAGAGGGTTGAGGTTCATGCCCTTGATTGCTGCCACTGATCATCTGGTGCCTCTTTCTGCCATTACAGCAAACTCTACATTTGGGTGCCTCCTCTCAGGGGAAATAACCTCACTCTGGGTCAAGGAAAGAATTCTGGAGGGAGGATGGAGAGGCAGTCCCATGTTTGTAATCCCTAGACAGAGAAATGAATGTCAAAAAGTGTTGGAGTCAGCTGGAAATGCTGCTTGCAGCAACTCCTGGTCACTGGCCAGTTGGTAGGTTACAAATGGCCTGTGCAGCCCCCCACAAGGCTCGCTCCCTCACAGAGGGTGGGCTAGGGAACAAAACCAGCTCCCTGTATCAAATATTTGCATAAGAATCGAACAGACACATGGAAATGCCAAAATTGCACTTGCAGATGCAATCCCTGAGAGCAGGCCCAGGGAGCAGAGGAGCAGCCACCCTCTCCACCCACTGTCTGCTACAAGGCAAACCTTGTCTGGTGAATTTTAAAGCATCTGCTTGCCTTCAGAGAGGGAGACATGAGGGGTTTTCTTTTTCCCCTTTTTCACTTGCTTTTTGGTTTCTCTTGAAGGCATTGGAAAAGGTTTGCATTGATACTCACTGCTGAGGCATTCCCAGTGATTTCCCCCATGGCACGTGCCAGTTGTCTTTACCTACCTGTCTGTTACAACAATGCAGGGAATCTCTTTGGTGTTTGGGACTAAATCAAGAATAAAGTGCCCAGTTATTTCCTGCATGGTTATCAGAAAATAGTTGGTGGGCAAAATACCTCTATTTGCACAAGATTCTCTTTGTTCTGCTGAGTGAGGGATACAGAGGACACCTAGTCATTCAGGGAATTACTGGCTTAAATTCTGCTACCAGGGATTCAAATTGGTAATCCAAATGGTCCATTTGGCTTGAAACACAAGACCCAGGACCCATAGCTTTAGAACGTTCGAGATGTTAGGTCACATCAAATACTGTCCTAAAGATTTACGATCATTTATTATCAGATTTTCTTTATACAGTTTTGCATCCTTTCTCCAAATAAGCTTAAAATGAGGCCTCTCTCTCTCTTTTTTATTATTTTTTTTCTTAGTTATTAAAAGGCTTACAACTTTCTCAGTCTGGTCAGATCTCCCTGGAAATACTTGTCAGTCTTTTAACAGATCTGACTCAATTACAAATCTTAAAGAAACGCCCCCAAATTGAGATGGTCATGGCCTTAAGTTATCTTGCATCAATTTCATTACACCTCCTACCATGATGAGAATTTCAAGGGTCTCTAGACACCTTTAGGATGATCATCAGTACTGATTCTCACATGCAAATAATGTGGGATATTTTTAATTATTTAATCGCATCTTTGCAGAGCTGTTTATGTGTATCTCATATGTTCCCAAACAGACTTCACCTGTTCCTGCCAAAATTCTTGCCCCTCTGAGTTGTGCTTGTGTGCCAAGAACCAAAAGTTATAAAACATTTCAGGTAGCCCAGGTAAATTGTAACTATGGGTGCAGTCCAAACCCTGAAAGTGAAATTCAATCCTCAGTTTTTTGAGAGAAGGAGAGAATTCAACTACATGCGAGCAAGGCATTCATTCTCACAAGAACCAGTCCATGGCCTGGTTTAGTTTTTTTAGCAGATATGTGAGAGGTCAGAAAAGTAGTTTTGGAAGATTTCCACTGGTTCATTTCTTCCTAAAGTCAGAAATTCAGAGTGCTATGAGGTGTGGGAAGAGGCACAGCCTCATGGTCAGGAACAAGAAGTTATAGAATTTGAGCCTTGACTTGCGTATGGGCTGTGTCACCTCAAGGGGTGAAGAGAAAGTCCAGCTCAAGACAGGCAGCTTTTCAGTGTTTTCAAAGTCCATTTCAGGGGATCTTGGGAGAATTAAATTGTCCTGTAACACACCTTGCAAGGGTACTGGGAGCTAGAGTCCTCCTCTGTGCCACTACATAGAGGGCAATGGAGAGGTTTATTGGGTGCTTGGATTTCTGCTCCTGAAGGACATTGCCATAACTCGGCTCCTCTCTCCTGAGCAGCTCTTTCACTCTGTACATGCAGATGAAAGCCTCTTAATTCACTGTATGCCCTTCTCTCCCTTTTTCTGGCGCAAACATATGTGCATTTACATGCTCTGCTTTCCTACATCCTCCTCACAGCCCCTGCCCTCTCTCCCACCCACACGCTATAAAAATCTGCCAGGGATCCAGTTAGTAAAAGGTGAATTTTTCCTGCCATCTGGGTGTTTGGTGGCACAGATTCTCTTGGCCTGCCTACACACACTCGCGGGCGCTATACGCCCTCCTCTTTCCCCTTCCTCTTTCTCTCCCCCTCCCAGGAGCTGGCAGTAAAAACAAAAGGGAAATCTTCAAAACCACAATGTCAGCTGCCTGTGTCAGTGTGGGTTGAGAGGACAGATCACAGTGTACTCATCTCCCAGTAGGCAAAGGGGACTGTATTTCAATAAATTTACATACTACAGAAGACTCTGTAAGAGATTGCTTTGGGGATCTCTCTGTTTAGTTGCTCTGGGGACACGGAGCCCTTGACTTGCTTAGGAAGGGTTTGATGCCACCTGCTCTAAAATTCTCATTTTCTCCCTATCCTTTCATTTCAATACCAGTGTCCATTGTTTGCTTCACAGCACAGTTTTGTTTTCTTCCAGTTTGACCAAAGGCTATTTATAGATCTGAAAATGTTGGCTCTGGGCTTGCTCTCAGGAAAGAGCAATGATAGCTTTCCTCTGGTTAGCTCCTGTACACACCTTGCTCCTGACCTTCTTGGGTCTCACTTAAAATCGCGACCTGTCTTGAGTAGATCACTCAACCTTTCTGCCTTTCTTTAATCTTTGGCTTCTCTTCTGATTAAATCCAGTGGAACTATTCTAATTCAGAAGAGCAGTCTGAGAAAAATAAAACGTGTCACTGAAAACAGCATTTATGTGTTCATCTCACTTTTCTTCAGCATTATGTATAATTTTTTCCTGTGAAAAGATAATATTGAAACACTTTTTGCAACTGGCTGTTTAGTACAGATTATATATTTTTGTTCAGAAGAGAAGAAGAAATTTTCCTTAGAAATCCCTGCATTTAAACATTTTTGAATTGCATATTTCCACTAAGCATGTGTAGTTGTTGCCCCTTTTTTTCTGGCTTCAAGAGAAATGGCAGCAGTAGAAATAACAACATTTCCTGTGTTTTTTGAATCCTTGTATGCCTTATGAAATGTTGGTTCCTCTAGAACCTTAGCTGGACAGATCATGGATCCAAATCCCATCTCAGAGTGGCACAAAACATAGGGACTGCCTTCCAGATGGCTGTTGCTCTTACTCACTGGAGGAATTTGGTGTCATTCCCTGACTTTTTGGGGTGATCACCTCCAGGTAGCACAGCGAAGACCACGACTACATAGTCTGCTGTAGGATAATTCACCTCTATGCTTAAGATAATCCTTCTCCATATTCCTACGACCTCAGACTGATGTCATGGAAAAGCTGTCCTACCATACTCTTCAAGCAGGTGAAGATATCCTCACCTAGGGGCTTTAATTTAGAGCTGGGTGTAGAAGGATGGTTTGAGGAACATAACGAGAGAGGAGCTAGCCAACATTTCATATACCCAGTGCTGATATCAAAGAAATGGCTTCAAACTCCCTCTTAGGCACAAGCTTTCTGTTTGACAAGGCAATTAGCCTCCCTGTGGCTCTGTTCCCAGTCTATGCAGTGAGCATACAGCACACAGCAGAGCAGCAAAGCACAACTGCTGGTGAGATGTGCCACGGGAAAGGGGAGGGAGGCGTTGCTGAGAAGGGATAAAACAGGAGTAGCAAAGAACCACGTGAAATGCACATCCAAACAGAAATAGCAGCCTTCTGCTTAGGTGTTTGCATGGCTCTGGAAGTGCACCAGAACAAGAGGCTCTGAACCAGGTCATTTTAACAGTTCCTGTCAGAGGAGCATTCATTTAATGCAGAGAAGGAACAGCTGAGCAGCTGCATTTAGAGAGAAACACCGTAATCTATTATGGGGCTTGGGCCACCATTGATCAATATGGCAAAGTCAATAATAGCTTTTGATTCCAGCATATTAGGCTGAATGTCAGATTCATGTTTATTAGAAGTTTTTACAAATAAGTCAGGCTTGAAGGAAAGCGAATATGTGTCAAAACTTCAGGCAGAAGGCTGTTTCTTTTTTCCTCGGGATTATCATAGAATGATAGAATAATTTGGGTTGTAAAGGACCTCACAGATCATCTAATTCCAACATCCTGTCATGTTGCATACTTTTTTAAGGAGGGTAAAAAAATCCCCACCTTTCTATGTATAGAATAAAATTCAAATAAAATCCATTAAATTTGAGTTTTCAGTTAAGGAGGATGAGGATTATCTGAGGTTTAAACTTGTAATGACCAAAGCCTCATATCTAATTTTTTTTCCTGAAACTTTCATGTCTGTAAATAAGTCAATGCATTAGTACCTAAAACTCTGCTTGAAAAGAAAGAAATACAAACCCAAAGTACCTTAGGCATTCCATATGTCATCAGAGAAACGTTATAATTATAACATGAATTTATTTCAAATGTCTAGAAAACATGAGAACTGTTATATAAATAATAATATAATTAAAATACTACAGTATGTTTTAAAAGGAAAAATTTAGTGTCATTTTTATATCCATCATATATGTTTCTATCTCAACAATGAATTTAGAATATTTTGACTGAAAAAAAATTAAATTACCAAGTATAGAAATACTTTCATTTTTACAGATGTTATATTGAAAGAGTAAAGTGGAAGTGCAAAAGTAAAAATACAGAACTGCTTGAATTTTATCTCCTCTAAGTTTTTAATCAACCATGTCCCAAAACACTTTCTGGGAGTTAAGCAGCACCAGTACAGAAACAGTGAATTAAAGAGAAAGGGGAATTAAAAGGTAGAAGAAAAGGAAAGAAAATAATTATAATAGAAAATAATTGGAACTGACAAGAAAAAAGGGAGGGTTTTCCTGATGTCTGGAAGTATACAACATAGAAACAAGGTCTGAACATAGCAGTGACAAGATTGTTTTAAAGACACACTGTCCTGGATGAAACTAGAGTGATAGGAGCTCACAGATGCAAGTGAGATTCGTGTGACCGCTGGAGAAATAGACACAGCAGCGTTTTGATTTTTCGTTCTTGTTTATTAATAATCAATGGAGATTAGCAAAATCAAATCTCTCCATTAAAAGAGAAAGTCTGAACAAACAAATAGGTGAACAAACTTATTGGAGAGTGTGTGTCAGAGCTCAGCCTTGAAGGAATATGTAAGAGCTACTTGTGTCCTTATCTGAGTCTCCTCTGAGATGTTAGTGCATCCGATGCATTTTAAAATTTGATGGATTTCTGTGGTCCTTATCTTCTTTGTTCTGCTGGTGCTTTGCCCTTCTGCTTTCCTTTGATCACTGCTTAGGATCAGTTTTTTGTAGCACTGCTGGGGCAGAGTGTGTTGGCCGCCTTGCTACTCGATGACCCAGCAAGAGTGGTACAAGGACATTACATGGAGAGGAGTTTTTCAAGGGATGCTGGATGAACAGGTTTATCATAATTAATGAACTTGCAGAGAAGAGAGCCTTGAAATCTTTCTGCTCCAGTCCTGTATGCAGCCCTTCAGCATGTAGTTTGCTAGGTTCATACATCTTGGTAGGTTTGTGCATTCTGGCAAGAGCTGATGGGTGTGTGGCTGAAATAGCATCCCAGAGCAAATCAGGCTCTTCACTTACATACCAGTTGTGTTTTTAGTCAAGGGGCTAAAACTGTTTGGAGTAACATTATAAAGCTGTTCATTCTTAAAAGGGAGGAAGGCTTTCACCAGTACACAACAGTGCAGTGCCTGACTTCCTGGTGGATTTCCACCCCTTTTTAATGCAAACCTACTGAAAGTTTGAGAAACAAAAACCTGGTAAGTTTCTAAACTGCTGATTTCAGACTCAAGAGTACAGCCAGGGGAAAGATCACTCTGTAATTGCCATGGTTTTTATACACTTTCCCCAAACATCTGTTACAGGTCACTATCGGGAACAGGTTATTTTGTTACAGACTTTTAGTCTGACCCAGGATGACAGTTTTTACGTTCTGATTAATAGACTTAATCCAACATCACCCACAACTCCTATAAATCCTCTTACCTCTTCTTTGGCTCTTACCTGCCAGAACCCTAGAAGTGGGAACACTACAAAGAAAATGTTCCTTTCTCTTGCAGCAGAATCCAGCTTTAAATCCAATACAGTCTACTGAGTTTATCATTCATTTTTCTTTAAATCTTGCCTTATCCGTTGTTATTGCTCCTTTTGGATCCAGAGCATTATTTGAAAGGAAAGATGGTTGAAACCTAGAGTTAGGGGCCAAGATGGTGGTCATGCCATCAGCAGGGAAGCACACAGAGGTTTGCATAACACCACAATACCTTGTGGTTTTGTTCCTGTGCTGTTGTCATAGCACTATCCAGCAGAGGATAATTCCCTCTTTCTTTTTCTTTTTGTAGAAAACAAAGAAATGTCTTACTTTTCAGCCTGCCAAACACATGTACCAAAAACAGGAAAGGGAACATGTTCATGATATTACAATGCTTATAAGACTGCAACACATATTTTCATATTGGAATAAATTTTATGTTTGAAACCAAGGCTTATTGCTGTACCTCTCCCAGGACGTTTTGAAGTGTGTATCTTGTGGGCATAAAATTGTTTTCTGTAACACTGGTGAGGCAAAATGGCTTAGTGCATCTTTCTTGTGACAGAAAGAATTGTTCTCTGCATTTGCTGTACATACATGAACTTGAAGCCAAATCCTTTATGTGTTAGTCTTTTCAAATGATTAACAGGACTAGTGTAGGTTGCACACCATGATGTTACACAAAATCTGGCACTTCACTTTTTGCTCATTTCAGCTGCAATTCTTTTCTGTCCAGTATTCTAGTGAAAAAGAAGAAATGTGAAGTTTTTGATGGTTTCTCCATGGTGCTGATGTATTTGATTGCTATATGTTCATATATCCTTTCTTCTTTTCTCCAAGTTTTGCAGCCATCTATATGCAGAACAGCCTTTTTTGTGTGTTTAGTGTGACCAATCTGTTGAAGGTCCCCAGCTACTAGCCTACAGACAAGAATGAGAGAGAGACAGAGAGAGAGTCCTTCTTTGTGGTAACTAACTCTTTATATAATGAGCCCTTTGCAAATTCTCCTTGCATACTTACAGACACCCCCGCAGTTACTTAAATGGGCATTATTGGTCACCGGGTCCCAAGGTCATTCAACAGAATGGGGTTGTTAAAAATAGGAATGAGGGTTCAAGGCACAGGGTCAAGAAAAATTAATTGAAAAATCTTCTACAGGCCTGACATCATCTGTGGAATGGCAGTGCCCAGACACCTCCAGCTGCTGTTGCGTTCCTTGCGAATGTAAATGAATGGCTTCCTTTGTGGCACTGGGGTGGTTTCCAGGCTGTCTTGTTCATTTCATTATGTTCTTTTACCTTTATTTTTTTTTTCCTACACTTCATCTTCTTAAGCAATCTTTTCCTCGGTGACTTTTAGTCTTTCTGCCTGCCTCACTCCCAGATTTATCCTTTGAACTCTTTGGACAGATCCAATTAAATGTGAAGTTCTCACCAGCTTTGTGGAATCGGGCTCCCAAATGAAGGAAAGGCTGTTTCTTTTGCTATCCTTAACTTCATGAAACAGGATGCCTTAGTGGACTGTGGAGAATACCCACCATTGCTGACACATGAAAAAATATTTCACAAGCCAAAGTGCATTACTTCCCTTACAGACAGAATTGCTCTCATTTGAAGATGGGTGGGTGTTGCTTTTCTTTATACCAAGTTAGAAATCAAAAGTTGTTTCCTAAAAGGGTCTGTAAATCTACTTCCTTCATCAGAACACATTCCTTTTTTGAGCCTCTGAGGTACTGCAGATCAGGGCAAAAGCTGAACCCTGAGGGGAATTTCCGTAGATCACTAGGGTCTCACATTTGAGAACTAACCACAAACCAAATCATGGAAAGTCTAGGTACTTTGAGGAGGGTGTCTTCTGCAGGGTGTCACAACTTGGGATTCATTGATAAATGTGTATAATGAACACACATTTGACCTAACTGCCTAAATTCTGCACACAGTGGAGAGAAATAGGCAATTCCAGAAAGTGATTCTACTGACATCTACATTTGAATTAAATGGATCGTCCTCTAGAATTGACTATTCCTCATGGGTTGTGAAGGTGACCTAGATGACTATCTCAGATGTAAATGCCAGTATTGTAGATGACTAAATCTGTACCAATGAAACTACTCCCAGTGTTCTGATGAAGATATGCCAGTCCTGAATTGCTTCTGGCTGTTTATGCTTTAGAGGAGCCTGAGATCAGGACTTATGTGCCAGGAGAATGCTCCTTCCCAATGCTATAGGGTTTTTTTGTTTGGTTGGTTTTTTTTTGTTTGATTGGTTGGGTTTTTATCTGTTTTGTGGTTTTTGGGTGTGGATTTTTTTTTTTTTTTACAGAAACAAGACAAGGAAAAGAACATCTCTTTTTGACAAATCTTACTGAACTCATGCACCTTTCCCACTGTGACTTTAAAATGTTGGTACAGAATTGGTAATAAGACTGAAGTGTCGCCAGTCTTATTCCAGAACCTTAAAATTAACTATTTCCAGAACATTATTTTCAGAATTTAAAGTCAGAATCATTTAAATTTGAGGTTCCTCATAGAGCAAAACAAATTTTAGACTGTGAAGACTCTAAGAGATGTTGGATTTATTCCTTCCTCTTGTCAGAGAAGAACTTTACCAGATCAGAAGTCACAATGCAAATACCAAATTCCCACTTAATTAGGGTATGGTGCTCAGTTTGCCCATCATAACTTTTATCAGTCACCTCCTCTTACTCCAATCTGCTGTGGAGGATCACTTCTTTCCCTTTCTCTGTCTTCTTTAAAGGAAAAAAATATTATTAGGCTTTGAGGGCTTGAAACTGTTGCTGCCTGCACATCTCTAAAAATAATATAAATCAGTGCCGAGGGACCACTTGTATTTTGGCTGCATGAGGAACTTTAACAGCAAAAGAAAAAGGGGAAAACTCATCAGTGCGTAGATCTCAAAAACTAGGATGCTGTGTCTGCAGCCTTTCAGAAAGTTCAGAAACCCATTAAAAACTTTATTTTTTATTTTCTTTCCTTTGGCTTTTTCTCTCTGGTAAGTTATTCAGCCTTAACACAGGTCTCATTTTAACCAGGCCTGTAATACAGCAAAGAGGATCATCTCAGTGTGACTGCTCCTCTAGAAACAGGTATGAGGCAATATCAGGAAGAGAGATGCAGGGCTTTAGTTCTTCTTTGCCCTCTGATTCTGCACTTGTAGCTTACAGTCTCAGATATAGACAACAATGGTAACGACAACCAGCAATAGGGTGCAGGAGGGATAATCTGTGGTATCAGCATGCAACAAGGAATGGCAGAAGGGCAGGTTGATGGTAGAGAGGCAGAAGAAAGTCAGCCAGCATCACCAGGGAATGAAGAGTTAAACAGAGGTCCATTTGTTTCACATTTGATCTCTTCAAATTTTGCATTTTATCCGTAGCTGATGTGGCCTTTGAAATTCGCCTGGAAGAACAGCAAGCCTCTTCCAGGCATCTTCTTTATAGACTCATTTGTAAACACACATTTAAAAATTTCACACTGTTAATGATTCCCTTGATAAGCTGCTTGCTGAGGCAGCAGAGGATATTTAATGAAGTTGAACTAGTCCTCCATCCAGTTCCATCCTCTTCTTCAGGTGAAATATCAGCATTCAGGATCAGATCTGACCCATGATCTGGGTCTATTAGAGACAGCTGTGGAGCCAAGTTCTCCCCTGTTGCCATACCAACTGAAGCAGAGGAATGAATATTCTTAACATGAACCCGTCCATCTAGCTGTTAAAGCACAGAAGATATTCTTTCACGCATAAACTGGAGATGGAGAAACAGTGATAAAAGCTAAACAATCCTTGAAGGCCAGACAGCCAAAAACCAGAAGGATCAAGAACAATACTAAGGTTGTCCTAACTCCATGCCCTGTCTCACCTACAAAACAGACGTACTTACTGGATTTAAATTTAAGCACTCACAGAGCTTTTTAGGGCTGTCTCAACCACATTTCTCTAATATCTTACCTCCTGGCTCCTTGAGCATCCCCCCTTCATCTTTTTTTTCTATTCAAATGCACCGACCATAAATCTGTTTAAGTAACATGATAATGACCAAAGGAATGGTTATGATGTCACTAAAATGAGCTATATATAATCTACCTAGTGTATTATTGGGAGCAGACAAGACAAGAAGATGGGAGAAAAGAGAGGGAGGAAAAGTGCTTCAAGTTAAATATCATTGTTTATTAGCTACCTTCTCAGAGGTTACTTTAAAGGTAACTGATCTGTTCCCTTGCATTTCTTTTGCCCCTTCACCTTCTGTTTCTGATGTATTAGAAGTTTAATTTTAATAGCAGAAGTATTCCCCCCACACTCCCTTTGGTTTACACTAGACTGTCTGATCTGTTTCACTGACATAGCACAATGGAGATGCTGCTAAAAGATATTAAAGTCAGGAATTATCAGCTCAGTAGTGTAATATTATTTCAATCTCATCCTCCATAGATTGTCTGCATAGTGACATGCTGCCAAGGTGAAATGAATGAATGAACCTGGGGAGGGTCATTGCATGGTGAGCACAGGAAATGAAATAAACAAAGGGTAGAGAAATCCAGTGTTAAGGAGGAACAGGGATGTGGGATTCGGAAAGGTTGCCTTCACTGTCCTGCTAGACATCGACCTAGTAGTGGCACAGGATTAGATTTGTGTCTGGAGGGCACATGGCAGGAGTTTAAATTCTTCTTCAATAGTGGAAATGGTCTGATTATGTGGATGAATTAATGAGAGAAAAGTAATAGCCCTGTTCCTGCTGTAAACTGTTACTTGAAAAATCTGAATTTGGTTCAAGGGAAACAAAATCCAGTGGAACCCCAGACACAACACTCCAAGGTTTGTATCAAATACCAAATCACCAATCTTTAAAGGTGGGATATTATTATTGAATCACCAATCTTTAAAGGTGGGATATTATATGCCGGTATATGGGAGAAAAAAAAAGTGAGTTTGTGCCACAGTCTTTCTTCATTCCTTGGACAGTTCATGTAACCCATTTTTTCCTTTTTCTTTGTTTAACTATCTGTCCCTTGGGGTTAGACCCCAGTTTCTTCCCTAGTGAGACTGTGATATTTCTTAACATCTACCAGACCTTTCTGAACATTACAGGGGGGTAGGTCCTTATGCACTTGGGCAGGGTCTGACTGAATCATGGGATCAGACCCCCAGAGAGGGGCAGTGGTTGGTGAGGCACAGGCTAATCAGCTCAGCTGAAGAATGGTCATGATAATTTTGTTATCTCAACCTGTACACTGAAGAAATTATATAGTACTGCCCTACAGATCCCTAAGCAACTCTGACTTAATCTAAAATTGTAAATCTGGCTTCAAGGGGAAGGAACACACTCTGTATCTGTCCTTCATCTTTTGAACTCAGTTGATTTTGGATAAATTAAGCAGTGGAGGTAAAAATACTCAGATACATTCTGCTTTAATATGAATTTTGGAAATAGGTAAAATGGTAAGGAAAAGGCACTACCACTCCTTCCACTGAAGAAAGAGTTAATTGATGTTGTCCATTATTAGACATCAGAGAATCAGTCACAAGCAAGCCATTGGCAAACAGTCTTCATTAATTTCACAAAGTCTGAAATAACTTGTTCCTATTTAGGAACTAGGCTAAAATATTGAGGAATCACGCCCCAGCTCTGTCTATCAGTAAACTGAAGTACACTACAGAAAATTAACAGCTTTAACAATCAACCTTTTGCTAATGACCAGCATGGACAGCTGATTTTTGAGCCTCTAGGCAGCACCTCTAGACCGGCTTTGCATATGTACTTGGTTGTACCTTGTGAGGGATTTAGGCTGATTCTCACTTCAAAGTATTTCCAACTTTCCCTCTGCCTGTCCCACACTTTGTGCCTCTCAGCACAATTCTTACAGCCCATTAGAAAGAGTTGTCCGTGGTTCGGATAGCTGCACTCAGCCAAGATTGATGCAAGTCTCATTCCCCTCGTTTTCACAGTCTACTCTGTGCACCTGCTGTCCTCAGTTGGAAACATTCATCTATCTGCACACCCTAGATTTGCTGCTTCAACTAAAATCTGTCAGGAGTAACACGTTAAAGATGCATCTAGTGGAACCTGCATGCAGAGAAATGCCAGTTGGTTCTTCACCCACTGCAGGCAGGGAAATCAGCCAACAAAGGACTCACTTACCTGACTAGGTCTTGATGAGCTGCTCTACAAGCTTCAGACAAGAACGCCTTAATCTTGTAACTCATCCAAAACAAAGTGAACAAACACAGAAAGTGTTTACCTTCACACACACTTTTGCATCAACATGGGTTCTGTTCAGAAAATTTGGATTAATGTTTTCATTTTGTCATAGCTGTACAACCAGTGAATATGTCAGACTGCTCCATGAGAAACTAGGAGATACTTCACTTCCATTTGATGGTTGGAAATGAAGCAGAGACAGAGCTACATGTGCTCTGTAGCATGAGGATAATGGTCCTGAGTGACAAACCTCTCAGTTTGCAAAAGGAACAGGCAGATGTAAAACTTCCTTTTGTCCTACAGCAACTTCCTTCAGCTGCTTTCAAATTGTTTAGATAAAAATATGAGCAGAATCTGAAGATAGCTACAGGATCTATGAGAATTATCTATTGGACACCACAGTTCCATATGGGTGTTTATCCCCTTCCTGGTCATCTCTTTGACTATTTCTACAGCAGTTCAGTTTTGCTTCTAGGAGCCAAGTGTTGTCTGCAATGAAAGAGATCTAACCAATGACAGATTTTTGAGGATTTAATGTGTTTTAATGATAATTTAGAATAATGTTAAGATCTCTCATGTTCACTGTCCACAAGAAGAAGGGTGAGGTAGGTAAATCCACTCACGTGAGAGAGATTGAGGGTTGCCCAGTGCTCATTGTATTTGTCTAGATAACAAAGCTTTTTACCTGCTCTTTTCTGCATATGCTGAAGGATTTGAATCTTTGTCTTCAGTCTTCCTAAATGAGTCCCTCAATGACAGAACTTTCATGCCTGCACCCCCTTTCCCTACAAATGTTTAATTATTTATAAAAGATGAAACTGTTCCAACTGTAAGGACTGACAGGTTAAGGTTCGTAGGATGTTAAAGCCTCAGGCAAAAGTTTCTGTCTTTTCTGCTATCCAGGGTTGAACCCAGGGGTCTCTGTGAGTACCTTAACTGTCTGTCTATTCAAGTCTCCCTCACTGCCATCCATTTACTCTGGAAAGAATGAAAGCAAACTAGACATCAGACACCAAATATGAAAATCCCAGGGGATTTGAAAACAAAACAATACCTGACTGATTTTAGACATTTTCTTCTTTGTGTTATTGGGGGGAGGGGAGGTAAAAGGAGGAGCTGTTTTTTTTTATCAATCGTATAGACATAACATTAAAACTATTGCTGAATTCTGTAGCAAAGACTTTAAAATGAATGACTTTAATAATTTATCTCTCTAGAACTGTTTTTATTTATGTTAAACTCTTCAAAGTCTGAAAGGACTTTTCCTTAAATCAAATGGAGTAAACTTTTAAGCTTTATAGATATTTTCTATACACTTAAAGGACAGATTTCAGGGGTTTAAACTTCTCAGGTCTGTGGAGACTTGCCAGTGGGAGGTATTTTTGTGCTGCTAGGGCTGGTCCAAAATAAGGAGGACTAGAATAAGACTCTGTTACTTTGTTCATTTTTGCTGCCTGCTGCATTATTGATGAAGGAATGGAACAAGAGTAAGAAGTGGTGAGTTAAACAGGGACATATCAGTTGGTCCTGGTCTCCTGCAGCCTGTCCTTCTGTCTAGGACTTTCAGCATCAGTCACATACTTTCAAAGAGTTTTGGAGATCTAGTCAAGGGCGTTATACCACTTGATAATTAAATTAAAAAAAAAAGCCACCACTATTCAGCACTTTTAGTAGACTTCTGCAGCCACAGTACTTCTAGGAAGTCATTAGATAAATCAGATTATGTTTCATCTTACAGATGAAGCAAATACACATTTTCATGCTGACAAAACCAGTTACAATTGGTGATCTGCTGGTGCCTAAAGTACCACCTCTTTCTCCAGAATGAGAAATCTTCTGGTCTTGAGAACCTTAGAGGAGAAAATGATTGAAAACACCTTAACCTTGAACTAAGTAAGGTGAGATAAGGTCCAAACAACTGCTTGGAAAAACTGAGGAACAGTACTTGGCACTGTACAGAAACATGGGAGATTCCCACATTTCACAGGGCTCAAGGAACTTAAATTCAGTTCATATTTTAAAGGAAATATCAGTGACAAAAGCAAACAAACACACAAAACCCAAAAACTCTTCAAAAGTTACTGCTCAAAAACCACTTTCTTGGCAAGGTGAGTTGGACCTTGGTAAGCTGGGTGAGGGTGGTTTGAAGAAGAGTCTGCTGCCAATTGTTGATTGTCTGATGGAGCTGATGGGAACACTGGCTAAGCCTCTGCCCTGGTTGTGTTCATTAGCATTCTCACCCTTCTCTGGCTGCCCCCTTGCACCAAAGACATTTTCTGAGGTTGCTAATTTTCATGAAAGCAAGTGGGGTCATTTTCCACCTTTTTTCCTCATCTTGACAAGGCTTGTCCCCTAGAGAGCTGAGAAGAAAGGTGCTTTCTTGTTGTCATCTGTGCAATTATCAGCTTTGAACATGATGGCAATTTGTTGTTGTTGTTGATTTCCTTTGTTATGCAAATGTACCAGCTCATTCTCTGAGTGCTTTTTCTTCCCCCACACAGCATAAAAAGGAATATTACACATTTAATTTCACGTTATCATTTGTTTCCCTCTGAGATTTCCTCCAGCCATTTTTCGGTCTTCTTCAGGCTAGTGGGAGCTAAGCAGTGGCATTTTGAATTCTGACTTTGTCACTTCTATTTACTTTTTATCATAAAGGGGTATTGTCAATAGGTCTTATGTGGCACCTATAAAACCCATTTAGGAATTTAAATCTCCACTAAAACACAGAATTTATGCTTCCTTTTATGATTTATGAGAAGCCTAAATTCTGCTTTTAATAGTCTACCCATTTATATTCAAAGCAATCAGCTTACATGCTGCACGAGCCTTAAAGTTGTTAGTGCACAACTAAAGAGAATAAAAGCAGGAGGATGTAGACAGAGGCCTAAGCCAGGAAGTTCAAAATAGAATTCAAATTAGAACTTCTCCAGGGCTTTTAGATGCTGTATCTCTCTGACACTTGTTATGATTCAATTCCTCTATGCATCTTGTATTTCACCCTTTGGGAAGAAAAACAATATTTGAAATCAAGAAGCAGGAATATTTTTTTTCTTTCTTTTTTATTTTTTTTAATCACATGATCAAACCTCAACTGGTTCACTTGCAACACTTCTCTGACTCAAATTCAAAAAACTTACCAGTGCATAGAGCTGAGGTGGTAAGTGGTCTAAACCAGGGTTTTTTTTAATGCTAACTGTTATTACTTATTTTCAGACAAATTTAATGGTTGTAATATGCAATTTTTTTAAAAATTCAAAGTGAGTAATAAAACTTGTCTGTGATAATGCTTAGAATAAATGAAAGAAACTGATGAGTACTTAGGTGTTTTCAAGTTTTTTGATTAATTGAATTTTTTTCCTCTGAATTTTGAGAAAGAGTGAGTGGAACAGGACAAAGCTCTTACCTCTTCTGGCCAATTACTGGTAATTTGTACCTATCAATAACTGTAGATTCATATCTCTTGATTTACATATTTGCAAGGCTATTTGTTGGATGTCAGTTTAATTTGTCTTCCTTTTGATCTCGCTGGAATAAATCTAAAAGTCTTCAGATGAATGAATGACTCTGGAATATCTCTATCATAACAAAAATTATAATGTGTCTAAGGCATGAATAAAATAGCCCAGACCTCTCAGAGGTTAAAGTATTAACCCAAATTTTTCTTACAACCTGACATCTTCTGCTTGCATGTTTATCATCATTGCATGCTGAGGCAATCTCAGAAATCGTACATCAAAAATGGGACTCAGAAGTTATCTATTTATGACAGAATATCTTTTGCTGATGAACTCTGTTGCAAATGATCTTATGCCTGGTGGGTTTTAAAGGAGTTCTCACAGATCATTATTGAGGTTCTGAGGAATGAATATGAGAGAGGAGGCATCAAAACGTGGCCAGTTTAAAAATATCTTCTACTGTAAGTATTAATGCTGTCTATTGATGAGCATTGTGGTGAGCATAGAAAGCTTTATCTTCACTGTAGATTTAACACAATGCTATGCTGGGGCTGAAGGTGTTTCTTGATGAAACTTTGGTTCATTCAATCAGCATACCTAACAGTCTAGTCTGCCTCCCAGTTTGAACTGTGAAAAGCAGAAGCACGTAGCAAGATAGTCCCCTAAATTCCTTTTAAACTCTCTCCATTTCAGGCCATTCCAAAAAAATATTCATAAGCTGCATGTGGAATATAATATACAATGCCTTTTGCTATTTACCTGCACAACACTATTTTTGTTTTATTGTTAAGAGGTGGCATCACGGTCTATGGCAAAGCTAAAATATTTTTTTATTAATGGCCCTTTATACCTTTGTTTAAGGTGAATTTGTTTTGGTTTTGGTTTTGTTTTTCTATCTTCTCAGGAAGAAATGTAGAACCCAGCATTTTACAAATGCATTTTCATCCACAACTTCTAATGAATGGGGAACACAAGAGGCTTTCCAGTATTCTCCTTCCTTAGGTGTGGTGCTGGTGTATGTACCAGGTGAATGAGGATTACATTTCTGGAGAGACAGATGCAAGACACAGAGGGAGCACAGTGACCAATCTAAATCCTTAAGAGCAGCCTAAAATTAAGTTTCCTCTTAAAGAAAAAGGTAATGAATTTACCTGTAGTTTGGCTAGCACAAGCTCAGAGCATTTCTTTAATAGATCCTAACGTACTGTGTCAATTGCTCTGCAGATCCCAGCCAGGCTCTTTTCCACACCTGCAATGGAATAAGGATGTGGGTCACTCCTTCCAGGACTCACAAAGCCTTAGATGAGGTTATAATTTTACCCATTTCTCACTCCCAGTCATGTGCTGGGCACCAAAAATAGGTCATAACTTCTACCCTCTTTTTAGAAAGAAAACATTTCTCACAGAATAATCAGGACTTCCCCGGTGAATCTGTGCTTTGGATCTATATGCTTACTCTTCCAATTATGAGTGCTATGATAAAATGTCTTCACAAAGGACAAACTACTCTCATAGCATCCGTCAGCATCATTTAGACTCCAGTGCCCTTGCTGACTAGGTTTATAAAAATGACATCTACATCCCAAACTCTTGGAGCAGAAGAAGCAGCTGCCTCTACGAACTGCCATTTTTTTTCTTCTTATATTATGCTCATAGTGATAAATAAAGCCTCTTTTGAAATATTCATGATACTGGCCCACCTGGGGTATAAAATATCCAGAAGGTAAATAATGAGCTAAGGTTTCACAAAATATATCCCCAGACAGAATGGAACACAGCGACTGCTTCCAAAGTCCCAGAAAAACAAGTTCCTTAAACTTACTCCTGCATTGGATAATAATATGTTTGTGGGAACCAGTGATTTCATTCAGTGTCACAGGTGATTGCAGGTCCTTGGAGTTATAATATTTCAGGGACATATAACCATGAAATATTTTCTATATGATCACAATTAGCCCTCACTAAGCAGGTGTTTTAGCATGGTGCTGAGCTTGACTTTGAATTCCCTAATTTTCACTATAGCTATTGAGCTTGGAGTAAAATCTTAATCAGCCATTGCTTACTGAATTTTTTTCAGAACTGCCAGGTGTAGGGCCTGCCATGGAACAGACCATCTACTATCAAACTAGTACACACACATAAGAAAAATAAGAAATGACCAATTTTTCTTCAGTCCCCATGTTCAGTCTCCAGCAGACATCCTATTCAAGGCAAGAAAGTAAAACCATCCTCTATCTGAAAACTATTCCTTTTGTAGTCCCACAGCTCATCCTATTGGTCTCTGTTTTACAGACATACTGTCTGTGAACAACTAGTCCCTTAATAAACCAATAATGTCTTTCTACACAATCTCCTGTGGTAGCAAATTCCAGACTTTCACCACTTACTGCATAAAGAAGTTTTCCTTTTGTCAGTTTAAAAACTCCCAACTCTACTTTCCTTATTTCCTTGCTTCTTTTATTGCATGATGTGTTGAACAACATTTCGACATTCAGTTCACCCAGTGCTTTCACCTTTAGTAAATCTTTATGGAATCACACCTCAGATTTCTGAATTGTCTGTCTTTCAATTTTCCCTCAAGAGGCAGCCACCTCATCACCCTGATCACAACACTTGCACTTTCACTTTCTTTAACTTCAGTACCTCTGTCTTGGGGTGTGTAAGTCAGAAAAGTACACAAACATGCTCAAGATGTGGGTGCACAACACCTTTTAGATACAAAAATATGTATTCTGTTTTGCTATCCATACCTTCATGATTGTGCCCAGAATCTCATTGTTTTTTTCAGCAGCCGCTGCACATTGATTTCAGACCCTGGAAACATGAAAACAAGATTTCTTACCTGAACTATAACTGCCAGTTTCATGTTCAGCTTTATGAATCTTCAGGTTCATTGTTTAGGTTTTTTGGGTTTTATACTTACTTGCTTTGGTTAAGGTTTATCCACATTGGAGTTTATTTGTCAGCCATTTGTACACTTTTATGAGATCTGTCAGCAGCCCCTTGTCAACAGAAAAATAGTTATCATATCTACAGACTTGAATATTCCTCTTCTTATTTTTTCTCCAGGTCATGGACAAAGATGTTGAATAAAATTGCTTCCAGAACCAATCCCTACTGACCTGTCTCTTGAAAAGTCTCTTATCTTTAATATTCCTTGCCTTTCATCCATGCATTTATAGCTCCCCTGCTAGAACTCAGCGGATTTTTGAGGTGGGTTTTCCATTTGCAGAAGCCATGCTGCCCAACAGAAAATATAGTTCACGTACTGTATGATTTTATTGTTTATTATAGACTCTGTCATCTTTCAAGGGATGGAAGTCTGTCTCACTAGTCTCTAGTTCCCAA
The DNA here is from genome assembly GCA_003676055.1 of Chloebia gouldiae. Classification (NCBI taxonomy): domain Eukaryota; kingdom Metazoa; phylum Chordata; class Aves; order Passeriformes; family Passeridae; genus Chloebia; species Chloebia gouldiae. The sequence goes on from QUSF01000029.1 coordinate 7,416,227, forward strand.
GATTTTCCCTAGAGCCCTATACACTCTCAGTGAGGTCAGTCTTTGATTAGAAGTTATAGCCTGTCAGTATTGGTTTTGATAGCTAGGTTAGGAATCTCCTCCCATGGACTTTCTTGCGCAGTTAGCCCCCTAAACAGAGAGAGAAAAACGTGCTTCCACTTGAAAAAAAACCTGACATTTTACTCTTCCCCAATTTTTTTTTGAATGAGTGAAATTAAAAGCTAACACTGATTTTATCATTTAAATAGAGTGAAACCAACATAGCTTTGTGCTGTGCAAAAAACAGGGGGATGGATGGACACAACAAGATATATATATAAATTCCCTTCTTGCTACAGTAGAATATCATGTAAGAATTTGCTCACAGGGTGCTTTTTTTTTTTTTTTGCTTTGTAGGATAAGTATATCATTCCTTGTTCTGCTTCTGCTTTAGAAATAGGACTTTCAGATATTTTAGCAAAAATATCATCTCTGTAATAAGAAGATGTTAAATATGAATGAGGCTTTTCAACTGATTACTACTACAGGGATGAAGAGCTAGGACAGTCCAGCAAGACAGAGATATACCAGTCCATTCCTAAGACTCATTTTGCTGATTCAAATGTCTCTGTAGTCAGGGTTGTTTGAACAGAATCAAATTTACTTGTAATGAGCCATATAGTGATTCTCCTGTCTTTTTTTCCTCTTTTTTTTTCTCTTGTCTTCACATTAATTTCTGCAAAATAGCACATCTGATTTTGTAATACACTAAGCAACTGTTTCTCAATTACACCAAATTTTACTGCTCCTCAGTTGACTTTTAAAGACACGACAACTTCAACATTATCAAAGGGTCTCCTCACAATAAAATCTACAGTAATTCTTCACCAGTTTCATAAAAGTTTCAGTACCAAATTACTCCATGAATACTTGAGTAAGTAATACTTTCTACCAAATTCTTAGACTTGTTTCTATAACATCATAGATCCATGGCAATGAAATCCAAATTGTCCACAATGGTAAACTGATAATTGCTGCACACATCTACATTCTTTTTTATAAGTTTTTTCTTCCTAACTCGTCTTTTTTAATGTATGCTTTTGAAAGGGTACTACAACTAGCAGGAGATGGTGCATATATCTTTGCACTTGAACAGAACAGTAGAGGCATATAGGACTTCAAGGAGAGTAATGATGAAATAGACATTACTTTATGATTTACTAAAAAAAAAAAAAGAAATAAAAAGTTATATTTGTTCTTTCTTTTGGTTTTCCTGAAACCCCTGTCTTTTCTAAAGCAGCTGTTTTGGGTCTCTTCTTTTGGTAGACCCTCTCTGTCCATCCATCACTTAGTGTGCATCTTTTATGGACAGCTCATCCAGTTTCTAGCTCTCTTTCTGTCCTGTCCTCAACCCCCTACTATGACATTTCCATACCTGTGAGGGACAAAACTTTATTCCTATAGTTTCTCTCTTTCTTGTGTCTTTTGAGAATCTGGACTGGGAACTTTTTCCTTGCTGAGGGACTTCAAAACACCATGAGATGTTTATATATGAGCCAAGACTCTTACACTCATGTATTTGAGAAATGTATACGTGAAAGATGGGAGAAAATTCAATATGGTCACAGAAAAGAATGAAAATGTCATCGTATGTGAAACTATCTCCACATGTCCATTATTAATGTCAAGATCAGTAGAAATAATGGATATTATATATTTAAGTTTCTGTGCATGACAGGCTAAAGAGATTCATGTCCAGGTTCCTGAAGCAGGTGGACAATCCACATGGAACAGGCTGTATATACAGGAACTGTTTCATCACTTAAGAAGGACCATCAATAGTAACAGTCACAGATGACTTTCTTCTCTCTCCATCTGACATCTCTATCCTCAGTAAAACAAGTCCTCTCCTCAAAGCTAAAGTGAGTTGTGTTACTTATAGACAGAGCTGTCTTACACCTTTGAATTTCCTGCTTAAGCTGGAAGGAAACATTGGCAGCAACCCCAGCAACTTATGCTGGTAATTTTTCAGAGCCACCCACTTTCAAACATTATACCTTCCTTCTGCTTTTTCTAATATTGAAATTCTTCCCTATGAAAAAGCAAAGGGGTAAAGGAACCAGGCATTCTGATTATCTGACTAATAGGTATGATGACCTATTCGTTGACATTGAGTATTAAAGCAATAAGCACTGAGCAGCAGAATCTTCCCAAACACCAACAGCGATTCATCATCTATCCTGTAGCAAAAACACGAGCATGAATCTCCACAGCTGGCTGAATGTGGTGGCCTACTCAGTTCTGCTGGGTCTTAAATTTATTTTCAAGACATCTTTGTGAATCATGGGCAACTGGAGAAACAAAGGTTTCTGTTGAAAGCACCAAGGTGAAGAAACCACATAATTTTTGTTTATTTACTGGAAGAATAAATTCAGCAGAGACGCAAGTACTCTAAATAACAGCCTGAGATTGGAAAAAGTTTGGAAATAGTTTACCTTACTTTCCTCATGGCTTCTTCCTTTTCTGAGTCTAAAAGAGACTCGGTCACCAACATCAGTACCTGTGCTGCTGTAGGTGGAAATTAAAATCCTATGAAGCTGCCACAGTGAAAATACAACGTAAGAATACAGGTTTTTGCTGTTCCTGGACACATAACCCACTCAGCTATCACAGGAGTAACCAATGCAGCTAAGTGAAATTCATCTCCCTCAGCATAAGCTGAATCATAAGAGAGCATATTCCTGTGAATTCTTTACATTAAGAGTTAGGTATGACCTGTCAGAGCTCAGATGGTTGTTTCAGTGCAGCTGAGTTCACATGGCTTTTCAGTGCTAAGACACTTCCTAGAATATCACAGGAACTACCACTATCACAGCCTAGCTTCAGACATTCCCTGTGGATGTCTGCCAACTCCCTATATGGCCATGCAAGCTCTATTGAAGACCTTTGCAGCTATGACAGTGCTGATAACCATTTTGACCTTTCTTAAGTTATTCATTCCTTCTTTCAAAGTTCTTTTTACTAGTTTGCTGTAGTGGTTGCTCTTTTGGTTTAATTACATTAATGTTGTGCAGTGCATCGATTGCCTAGAGATGGATCTTTTAGAGAACAGTACAAGAACTAGAGTTTGCAGCAAGTCCTCTGTTGTAGAAATAGATAAAAAAGTACAAACTTTGCCCCGAGGAACTGTCAATGTGACAATTTTCACTTCCTCTCAAACTCATGAAGAGAAGAATGTTGATCTTTGTGTCCATTTTCTCTGCCAAATACATGACTGAGGCAGTCCTTACAGCAGAAAAGACAGTGGTTTATAAGCACTGCAGTGAGGGAGACGATAAGGAAATGACAACAGTGGACCTTTCTTAACCTCCTGTCCGACTTGTCAAAATGCAAGAGAAGGAATGAGTTGTAATAATGTCTGAGCCTTGACTAACATAGAATGAGAAGAGCAATTGTAATTGCTTGGGTTTTTACCACTGAGATGAACACCCATTTAGGGGAGGACATTTTCAGCATTTTAAGCTCCTCAACAAGCTGAAAGTAATGAGAAAGCAGTGAATTCCTTTAGTGGTCTGGTTCTTGGATTCAAAGCATTGACAAGAGGCAAAAATCCCAAATATCTACCTGTAGTTTAAGGTAAGAGAACAGGTTGTGAAGTCATCACCAGTAAAGGGGCCACTAGTAAAGATCTGCATATAAAAATGCTTGCCGTGAGGGTGAAGCAAAGGCCTCAAGGGATGGTCATTAATCTAAGACTTTTCCTTCTTTTTTTGTCCAACTTTAGATCTCCTTGCTCTACTCCCCTACTTACTGGTTGAAATTTCTCATAGGAAACCACTTCCCTGGTTTCACTAATGTCATAGCAGCACAGCAGAGGAAAAAACTATGAGAGAACAGGAATACTAAAGGCAGACAGCTCCTTCCCCCTTTCTTTCTTCACCCCAATATTCCTATAAGTATTTGTTCAGGTCCAGCAATAATAACATTAGGGTTTATGTAAGACAGCCTCTGAGAAGTCAGAAGAATGTCACCCTTTTGCAGCACTAAAAACACAGTGATTCTGCACAATACATGTAGGTTTTTAGGAATTCTGATCTTCTTTTCAGCTATTAACTTTTCATGGGAAATACAGAAGTATACAGAAAGCATCTCTAGGTGGGATTTGTCATAGAAAATATGGAGTCTTTTGTTTCTCTGACTTATATCCTGGTCCTGTGCGAAGACAGTAAATGATATAAGTATAATGATGAGCAACTTGGATTGGGGTATAAGGCATGAGGAGTGGAATGAAATCTTCTGTTAATTTGGGGAAACAATGCAAGTCCTTACCTAGATAAAATTCCCATTTACTTCACTGAATACACCAGGTGTCTCCCAATGTTAGAAATTTAGATATTCAGAGTAGACCAGACACTTTCAAGGCTTAAAAGAACTTTCTATATGTAGCAGAAAACTATATGACAACTTAAAGCATTCTCATGCACCCTGAGAGTGCCCCAATGTTTTCTGACAGCTGACAAACTAAAAAGGACGAGGCTGTCAAATGCAAAGAATGGGTCCCCTCCTTTTGGCTTCTGTCCCTCTGGTCTATTCAATTAGGATTGATCAAGTTGTGTCAAAGGTCCCGCCTCTGTTTCAGTAGCCACCAAGATCTTTCATGATGACTAATGATAGGCTATCCTTAAAAAGAAAAGGAGAAGTAATAGAAAGGATAATACAAGCATTTATTTTTTTCCTTTCTTTCTTCTATCCTTATGTTCCAATTAGGCACATTACCTTCATGGTGCACCAAATGAATTTATTATAGTTGTCATTGTTCAGTGATACACCAGGCCCTTCTACCTTCCAGATTTGCCCTCAAGCAGAAACTTACTCAAGCAAAACAAGATTTAATCATATTTGGTGAAAGACAAGGTGGAAGATAAATATTTTTCTTTCTCTGAAAGATATCTAAAATATTTGAATTCAGATATGAATAGCAAAGGGAACTGAGTAACACCAATGATAAGAAACTTAGACATTTCTTGGGTATCTTGCATAAGTTTAAGAAATTATGAAGAATTGTTCTGTCTCTGCTACTAGAACTGAGGAAATGACCCAATCATCCTCTGGCAGCTCCCATACCTGTTCATATTTCTCCTAAACCTTTTTTTCTGGATTCTTTTTGCCTGTTTAATTCTAATATTCAGGTACCATTTACACTTGAAGAAAAATGCCATACCTTTCTTTGGCAGCTAAGGTTGTTGGTCCATGGCAGACATTTCAAGATTATTTTTGTCTGTCAGTCCTAAAATTAGGTGTGATTTGTAACAGATATTTCCCAAGACTTAAATTAAGCCAGCTTCAGGAAGATAGAATGATCTGCACCAAAGAGTTTAGATGAAGGTGATGGAATGACACCATGAACAGAATATAAATTTATTATGATAATTCCTATTATTGCAATAGCAATATAAAAACTGTATCCATGACATTATCCAAGAAACTAGACAAGGATGCCAAAGGTTCCCATCAAAATTCAGTTATATACAGGATATAGGCCTCTATCTAATTTAAAATCCTTTAATAATTTCTAAGGGTTAATTTTCTCTTAAAGCTAAAATATATAAAAGAAAGGAATGGGGAGATCCTAAGAGATTAAGAAAAAAAAAAAAGAAAGAAAGGAAAAAAAAACCAAAACAAATAAAGCCTGAGAACCTAAATCTGTTAGACTAACACAGGTCTAGGGGTTTTTCTTTCAAGTTCACACAGAACTTCCTGATTTTCAAAATCCTATTCATGTCTAGTATAAAACCTTTGGAAATTTGTACTATGTCTTAAGAACAAATTATTTGCCTGAGCATCTAAGCGAGTTCCAATCACAACATGCCAGAAGTTAATAATGGCTGAATATCACCATTCTAAAGATGCCTGATCCAGTGTTTCCTGCACATAAACTCTTCCTTAGGATTCTGACATACCAGTGAATATTCACTGACATACCAGTGAATTTCTTAGTGTGGCCATGTTAAAACATTAGAGACAAAAATGTTGTGAAATTAATTTTTTTTTTCTTCACAGAGGGTCATGGCATTTACTGTTGGTCGAGTTTTTCCTTCTCTGACCTGAAAGAAGAATCACTCATTTATTGCCAGAAAGTTTTATCAGATTTACCAATCTTTTTGTAATACTTAATAACTTTCCAAAAACACTGAAATGGAGGGACTTCCTATCTTCCAGTAAAACTCTGTGGCCTCCCACTTTCTGTCTTACCTTGAAGACATAGAAAATATGGCCTAAGATGGAAAAAAAAATCCACTAATATCAGAAACACAAATGAAATTTAAATATTGAGATTGTGCAGTATTCTGATTCTGTAACAACACAACACTACATTTATCCTGAACCTTTGTATTGAAGGATCCTAAACCGTGATGCAAATACTGTAACATTAACACTTGCAGCTTTGAAGCATCAGCTATTATAATTGCTCAACCCATGAGGAAGTGAGGCAAACTCAGTCTGAATTAATCCAGGTTCACAGAGAGTCAGGAAGGGTCCTGGCAATTTTGATAAACAAAGGCTACAGGGATCACATGCAGAGATGCCCGAGGAAGGTGATGAGAAGTGACAACTACCTAATTACTTGGGGATATCATCACTTTAATCACTTATTGTATGTTTTACTGAACCCCAGAAGTCATAAGAACCATCATTGGTGAGGAGATGCCATAACTGTGCATACCAAAGACCAAAGTCTCACAGAGCTTGCTGTCTAAATCACTGGCTACTGATACTGAAATGTAGCTAACCGGCATTAAAATGAAGTCACAAATTCCAAGCTAATAAGATTTCCGGACATTATTAACATTAACTCCTCACAGAAACAGAACTGCCAGCCCCAGCAGCAGGAGCTGTGGAAGAGGTGTTTCAAGACAAGCAGGTTTTGGGACCAGCAAAGTCTTGGAGCAAGGCAAAAGAGGAGGAGGAGAAGATGGTGTTAGGGAGGTCCATCTTAAAAAAAAAAAAAAAAAGAAGTGGGGAACAACATGTCCAAATACACAGATGAGGAGTGGAAGGGGACACAAAGACAGAGGGGAAGGATTTGAGGCCAATTACATGATCACAAACAATATTTTTGCCACTGAAGAAATCACCACCATCCTGGTGAGACACTGCAGCCAGCCAGCCATACTATGATCACACAGCAGTAAAAGGTTTGAGCTGAAGGCATGTGTACAATCCTGTGATGGTGACTTGATACATAATGCACTGACTTCATGGCTCATGTCCTTGAGGCCAGCTCTCAGAAGGAAGAAAATATGCAGTAATAAAATATTCTTCAATCTAAGAGAATAAGCATTTCAAGAAAAAAAAAAAAAACACCAGAAGTTGAAATTAGATAAAAGGGTTTTTTATTCTTTTTTTTTTTAAGCAGCAATTATAATTGCCTATTGAAAAAGAAGTGGTGTATTTTATAATATTTTCTTCAAAAAGAAAACAGAGATCTTTTGGAAGAAAAATTTCAACTTAAAAAGTAATTTCACTTAATAAAGAGCTGATAAGAAAAATCAGTGTCCAGTTACATGTAGAGGGTCAGACAAAAACAGTGATGGACAACTGTTGGCATTGGTGTTATGCCTGGCACTGATGGTGGCCTGGAATGACACCAGCTGGTCTGTACTGCCATATTGTAAGCAAATTTGGCAAGAGGAACCTGAAAATTTTTCAGTTACAGTTGAAGGATCTAGAGGTCTTCAGAAGCAAATGCATTTTGAATGAGCACATTTACTTTCTGGAAATATAACTACACTGTTTTGGTCAGGCTCCTTTTGGAAGAGTGTGGGAAGAACATCATGCTTTATCAACAGGCCAACATTTGTAAAACATACATCCACAAAACTGGCAATTATAGCAGAGATATCCTATCTGAAGGTTTAAGTTGCATTTATGTCTCTGCTACATGGTTGTCCAGAATGATTGATTTCTAACTACAGCCAGTATTGTGGATTAACTCTAGGTTTCACTTCGCCTAAATAAATAAGTAAATAAAGAAATAAATATTGCTTGCTTCCTCTTGTGGCAGCTAACATTTCTTGGCTAGGCTTAGCTTTCTATTTCTGTAGGTCATGGACCTGCACCCTGAATAATATCAAATGCCTCTAAAATATACATCACAAAACTGTAGATCTGTTAAGATTTCTAATCTTTACTGGTGAGAATCAACTTTTCATTGCACACAGAGAAACCAATTCCCATCTCCTCTCCCTCCAGAAATTAGACTATACAGTGGAAAGGCTCCAAGTCACTGCTGTTTAATGGCAAATTGGCTTGGGACACCAGCAGTACTGGTTCTAAAATCATTAAGTGAGCTGCCACCAATACATCTTTCAGAGTCAAGCTGCAGATAAATGGATGGTGATATTGTCAAAGATGGAATTCAATGTTACTGATGAGTTCTATCCTCATCCTTGGATTTTTTGAAAAATAATATTATTTAATATTATTTTCTTCAAGTGCCACATATTTTTTTTCCAGGTGGAAAATAAAGGGCTGTGATAGGAGAAAGCAGAGAATAATTTTCCTCTCTAAAACAATCAACTTCTTTCCCTACTCCCCTTTCTCCAAGACCAAACTCCATTAGTAGTTTGCTTTGATAGGAAGGGCTAAGATTTGTAAAACCTTCTGAGATGAGGAGAAAGGAGACCTGAAAGAAAGAAAAATGATTCATGTTTTTCCTGAGGGGAGGGCAGCATGGCGGACATTTGTGGCTCCCACAGTATTGATCCTGAGACAAAGGTACCCCCTCAGAATTTCCAGGTTACAAATGAACATGTCTTTCCCCATCCTCATACCCCATTAATCGAAATAAGCTCTCTCCTTGAATCACAGCTTTGCTTCTGTTGCAGGTCAGTAAAAAACATTGACTGAGGGTTGCGAAAAAATCCACTTCCAGGGGAAATGTGGCATGCACTTACCTCTCCTCAGCTGCTATAGATCACAGTCCAAGTGAGAAAGATGAGCAGATTTTTGATGACTGGCACATGAACTGATATCTTTGATGGCATGGTTTGATGACAATGCCTGTTAGAGGCTTTTCATGCAAATTGTGAAATCACATTAAAACCTCTCCTGCCTGAAAGAGGTTGCTCCCTACAACACACGCAGCAGAATGAAAGGGAGAGATTCAGGGAAAGCATTGCTGTAGGTGCCTTTCCTATCTTCCTATGGAACTAAGCTTACTAAAGAGGCCAGGAAAGATATATAAAACAGTTACCTGTATTTCTAAGATATCATCAACTTTAGGATTGAATAAATGTTCTTCAATGGAAGTACAGATCATTATTTATTATTGATCAGAATGTTGCCTTATATGACTAGCTTAGAGGTTAGGTTTAAAATCTAAATACCTTAGATAAGACATTTTCCCCATCTCCTTTGAATCTTTCAAGCCAGGAAACCAACCTCCTGAGCTTGTCTAATCCCCAGGAGGTTCATAGGAAGAGAGTCATTGATGATTTTATGCGAAAAATAGCTGTACCTTCAGCATTTTATTACTCAATAAGGATATTTCATGGCCAAACATATGGGTGAGACTGTGCTATGCATGAGTCACAGTCATGGAAGATAAATATCTGAGACTGTCAACAGAGTGGTCATTTCATGTCCTTACAGATACTAACTCCCACCATAGTTAAAGTCATTGCCTGTATAGAAACACTGTTTATTGGCAGGAAGCACATGGAAAATCTGAGTCATTTTACAGACTCCTGACATATGTAGGGACCATAAGGGATAGCAGAGTTGTAATAGATGATGCTACTCCAGCACAAGACATTTTTTATACCATGCACTGCCTATCACAGGTTCTCAGCATCACCCAGAAATCTTTGATGATGATCTGTGACTTGTTTGAAAGGTTTTCTTGTTTACTGCAGCAAAAAGTTTTTCAGTATTCTCTAAACTCCAGCCTGTTCCAAAGAGGTATTCAGATTCTTAAGAATATTATCTTAAACTGTTAGAAGGCTTTTTGCATAATCTTTTGTTATAAGCATTTGTGTATTTAATATTTACTCCACGTGGATTTATTCAGTTTTATTTTATTATTAATGGTTAGAGTCAATGATATAAAAGTCTTCTCTAGCTTAAATGATTCTATGATTGTATTTTAATACTGCCCTTCTGATTAATTGCAAAAGGACATTATTAGAGTGCAGATTCACCCCTTTCTTCCTAAGTCAACTCTGCCAATGTCAGGGAAACAAGTGATTCTTCTTTTACAAGAAGATAAAATTATGATGAATGTAATATAAGGAATAATTGAATTAGTGTCATAACAGCAGCATAGACTTCAATTAGAAAAAAATATTTCCATAGTGATAAAGTTCTGGCCATAAATTTCAAAAATCACACATTTTTGTAGCCTTATATTTCTTTGCTCAGGAAATGTCTGTCACTGGGAACCTGAGGATGACTCTTAAAAATGAAAGGTTTCTCTTCATAGAAATGCAAAAGGAGAGAAATAATAAAAAAAAAAAAAATAAAAAAAAGCCTGTCCTGTAAATGAGATACCACTTTCAGGAATCAAGTTAAAAGGTGAAAGACACTTTGCTCCCAAGCATGTGACTGTTAAATCAAGGTGTTTTGTTTAACATGACAAAGAGCAAAATGCTATTCTATAGGTCTGTCTTACCTGTAAAACATTTTCTCCCATTATTCAAAAAGGAGGAAGAAGACAGAGATTAACAAAATTCAGGGACCAGATAGTGTAACATCTGAACTTATTTGGACTATTGCTTAAAATGGAATAAAGTGATGGATATGGATTTGTGCTGAAGGCTGTCAGGATCAGGCAGTACACTTTTGAGTAAGGTCTTCATTATTATATAGAGAAGTAAACAGGGGAATGAGCTTTTCTCAGGGCAACATGGTGTTCTACATAGAAACCAAAATCCCAAAAAGTTTGGTAAAGAGTGGACTAAGCTTCAAGAAATAAGGATGATGTCCAATGAAGTCTTAAAAATATTTTGCAAGTCTGTGTGTAAACATACATGTGCATTTTGGGAATAGATGGTCCCAGTGGTTAATTACAGTGTTAGCTGTTTGTGGAAAAATAATTTGGTGAAAGATGGCTGATTTGAGTGAGAAGGAAAAAAGGAAAAATCCAAGACAGTTCCATACTGTTAATGTTTCATTTTTTTTGCACATACTAAAGTGCATTTACAAACGGGAGAACAGCTTAAGTTTCTTCAGGGAGCAGCCAAGTCCTGTTTCATCATGATAATAATTATTTATATAGCACTGGCAGTTTCAGCTGGCTGACATGGAACTGATACCCTGGGTAGTTACTGAGAGAAGGCAGGGCTGTACCCCTTTTTTATCATGGCATTGCCGCCATACAAGCAGACCAGACAGCCCTGGCATTGCTAGGAATAAGTGTTGCTAGTGCCTCTTATTAGTGTTTATTATCATAACTGCTCATTGTATTGCCCATTATGTTAATGAATTAGAACAACAGACCTAAATGTTTGTTGTTGTATAAAGCTCATTAGTCTCTGAGAGGAACTCAATGCAACATGAAGGTTGAGGAGCTGGGTTGCAGGAATATTACCAATTAAGTCCTATATGAACATGCAATTAGGTAGGATGACATGCTTGATTTACGTTGCTTTATGACTAAACTGGATAAAAAGTCTATCGCTGAAGACGAGAAACCTGCTCCCCCTTTGCTCATCCCCACCCTGCTGAAACCTATTCTAATGTTTCCAGCGGGAGCTCAGCCCACAAGAAGATCTGGGCAAGGTTATTGGTGCCATCCTGAAGCACATTAAATTCTCTCTGCTGAGCTAAAAGGATGGGGGCAGAGTGCATTCCTGTTGCAGCACTTGTTAGTTTAGGTGCTCACCCCTTTCTCACTGATGTTTGGTCTTCATGGCGTGTTTTCCCCCAGTACCTCAAGCCTGCAGAGACTGTCAATTTATAAATGGCTTTATCCCACATCATACTTCTTCAAATAGAGCACTGGACTTAATTTAGATTTCTCCATCAGCCCTTGCCTTTCCTGCAAACACACACAAGTATTTATTATGCAGTACATAATGCAGCATACAGCATTGCACATCACGCACACATACATTGTACATCAACATGCACCATCGGGTGTGATTCTTGTGAAGCATCACTCTTCCTAACTTTCTCTTCCCTAAGTATGTATTTGTGCCATTATACATATTCATCACAACTGAAGGGAGATGCCGCTGAAAGGCACTTTCAGAAGTTGTCACCTCCAGCTTCTCAGCCATAAATTGTTACCTCCCAACTGAGACTTGGTAACTGATCATATGAGCACTCCTAATTGTTTCAGAGCAAGGTGAAACTTCAATAATGAATTAAACTATGGAATCAGCAACCATTAAATAGCGACATGTTGATTTCTTTTTTTTTTTCAGTGTAAGCCATTTTATTTCCAAAATTAGAGGTTACATGTACAAGTATAAATCCAACAGGAGCCAGGAGACTGCTAGTGAAAGACACAGGCAGCTGATCAGCAGTGTCTTGTTCTGTGTGAGGCACCTGTCTCTCACAAATGTGTCTTTCAAAAAGCCATGTCTCCCCAGTCTTCTGGCTTATTCTGTGCTGTATTTGGCACCTGCACAATCAGTTGTTGACCTCTGTTTTCAATGACATTGGCTTGGCACTGAAATCAAGCCATAGAGACAGTGAGGTACAACAGAGAGACATTTTATGATGTTGTGTCTTACTGCCTGAAATACTGCACATGGACAGTCTAAATCCTGGAGCTGTACAGAAGGCTTGAGTTTGCATCACTTTTTCTAACTTTTCTAAGCAAATATGGTATGGCTACATACTAAGACATTTGTTGTGTGGGTTTCTAGTGACCCAGAAATCAAGTTTACTCTTGGTGTTATATTGACCAGAACAATATAAATGTGCTATAAGTCAGCTTTCATGAGAGAGTAGGGAACTACACACCTTTTGCCCCTTGCTGTTCCTGTGCATGCAATACTAGTGCACCATTTGCTGTTTCAGCTGTGTGGAAGGATTTTGCATTAATGCTGGGATAGAGGAGTCAAAGTCCTCTCCTGTTCTAAATTGTTGATGAATATTATATCTCTCTTGTAGTCTTTTCCCCTATTCAACATGAAAAATTGTGAAACTTTCACCACTGCACTGCTTTAGATTTTAAAGTTCTATCATTTCTGATGAAAAAATACTTAATAACAAAAAATGTGGACTCATCAATGGGAAAATGAATCTGCTTCAGAAACCAAGGTAGCAATCAGCTTGGAATTGAAGTGAATGCTTAAAAAGAAATCTGAGAGGCACGAAATGTCAGTTTTGAATGGAAAGGAGAAGTGGCTGTTAAGGGGAAACCGGGAAGATCAGAAGTATGATTCATTGGGCACACACGCCCAAACAAACAAACAAATCCACACAAAAACCAAAAACAGCCCCTTAAGAGAGAAGAGAGGAGGAGACCTGCAGTTACAGGAAGAGTTGAAAGGAAACAGTGACAGGTAGCTCTGATGTGTTCAGAAGGTCTCTTTCGGGATCTTTCATGGTTCTAGCCTGGAGGCAGAGGAGGAGGACCTGACAGGATGCAGCTGTACATCTGTAAAGCCTTCATTTGGCACCACGAGTATCTCTGTAAGAATTCTAAAGAAGATTTTGCTGCTGTACACCTTTTTCTTTCCTAAATATACTACCCAAGCATATACTTTTTGATGAATGGTTTGAGATCATTAGTTTTGGAGACTGGTGTTTGAAACAGGCTGCATTTCTCCAGATAGACACATGCAAGTTATCTCAGCCCCATCCTGAAGGACCTACCTTTAACACTGTCATTATCTAGTTGTCTTCTCTCCCACAGTCCGCCTTTGGCACTCTTTGGCAAGAGTGCAAAGTGATGTGCATTGTTAGGAGTAGAGGTAACTCCAGAGCTCTCAATTAGAACCCTCCTGCCATTTGGGTCCAGTCATTCCTCAATGTTCCCATAGACTCTGATAGTCACTTTAATCTGGATTCAAACAAGTAATTCTTGATTGCAAGTTTCCTAACAAGTGTGAAATATCCCAAGATCCCTTTTTTTTCCTCCATTTTACAAAGGAGCTTTCTTATGCAAGAAGGCAGAAATAGAGACACTATTCTCTGGTACTTCATGCAAAGCAGTGATGAAAGGTGAGAGCAATAGTTATTAGCAGGAATGAAAAAGGAATTTTTTTTTTAATTTTATTTTCCATCTCCATTGAGTGGTTGCTTGAAGGATTGCTCCAATCTGCTCCTGTAGCTGCTAGATCAAGTGTCCTATTCCACCTGCTTGCATTGGTTTTCCTTGATTGAATGGACTGAAGGTGAGAAGCCTCTAATGTGGGCTGATGAAAGTGGAGCTGGCACTCTACAGCAATGGGATAAAGGTGGCAGGTCTGATTTTTCAAACTTGTCTGAGAACATCATTCCACTTTATCTCATTTTTTAACCTTCAGCTTCAAAGACGGGGGAAAGACAAAAAGGAAGGGGTAAGATTCTTAAAGGCTAATTCTGAACAGTGATCTTCCTAAGCATAAACTCTATGGAGGTCATTTACTATCAGGCATTTTAAAAATCTGAATTTTTCTTCTATACTGTCACTTGGAGATAGAGGAAGATTTTAAAAAATAAAATTAAAAAAAATCATTCTCCCCCACCCCTGCTGCTTTTGAAAGAAATCTGTGTGCCTATAAAGGGACAGGAATTTACCATCATCTCTGTACTCGGGTATCACTTGTGCGTGCTTGCTGAAAAACTTTTTGAACCAGCCTTTTGAGGGGAGTAAATTTTTGTCATCTTTCCTTAGAGTTTGTTCTGGTGCTTCTGCAACATTTAGGTCTTTTTTGTCATGTTAACCAACAGTGCTAAACCAATAACTGTTCCATGTACCTGTTGAGGGAGCTGTCCCCAGTTTTCTAGGACAGTGGCTCTAAGGAAGACATGACTAAAACCCATCTGGAATGGAGTCAAGCTGTTTGCAAAGTGGTTAATTATCATAGTAGGAACAAGATACTCACTGCCACATGCTTCCTAAAAATTAAATGTGAGAGGAGTGAATGAAAGGGTGCCAAAAGAGACACAAATATTAAAACTGATGTGTAGATTTTGAAATCTAGACTTTCCTGTTTTCTGGAGATCAGGATAATAAGCAGCTACAGGTGGATCCTAGAGGGACTTGTGGTTTAGTCTCAACTCATCTATCTGTAGACAATTACTTGAAAAACTTCTACTGGTTTTGTAGAAGTTTTTAGTCTGTTAAACATAGGGAGGGGTTATTTTCCAGAGGGAAATATAACCACTTAATATTTGAATTGTTAATTTTTTCTACACTGACTACAGTGATAGCTCAGGACAATCGTACTCTAAGCTTTAGTATCTTATTTAAATACATGGAAGGATCTGGGCCACTATGTCTCATCAAATCACTCTTGAACCTAGATGGATTTTACCCTGATTGTTATTCAGAACCAAGACCATTTCCAAATCACAAACCCGTAAAAACCGTGTGGCAAAGCACAAGATGTAATTTCCGAGCTGAGCTGAGCAGTAGGACCTTCTGTGGTATCCACCAGTGAGGTGAGAATACCTTTTAGTCATGGCACAAATACGCTCATGGTGAAATAGAACAGCTTAGAAAGGAAAGGTCATCCTCTTCAAAACCAAACTAATGGTGAACAAACTCACAGCCTTAATGCATACCGATTAAAAGGAAATCAGGATGGGTAATTAACTCCTCTCACAAGTGTTTGTACAATTCACTTTCCCTCTGCTGCATTTCCTGAGCACTCCTGGTGCTAAGCTCTGAAGACGTTGAAAAATGACTTAGACCACTGAGTTAAAAGTTTATTTTCTTAAAAGATCTGTTCTCCCATTCAATCCATTTCACACATTGCCCTCCACCAAGCAGAACAATAAAATGAACTATAATCATAAATCCATGGGTGTTTTGAGGTAGCCCATTCATAGTTTCTTAGATTAACAATATGAGTCAGCCTGCAGCACCAGGGGATATGTTAAATTTACATTGTTAAATTTTCACTCTTACCTCTATGGGTTCCCTGAATCCTCCATTCTCTATTTAATACAGCCTGCTAATCTGTTTTCTGATTATTTTTCAAACACAGGCCTTCTGCCTCCTACACCACTCAGCATCCCGCCCACCTCCCCTCCCCCTCTGACTTTCCTAGAGCAAACAGCAGATTCAGATCGAACCAGATTGACAGGTGTGTGACAGATGGATGGACAGAAAACTGGATCGGTCCAAACTCCTTGGCACTTGAAAAATTGACAACACAACCAAAGCAGCGTAACGGGGAGAGATAGATTGGCAAATGGAATAAATGGTCCCCTGAAAGTTTGTGATTAATCTTTGCCCTGTCAAGTAATGGCCTGATAATGCAGGAATTTAATGGGAATGACTTCTGCTAGTTCAGAGGCATCCATTAGTGTGGAGTAAAGCAGGAGACAGTAGAAGGAATTGTTCTTTTTCATAGCTTTTGCAAATGAGAGAAGATTATTAAAATTGTTCCATCTGCACCCCCAGCTCCACTCTCCTAAATGACAAGCCCACACCTTTCCACTCTTCTGTTCATAAGGGGTGACACTTGGGAGTTTACAGCTCCTTTCCTGGAAATATCCCATCTTATTTGATGTTATATGTTATGTTCCAGAATGAACTCCAGGCTACCTCATGAAGTTGGCATTGGAAGAGAAAGATTATGTTAACTAAAGGTGTGTAGTTTTCAGAAAGTGATGTTTCTTAGCCCTGTCTTTCAAAAAAAGTAGGTTTTCCTGTCTTCATACATCATTTGGCTTTACATCAGTTTCCCTATGCATAATAAGGCCTGCTCCCCAGCAATGGGGCACTGAGAAGGATTCTGCTAGACAAGTCCAGAAGGAAGATTCTGTGTCTGAACAAGTGCTGGTGCTGTCTCAGGTCTAAATTGTGCCTCACATGTTGTGGGTGTTGTTTAGTAGCATGCTAACTTAAGGGTCTGATTAAGGTGAGAACACATCTATTCCAGTATTCTGTTTATAAAAACAATTGTCGTGACTAGGGACATAACACATGGGTAGGCAATAACATCTCTACTGAAATTTATGTTGGAAAGACATCCTGTTTTGAAATCATTTGGCTCAGTAGATACTGATTGGCCTGTGAATCTGTTTGGTTTGTCTTTTTGAACTTTTCTGAACTTTGTTGGTTGCCTCAGCATCTCCTGCAACAAGTGCTTTAATTCTGTACCACTTCAGGGGGAAAAATAGCTTTTACTTTCAATGTGCCTGTCTTCTCACTTCATTAGCCTCAAATATTTGGAGCAGGTGGTAGCACTTTTGTCTTTAGCCCTTCAATTCCAGCCAGGGGCTTATTGCACAAGATGTCAAGAGGAGAGGGAAGGAGCTGATGGGCAAAGGATCCCAAGAAAAGAGCAGGCAGATGTGTTGCATCAGTGGGATGGTGTTTACTCTCCAAGAAGACTGGTACAGACTGATACCCCAGGCCTAACTGATATGAATAACTGAGTCACCTTCACATTGGCAAGGAGGGGACTGGCTGGGGAGTGAGAAGGGAGCCCAAGTGCTCAGTCACATCAGTGCAGCTGTAGCACTGGGGGAGGGAGGATGCAGGGGGGTGGAAGAAGCTCATTATGACTGATAAATAGAGGGCTCCTGTTGTCAGCAATGTCATTGTGTTCACCTTTTTTTTTTTTTTTTTTACAGTCCCCTCTTTCCAGCTGTGTAATTAATTAATGGATTGGAAGTGCTTATTTTCCAGGGATCTACAGGTTGACCTTGCACCTTCCCCTGTCTGTCAGTGATTGTTGTCAGTAGGTCCAGCTTTCACCAAAGACACCTCCCTCTCTAACCATCTCTGCATCAGCCCCCATGGTACATATAGTTGACCCTATACTTACCTCCTCATGCTATTTTCATAGTTCTGAGGAAAAGAAAGAAACAACCTTCTATGCTGGAATTTTTACATTGGCTTTGCACTATGATAAACGTTGGCACAAGATGTAGGTCCTCATGCACCAAAGGGTAGAATTAAGATCACAGGTATTTTAGTTCCTGGAAGGATGGATGATCATATCATTGGATTACAGAGTGCCCAAAATAATGCATGCAATCCAAACTGGATTTCCTTTTCCTTCTTCAGTCAGTGATGAGAAAGGTGCCTCTATTCTTACACCCAATGCAGGTAACTATCTCAGAATAGGATACATTTCTTCATAAAGAGATATGTTTTCCTTATTTAAACTAGGATGACTATAGAGGTTAAAGTAGATATTTTGTGTTCAAGGTAGCTAAAATCAGGCAAAATGTGTTTCATCCTCATCATATCTGCCTTGTACCTATAAATTAGATGAGTAAATTCATTTCTTCACCTCTCATTTATATCTTTAAGCATATGTGTAAAGGCATACAATGTTACAAGAAGTTTATCAGAAATTTACAGTTGTTAATGGGGACTGAAGAACTTGTACTAACAGGGACCTCAAGGCTTCTGTCCATAACAGAACTCATACTTTTTGCAGTGTGTGAATAAAATATCAACACCGTGAATGAAAGTCTGGGTAAATTCACTTGGTGACCTCGCTGGCAAATCTGCCCGACAATTTTGCAGAACAGACTCAGGCTATTGATCAAGTTGGTTGGAAGGGATCTTTTCACCTCAGGGTCTCTGGACTGCATTTAACTTAGGGCAGTCAAGGGCAAAAGTGGCTGTTATCAAATGATAGGAGCAAGCAGAAGGTCTCAACCTAGTCTCTAGAGAAGTAAGTCCAGGGTATGGAGATCTCAATCAATTTAAGTTATACTAGGGGTGACTGACTAGGTTCATATCACAAGGCCAGTCTTCTCTTGGTTTTAGGCTGGAATGCATAAGAACACAGTTATTCAACCTTTTAGTTTGACATAAGATTGGAAGAAGGTCTGAAAGACCATTAGAGAATCTGACAGTCTACTGCTTCATTGTTTCAGTTTCTCTGTAAAAGCAAATTTTTTTAAAAACTAAACATATCCCAGCACTGACAGTCTAAAACCTTCAGCTACCTTAAGTATAATAACTAATTCAAGGCTCTATTCCCCAGCCTCACCTTCTCCAAGAAGAAATACACCCAATATAGGACCGGGATTACCTAAGCAAATTGCAGGAATGTAGCCATAAGTGCTGGGTCAACCACTTTATTACCCTAGTGTACAGGGTACACTATGATTACTCATAGGCTTTGTCATATATTTATTCACCTAAGCAAAACCCCACCTTTCCTAAGAGCTTTACTGACTCACACCAAAACTATTCCCTGTCCAGCAGCTTCTTTTGCAACCATGACTGTAAGTAAATGTTCAAATAAAAGTGTAAGAGCAAGGCAAAAACCTTTTATTACTTAGTTTCAGCAACCTTGCAGCAAGTTCAAGCTCAGGCATTTTCTGAGGTGCGCCATTTGCATTTAGGAGCATTGGAGAGATTTTATTTTCTTGAATTCTCCACAGCTTCTGGATTAATGAAGGTATTTCATACCTGTATCTAGAAGGAAGTTGATTCATAAGTCTAAGTACTATATAACCAATACCCTTTCTATATTCTGAGTATACTACATACTGATTCTGCTACAACCAAATTCCAGACACTATTTTTTATGGAAGGTCTTCTCTCTTTCTTCTCTTCCTTAGAGAGAGATGGTCTTCCCTTCCCTTCCCTTCCCTTCCCTTCCCTTCCCTTCCCTTCCCT
>QUSF01000029.1:7435974-7686230 GCA_003676055.1 Chloebia gouldiae
CCTTCCCTTCCCTTCCCTTCCCTTCCCTTCCCTTCCCTTCCCTTCCCCTTCCCTCAGTGTGTGGACTACAGAAAAACCAGGCTCAGAAGAAAACAAGGCCATAGAAAACACAGATGAGTCTATGGGAGAGAAGAATCAGATCTCCAAAGTCAGTCTCTGAGACCAGTTTTATTCCAGTGCTGCCTTCTTTGCAGCTATGGGATTTGGGGGGAAAGCATCTGCCAGTGGGTTCACTTGTGCAGTCTATTCTCTCCAGCTGTTCTCTGCACCTTAGTTGGATGGTGTTTGTATTTCTCCTCTTCAAATGTACATCAGCATTTCAAATGAAACTTCAGACCACCGCCGTGGCAGCCTTTTAAAAGGATACAGCACGAGATTCCTCTGTCTCCTCTCCTCCACTGGAGAGCAAAGGCAAACCAGAAGAGGGATATTAATGTGCAAATTAGCGCAACCTGACTGGCTCCAGATTGCTGCTTAGAATTTGCATATTAATAAATGTTTTTGTGACAGCATTTAGCAGATCAAGAAGGGCAGAGATTAAAAAAAGTCAACAAGATTTTTAAGCTTTTCCTTTATATTCCCTTCTCCTTACAGTCACAGCCTCCTGTATATATCTATATCTCTTTATACCATATCCATATGTGCTTAGGTTGCACATCTATAGGTCAATGCATTTAAATCTGCCCAGCTCTTGACAGATGTAAGATTTGCAGAACTGCCCTGTGTGAAGTTGGAAAAACTGTTCTGTGCTGGAAGGAGAGAGGCAGCTTTGCCCGTGTGTCTATTTGAATGAGTGTGGTTTATACACATGCACACAGAGCTAGAAAGATAGATGTAGGAACTGGACAGTCTCCCTCCCCCACCCCCCTTTCAAATCTTTTTCCAACAGGCGCTTTTATCCCATTCAGCTGAATAAATTGGGACTCTTGAAACTGTGATCTTGACAGATGTGAGCTTTTTTTCTGAGCTGCATTGGAAAAAGATAGATAGTGAAAACCTCCAGGGCATTTGAGCTTAGTGGAGCCAGTGAAAAGGGTTATTTCCAAGCATGCTGAATAATGCATCCCTCTGAATTCCTTAGTTCTCTCTTTCTGTCCTCCTTTCTGTCTTTCACTCTCTCTTCCTTTAAATGCTTTGTGGATGAAATGTTGAATGCCCTCCTAGAGTTCTTCCACCACCACAGGAAAGTTGCGATCAAAATCTTAGCAAGCAAAAGGCCTTTAAAGGGTCTCATGTGAGTAGTCTGTGGGGGTCAGAAAAAGAGGGAGATAAAACAAACAGATAGATAAACAGAGCAAGCTACATGTACATAACTGGTGCATTAAAGATATATTTCCCCATTTCAGCTAATTAGTTGTCACATCAGTCTTAAGCAGAGAAACTGGCTGATAGCCAGACTACACAGTTTTTCAGAAATCTCTGAGTCAAGAACATATGTTCAAAGAGACTCTCACCCCTATTAGATTGGTCTCCCTGGCTTATTTTTTGTTTATCTATGACATGTTTATCAAAACAAGAAACAATTTGAAATTATCTCATTGTCAACTCTTTTCTTTGTTCTCAAATTTCTTTATTGTTTCCAAGTTGGAACTTGAATTTTGTGCTAGTTGGTCAAGGCAAGATTACAGTTAGGAGAGAGCTTCAGATTTAACTGAATCAAAATGTACAATTTCTATATGAAACAAAGGAAAAAATGTAATGTCTTTCAGGATGAATATGAAATGCTTTGTTCTTGCCTTGTTTCATACAAGACAGATGTCGGAAAGTTATTTAATTATTGGTTTATTTTTTCCTTAATTGCCTCCATTTTGAGGCCATTTTTTCTTTTTGTAAAACAAAGGCATTTTGAAAAGCAACGTCCAATTTCCAAACACAAAAGTTTTGTTTTTCCTTTGGCATTTCCACCATAAAGCACTTTGTCTCTGCAGTGAAATGCAGTGTTTTGACATTTTGCTATGTGGGTGTCGGGCTCAGTGTCTTGCCTGAAACCACAAAGGGAATTAAGACCACATCTCTTGAGCCTTTGGTAAGCCCTTAACCACTGAACCATCCTTCCCCTAGCAACCCCTAGGAATTTTTGAGCAAAAGTGAGCCCATGGACAACATGGAGAGGGACACATCCCTTTATCAGAGGCTCATGAGCAGAGACAACCCCAAGCGGTTTGTGGAGAGGGGTATGCACGTACCCCCCATGCTGGAGTCGACATCATCTGTCTTTGGTATGCCTCCACTATAAAAACAAAGATTTAAGAGAAGCACAACAGCGGCACACACACCCTTGGGCTACACATCAGTGCATTTGCTGGCGAGAGCAGAGCTGCCGTATCTCTGCAATGTTTTTGTCAGGATTATCTGACTCCCAGTCAAGGTGCAAACAAACCTGAGGTCTTCTGTCAATAGCAGTGTGTGAGCTGAGAATCTCAATGTCTTCTGAAAGAAAGTTTGGCAGTTTTTCCAGAAAAAAAAAAAAAACCAAAAAAAAACCAAAACAAAAAAAAAACCAAAAAATGTGTGGGGAAAGGTTTCTATACCAACTTTCAGAAAGTCACTAGAAGTGTCATAGTGAAGTGAGGAAAAATTGAAATTATCTCTTGATTTGTCTTTTTGAGTATTTTATTCAGCTTGGTTTTTAGCATCTTAAATAGCCTTTACTGCTTCTCCTGGGAGCCTAGTGCATCATCCATTTCCATGAGTCTTCCTCTATTTTATTGTGTGATACCAGTCACTGGTGTCACACAATCACTCCTTGCAATAAACCATCATTAGTGTAAATTAATTCAGAACTTTCTGGTTCTGGTTCTGGTTCTGGTTCTGGTTCTGGTTCTGGTTCTGGTTCTGATTCTGGTTCTGGTTCTGGATGACATTTGCATGGTTGTGCTCAGTGATCCCCATGCTGCTCTCATCCAGCCCAAAATCCTTCTACAGCTACCTGAAAACCAGTTACATGTACCCAGCTCCTGAGAGATGAGAAAATTGGACTCCACACATCCATAGAAAGCCTGTGAGACAACTGTAGGTTCAGATGACAGCCAATGACAGCCCTGATTTCACTGATCCTAATTTCATTCATTTGACCCAAACAGAATTCACAGATTACCTTATTCACCTTATCCCTTCCTTATTCCCTGTTTCTTGCTCCATCCCAGTTTCTACCTCCCTTTCTAGTTTTTCTTCTTTTCAGAGTACCCTGAAGCATTTTGTTACAGCTGCCCTTTATCAGCCCATCATCTACAGTAGCCCATAAGAAGCACCACAAAATCTTCAGAGCAAAGTCTTTATTCTTCACACAGGTTTCTCCCTTGGGCAGGGGAGGGAGAAAAGAGAGGGCACAAAACATTTCTGGCAGACATCAGTTATATTGCTTTATTTATGGCTGGAAGGCAGTTAAGGGCTGAAAATGTAAATAACATCTTTGTGCAGCAGAAGGAATGGGGCCCAGTTTCCCATGTTATCCTCTCTCCCTCCTTTCTCTCATCACATACTTTTTGTAGATTCCCCTATGTCTAATATAAAAAGGTGAACATACTTCAGTTTTCTCTCAAAAGAGGTGTACAAAGCTTTCCTTCACTCAGCTGTCTAGTCTCATAAATGTCCGTGGAAAGTAATGTCACTTTTTTTGTCTTGAAGAATTTTCTTTCTCTCACTCTGTCAAATTTGGTTAAAATTGCTCAGCAGCTATAAGAAATATTGCCAGAGAAAGAATGGGACAAGGAGATAGGTAATAAACATAGCACAGTTCTATAAATCCTGTTTCCTTAGGAAAACTGCGTAAAACAGGATCTTCAGGATTCAGCCTGGTCCTGTGATGGGCTTGCTCACTGCCTCTTACTGATTCCTTGAGAGGAGGGCAGGTGTCAGAGCTTTTCCTTGGAAATTATCATTGTAACTGGGTGTGCTGGGTACGTTCATCCTGCTTGGATGTGCTGAAGGCAACGGTGCAAAGTGTTGTATTCTTTGTCTTCAGGTCCTTTTATAAAGTCATAACATGTCAGATGCTCTGAAATGCATGCCTTTATGTCCTGAAACATATAGTATTACAGTATGTCCTGAAAAAATGCATAAGCTTTCTCTTCCCACTTTTCCAACTTCACTTCCCCTCTTTCTATCTTCTTCCATCCTCGGTCAGCCTCTTTCTCTCCTCTCTCTAGTGTTTGTCAATAAATATTCAATTAATGTTTTCCTATGATATAGATCTATGGGTGCCAGATAAGAACATCTTCACAGGCTGAATGGTGCTGCTAAGTCTGGCAGCTAATTCTATGAAGATGCAGAAAGTCTGCTGGAAGTGACTTTACAAAATAGAGTGCTCAAGCATTCCCATTTTATTTTTTAATGCAGATGAGAATTTAAAAGCCTGTGTTTCCTACAATTAATTTTATGTACTATTCTTTTCAATTATTTATGTTCCCTGAATGACAAATGGGCTGGTGGAGAGGAAAAAAAAGACTCAAGGTAGTGGGACTCTGTAGAAAGAATCCTTTTTTCTCATTATTTATTTATTTATTTTAGACTGGAATAGCAGCTCAGATGATAATTAAGAGAATGTGGGCCCTAGATCAACAGGTCATAGGAGATCAGTTTATCACCTAGTAAAGCTCAGAGGAAAAAGACCAGAACACAGGATGGGAGTTTAATCATATTCTTGCCACAGATTTATTTAATGTACTTTGCAATACCTTAACTTCTCACTTGCAAATAGGAGGAGATAGCTGTTTTTTGCAAAATAGAAATGGATAGTACAAGTAAGCACAAATTCTGTAGCTGATGAAAAAGCAAAACTTTCATGGATTCAGATAGACTTTTCGTGCATATATCAGTGTTGATCCTGAGCCTGGGTGAAAGCTGAATTCATTAGAGTCATGTTCACCCAAAGCCAGAAAAGCAACCCAGGGGTAACTTTTGATGTTGGAACCAGGAGAGAAGTGTAACAGGATTCATCCATAACTTCATCAGGCAACCTGTGCCAATGCCTCACCACCCTCAGAACAGAGAATTTCTTCCTAATACATAATTTAAATCTACCCTTCTTCAGCTTAAATCCATTGGCCTTCATGCTATCTCTACAAACCCTTGTGGAGAGTCTCTCTTCAGCTTTCTTGTAGTCCCTTCAGGTACTGGAAGATGCTATAAGGTCTCCCTGGAGCCTTCTCTTCTTCAGGCTGAGCAACATGAATTCTCTCAGTCTGTCTTCACAGGAGAGGTGCCCCAGCCCTCTGGTCAATTTAGTGACTTTCCTCTGGGCTCTCTCCAACAGATCATCTTTTACATGCTGGGAGCCCTGAGCTGGGCAGCATACTCCATTTTTTTTTTTTTTTATATATTTTATGACTTTGTGTGAGTTCTTGGCATAGCACTTACACAGAACTACAGACATGCTGAGGAGAATAGCCTTCCTCAAGAAAGCAAATGCCTGCTCAAATCAGTGGGCATTTGAAACCTCTGGGGAGAGAGCCTTACCCTCTCTGGTTTCCAGTCCATTTCCAAGGCTTTTGGAGAAGCAACAGGATGGCATTTGGGGCCTTGGAGAAATTGATTCTAAAGATGTAAGGGGATTATTTTAGAGCAAAAGGGCGGAGACACCATTAAAATAGCACTGAAATGGAAAGGAAGCTGAACAAATGGAGATGTGTAAGGCTGAGCATTGTTTGAAGTGAAACATTTTCCTTGAGATATTGATTGGGTTTCTATGCCATTCTTAAAAAAAAAACAAACAACAACAACAAAAACAACAAAACAAAACAAAAAATGAACAACAGAAAAACAAATAAAAAATCTATAGAGGGTTATTTTAGGACTGAGAAGAAGAACAGCCAGGATTTTCCTTCCGCACATTCTGCTTCCCTAAAATAGTCATGCTTGCTTGTAAGAGAGACAGCTTGGCAGTAATATATATTATTTTCTTTCAAGTTCATTTATAAGGTTAAAATCAAAAGGTTTGTGAGTTCTGGATGGATTTTTTTTTTCTCCTTTCTAAATTTATTTCAGCATAAAAGAGTTGAGTTGGAAGAAAAACAATGGAGGTAAAAATTATGCACTGGAAAGAACTAGGGATGAAGCCACTTGAAAAATTGCCAACTTTCAGAGACAAATTAATACTAATTTTAGAAATTTCAAACACTTTCATAAATGTATTTTTATTCACAATTATCCCATTGTGCTTTCATTGTTCTTTAAGAAAGCAGGGCAAGGTGGGGGTGGGAGGATGCTAGATCAGAGTGAAGACCTTCCCCCAGTATGGGAAAAACAAGGTAAGCAATTTGGTAAATTTTATATGGGTTAGAGTTGATTAAAGTCACAATTAGAAAAATCAGCTATTAATTGAGAATTATACTGCAGGTATAAACTGCCTGGTCCTTTACGGAGTGTCCACGGGGACTTTTGGAGCAATCTCTTCCACCTGAAATTATGGCCCTTAATACAATAGAGCAGTTCCTTCAGGGAAAAAAGCCAAAAAGGAGAAGTTGGGAAAAAAAATAAAGATATTCATGAGACTTATAGCATAAATGTTTGTCTTTGTCATAGAGGCTGTTAGATTAGTTCAGCTTCCATAATCTATTTAATTATTGTCTTTAATGGGACAGCCATTAAGTGAACTAGTTACTTGCTGTAAACATAATGAGAATTATTTGCATTTTTTGCACCAGCCTGCCACCTTCTGAACCAAAATTGTGTACTCATCTCAATGACACTCCACTATTTCTAGAAGAGATGCTGTTATGAGATGGAGAAGGGGAATGATTTCACTACTCTATCTATTCCACTTCTGAGCTCCATTAACAGTGGAAGATAACAGCTGGAGAGAAACTGGTGTCTTCACACTACTTTTCCCTTTTATTGAGTCTATTGCACCACTGTCAGTGCAGTTTGTGAGTTGGGTGTTGAGGAACACTCAGAACATAGGGATCAGGCTGAAGTTGCAGGTTCATGTTTCTAGTGGCAAACAAGATGTGCTAATATAGCACTATTTCCCTGATAGTCTCTGTGGCTGGAGAGGGACCTATTCCACTGATATACTCAAAGATACTATGTTATTTTTGAGACTCTGTTACTTTCTAGTGAAATAATAATTAGGTAAATGGAACAATTACCAAAACAAAGCTGGGAAATGTAACCAATTCTTGAATTAAGGGCCACATTCAGAAAGCACCTTTGAAAAGTGGGGGTTTTTTTCCCTTTTTTTTTTTTTACTTTTTAAATAAATATTTTAAACTTTAAGGAAGGCGAGGCACTAAATGTCAGCAGAACCTGGACCTGACCTAAATCCCACTACACCACTGAATTTACTTATGACTAGTGGCAACCTGTTTTTTTTTGTTGTTGTTGTTGTTTTTCTTTTTTTTTTGCTTTTTTCCAAATGTTCTTTCTTGTTGTCTCTGTTCTTATCTTTTCCTGTAGATTTTTTTCCTGTTTATTGTGCTCCTAGGATAAGAAGGGATTTGAAAATGTTCAGCTCCTAGGAAGGGTTTTGACCCAGTGGTTGCTAGGTGATTAGATGTTTTGAAGATGGGAAGTCATATAAACTGATAGCAAAAGCAGTATCCAAAATACAGTACAAGCAAGTGTGAAAATATGTGGGTGATGAGCCTCTAATTTTACACTCTTCATCTTTCCACATGAGGCTGTGAGTTTATAGCTTGCGTGGATACTATCTAGATGCCTGTTGTGTGAGGATGAGAGGTGCTGGAAAAAGGTAAGGCTATCTTCAAAAATAAATCCATAAACTCCCGTTAGCTCCCAGTTACAGCAAGAAGCCAACCATCAGAGCTCCCAATGAGGGTGCAGAAAACTGGGGAAAACAAACTGCTCAAAGTGGTTCCCCATGACCCAAAGTGGCTTCAAACACACTGGTAGAAAACAACATTCCAGAAAACAACCTTTTTTTTTTTTTTCTTTCCCCTACCCCCCTTGTGTGATTAGTTCATCCTAATTCACCATTTAGGAAGCAGGAAGCCATGAGACAGAAGGAACACTACAATGCCAGGCTGCTATTTCTTGCTGAGTAGCAACAGGCTGCGGACTGGACATACAGCTTTTCCTGGATGTGGCAAAAGGTTTCTTTCAGCCCCTAATTTGCAGTGTCAGAGTAACCCATTATCAAGACGATTAAATTTAAAGAGACTGCAGTAAATGCTAGCATACAGAAGACATCAAGCATCATTAAAATGTAATTGGAAGCAAAGCTTAATGAGGTAAAAGGGAAAAAAATACCCAGAATCCTTCAGGGTTTTCTGCCCCCCCCACTTGCTTTGCCTGAGCCAGCAACTACTGTATTGAAAATTATAACATGCAAGCTGCATTTTTATTTGCTGTTCTTGCAGCAGCTAAAAAGGCACAATGTTTAGTGTACTTTTGCAATGAGTGTATAAAGTAATATTTGCTGTAATTTTAGACTAAAGGTGGGAATGCTTTTGCTTCCTCAAAGTCTAAAGTTTCTTGTAGGAGCGAAGTTAATCTGGTTTCACTCATCTTGAGCAGACAAAAATGGCCAAATTTTTTTTTTGCACTGATCTGTAGACAGCAGTGGGTTTTGGAGCAGCATGATTCCATCCCTCCTGAGGACAACAGGAACAGTGAGACAGGGGAGCACAAAAATTGAAAAGGATCGAGAGGGGAGCAGCAGTCATTGTACCTGGTAAGCCAGAATGAAACTGCAGTGCCTCTGGCAGGGATATGGATAGTAAATGTAATGTTTGTATAGGAGGTAATAGCTCAATAAGGCAGTGGGCTGGTTTCCCGGGTCCTTAAAGGCTACTTGCTACAAAGCATCTGCACTTCAGCTGGTACTATTGTGTTATGTGCTGGTAGGGTTCTCTGGAGAAGGAGTTGTTCCATTCATCTCTGTCTTGCAGGAAGGTTGAGGCCAAGCCTGGACTTGGCTTGTTGGTTGAAGGCTGAGTTGGTGTGAGTCCAGCTTTTTTGTTGTTGTTGTTTTTCTTGGTTTTTTGGGGTTTTTTTTTTCTTTTCTTTGTTTTTCTTTTCTTCCCAAGATATCAAGTCAACACATTTTGTACTTTTTTTCTGGAGAAGGAAACAGACTGGCTCAGTTGGCTGCATATCACTATCTGGGCTTGTGTTAGTGGTTGTTCTTGTACACAGCTGCATATTTCCTGGAAGCATCACCATTTCAACTCACGGCCCACACAGAAGTAGGTTAACAACACAAATATTTTTCACAAAACCATCTGATCCATCTAGGGTGCCAAGACCTGGCCATTAAACTAGCCAGATATATTAGTTTCAGTTTGATCCATGATGATTTTATTTTTTGTTTGATGTCCTTTAAATCAAAACTCTTCAGTCACCAATGGTGACTCTAGAAGGGAATTTTGTACTTTTGTTAGAGAATAGAAAACCTGACCTCTGAAGAAAGCTGTCTGAGACACAGAGCCCCAAGCCTGCATGCAGTGTGTGTTGCAGCTCAGCCCTACCAAATACCCTTCATGACCCCCAGTTTCATTTACAAAAGTTCATACACAGCCTTGTGCATTAATTTTTTTTTAAAGGCTTCCAAAAGCAACAAAGTGACCTCAGAGCTTGGGAGTGATTTCTAAGCAATGTCTGCACCAGAGGGGCCTCTGAGGTACAAATGCCTGAGCTCATTTGGAGCCAGGAGATATGTCAAACCCAGCTGTCCTGTCTCCTTATCCAGGATTGATATTTGCACCAGACTCCAATGTCCTCTTCCAGACAACCAAAAGAACTGGCCCCTGAAAGTTTCTAGTACCCAAATATTCTCTGAAAACAATGCCCTTCAACTTTTGTCTTTGCATTTATTGGTGTTCCTATCCTCTGTCATGTCTCTTTTAATTTAAGTCCTCCAGGGAAAAGACACTGTTCCTTATTAGGAGCTCATACAGTGTATAAAACAGCAGGGCTCTATCTTTTGCTCTCTAGGATCAAGCAAACAACCTGAAGAAATAAATTTTGTCAAAACATGTCAACAGAAGCTTGACTGAGTAGCACATCTCACTACAGGAAAGGTGATGTGCCTGATACAAAAGATTACAGATGAATCATTGCTTATTTTTGTTGAATAATATGCACTTGCTTCCTTGCACTGTCACATTTATTTTTAATTGCAGATACAGTGTCAACTTAATTCAATATGGGGAGTGATTAGTAGAGTAACTTGCAACAACCGGACAGGTAGAGCACTCTTAAGGATCTTAGCGGGGCTGCAATTAAATAGAGGTCGAGTATTTGAATAAGCTTCAGATTAAATTTTCCCTTCATTTTCTGAGTTGTTCTTATTAGCCAACTATTTTACACTGCCTAAAAATGTAAATCTTCAAGTCTCCAGCTGCTCAAACACTCAAACAAGACCTTTTACTGACACAGTGTTTTCTTTAGATTGAAAAAAATGCATAATTGCAGGAAGCTGGTCATTGAATCTTTCATTTTCTTGCCTTTACTATAAGAATATTTGCCATATCATATAGAAGTAGAGGGGGAATATATATATATTGCTAGACTCTTCTGGTTTAATACTGAATATAACATTTTTTTTTTAATCACAAAACCCTTCTAGTAAGGTGCCCAAACTCCAAATGTTCTTTTCTTCAGTGAGCATATGTGAAATGACATTGCCCTTTTTAGCCCCAAACATTCGTCTGTGACAAACTGAGTCAAGTTTTTTGTTAGGTTACCTTTCTTCGACAGTTTCTTTTAAATAATAACAGGGGCATAAGGGAAAGTTAGAGAAATTATCTTTTTCATAGTATGCTAAGGAATAAAAAAGGAAACAACTTGATTTCTTGCTGTATTTTGGCCACACCCTTCACCAAGGTTTTGATTGCAATGCCAATACTTATAAAGGTTTGAGATTTGGAGTATTTGGATTTGGACAATATCAAAAAGTACAAAGAAGATGAGTTGTCATCTTCACTGCCTGCAAACGGCTCTCTGTTTTCAACAGATTTTTAAGAAGACATCGTGTGTCTTCAGGTTAAATGTGCTTTTGCGGTATATAATTAAAGAGAGTATCTCCTTTTTTATACAAATTAGATCCAAAAGATCTCTACAAATAATACAAAAAAAAATCTGTGCCTCAATGTGCTGTATTTACACGTCATGCTTAGCTTTGTAGGGTAATCCTCACTATACTACGCTTCTTGCTAAAAATGGGAATATTATGCACTAGAAAACTGTAGCTACTTTTTTTTCCATCAAAAATGTGTTTGACTTTTTAAAGGGGAAGTTGAGGGATGCAGCTGAAGGTTTGTTGCTTTTTCAGGAGTAGCTGGCACATTTTAGGAGATTTCAGCTTGTGATTTCATGTCAATTTTCAAAACTTCTATTATAAAGAGGAATCAAGGGAAAAAGAGAACATAATTTTTGATCAACATGTGTGACAGAGAAATAAGCACTAAAATTAACTACATTGGCATAAATTATAATAGATTTCCATGTGATACTACAACCTCAAACATGAATGCTGTCAGTTTTGGACAGAGTGTGAAAAATTTTTTGGTTTCATATTATAACATTTTACAATATTATAAAGTGCAATTCCAGTTTTCAATTTGAATCCCTGTGCACTATGGGAAGTCTTGGAGGGTGAAATAGTTTTACTCCTGGATTTCAGAACCAGAGGTTTTACTGTGGTTCAAAAACACTTTGGGATATCTTGGGATTTTCATTTTACCAGGCTAGTCCTTTATAGAGATTAACCATTGTACACTTATAATTTTGTAATGACAACACTGAGCTTTATACCTCTCAGTTATAGATAAAGACCCGTCCCTTAACAGTGGCCTATCAAAACTGAAGTCATATAATAATACCTGGGGGTCTGGGTAGACCATCTAGAAATATTTAGAAGAAGGATCAGAGGTGAAGGAGATGAAAGAGGATAACAGTTAGGAACCACTGTTGTTTTCCCTTCCCTGTAACAAAAAAAAAAAAAAAAAAAAAAAAAAAGAAAAAAGAAAAAAGAAAAATAAAGATAAAAACCTCTGTATGCACATTATCATAGAAATAGATTGCCCTGCAGCTGCTCCACTCCAGATATATTAACAGCTCTGGGATTCAAGAAACCATTGTACAAGCATAAGCTTAAAGCCATCAGAGTGACCACAATGGACTTTTTCATTAACAGGATCACAGACGAAGAATTTACTCAGGCAGAACATTTAAAAAGCATGGAGCTTCAATAAAAGGAATGAAACTTCAACTTTTTCCCTGCCTCTGTCTTCAGGAATCTTTCTCCCTTCCTGGCTCTCTCTTTTTTCCTCCTTCTCTCTTTCATGTTGTTGTTCTAATCCAGGGCTCCCAATGGTCTGGCATTACATCTTCCCTTGAATTAGCATTCCCATTCCCCTGGGAGGGCTGCTGTGGTGATGACTAAGGGAAGGGGTGATAAATGTTAACAGGAACACTTTTGCAGAGTGCTGATTTTTCTGTTTGTAAAGCATGCACCTGCACAAAAGATGCCGAGTGAGAGAAAATAACTCCATCTCGATGGGAGACAAGCGCACCCGGAGACACACACTTACTTAACATACATTACAGGGATGCCCTGTAGTAGTATCACACTGGGACTTGTGTGGCAGAGCAGGAAGGGGGAGAGGGGAGGAGAGGTGCAGAGTGGAGAGAATGTTTGCTTTGGGGTTAAGGCCATAGCTCACATTTTGCATCACAGGCACACCGCCCCATCACACCTTCCTTTCATGGCCTTAGGCATCTCTTTTGGTCGGTGTCTCAGTTTATCAGCATCATTGTGGTTCATGAAGTGTGGATGGACAGCTGGGGCTAACGGAATTTGAGCCCCTGAATCTCAGCCATACTTTAAGGATGCATCTTTTCAGGGAAGTTCAGTTCATTTCTGAATCCCCACATGTTTACATGTGGAATTTTAGGGGAAGGAGGGAGCCCATGGGTGATATATTAAACACTGGGGTGGTTCCAGTGCCTGCAGCATTTATATATGGAGATTAAGATGAGCAGCTAGAGCCTTGTCCCGCCTGAAATTGCACTCCACTCCTGCCCAGCCCCACGAGCCCTAACATAGAGACATATCAGTACACCTCCCATCATATCACCTGAGTGATGAAAGAAAGGAGAATGGGACTATGGCCTCACACTGGGATGGCCTCATCTTCAGGAAGCTACAACTTCAGGAGCTGTAACTTCTTAAATAAATGTAGTAGATTCTGCTTTGGTATTGGAATAAAAATTATAAATATGAGCAACACATCCACGTTTGATGAATTGCGGGGCTAAATGTTCTCATGCATATGTCTGAACCACTTCCTGAGTCACCCAGTCTTGGCAACATCTTATTTTGGGCTCTCTATTATTCATGGCCATACTGTATTTGCAGAATTTTTAGCTGAATGGACAAAGTAAGGCCATGGACATTTTCTGGGAGAAAGGTCAGTGCACTCCCCATATTGTAGATTCAGTAAATAAGTAAAAAACTCATTCAGGCCAGTGATGGATGCAGAGAAATTTGGGAAAGGTATGATTTGCTTGTGATTGTAGCTATGATAAGGATTTGGTCTAAGAATATTACATTACAAGGACCTACTAGGCTGTAACACACTTTGGATTAGTTTGGAAACCTGTGTCCAATTTTTTTATGATAGCAAAGTTTTCTGGAATTACTACTGTAAGCAATTGTAGAATAGAGGGAAATACTGTTTATTCTTTTCTTCTGTGTATGAGTCACCAACATCAAGAACAAGCTATGGAGGTAGTTTTTACCAATTACATATTGTAAAAGTAAAGGCTAAATCTTTCCTTTAGTGGAAGATCTTCTTGGAGTACTTCTTCCCTTCTCTCAGACAAGGTTGGAGATGGTATGTACAACCTGATTCTGGTGGTTTTTTACAAGGCAGAGTCAGCTTTTCAATTTTGTTGCACATGTCTAAGAAGAAAGGAAGGAATATTTTTAATCCATTTCTATCTCACCATCAGGCTGTTTCTTCACTGGTGGTGGACATGGAGTAATAAGGAGAGGACAGGACAACAAAGACCCAATCTCCTGCTACCCAGCAAGGCAGGCTCATCACTCAGTTGGATTAAAAAGTCCAAACAGTTCTGACCCTTCTTTATGTGAAAAGTTGAGATGAAAGAACAAATTCTGAGCAAGCACTAGTTCATTGAACAGTTCCAGCCAGAAAATTTACTTTAGGATCTTTAATAGCTATGCCTAGCACATTCTTTCAAAGATTCTTGGAGAAAGGTGCATGGGCAGGTTTGTGAAAGAACTTGGGTATGTCTGAGAAGTTCTTGGGCTTTCTAGGAGACTAAGAAGAGAAGCCAGGGTGCCAGTCTCCAGGCTTTAAACACGCAGGCTGCAGAACACTCAGTTGTGACATGTTGGTAAAGTCATCTAAATACCCTCTCAGAAGGAGCTTCAATCTTTGACAAATAGAAATCACTTTGAGCCAGAAAAGCCACTGACTTCATCCAGAGAAGGGAGGGGAAGAGAGGCAAAGGCAATGTTTAATTAGAAAGCTAATTTCATGACATCATGCCTCCTGGCCTTCATTCCATTAATGAAGCTGAAAGTAGGCCACAAACTACAGGGATTTATTCCTCTCTGTTGGGACCATGTTATATCTGTCTGTCTGCTTGCATGGAAAATGCAACATCATTCCCAGTTGTTAACTTATTCCATAAACATTCACCATTCACTCTTCTCTTCCTGTACTCTCATTTGTTCTGCATGCCTAATGCCCTGTATAAATTGCCTCTCTCTGTATACTAATGTGGGCATATTTTTATTTTTTCTTATTATATTTTCTTAGAGCAATGGGCATAGGAAGAGTTGAAACAGCCACCTCTGAGGATTTACCTGTGGGCTAAGCTCAGAGTATAAAGGCTGTTTTCTAAGATACTGAGAGGTGCTGAAATAGAAATTGTGAGATGGGAGTGCAAAGAATTAATGTTGGTTTTACCTGTACTGTGGGATGAATACTGAGGATTTGATAACTCAGCCCTTATGTGCAGGGGGAAGAGGGAGAAAAGGACAGTGAAAATTAGCTGGAAACATTCTTGGGATAGGGCAGATTAAAATGCCTCAAGACCTGGCTGGTGCCCTGACTCCAGGCTCCTGGAGTTTTATGATAACAAATCTGTAGCTGTGCCTGTCTCCCCCTCTCCCCAGCGTCTGCTGCTCCCCACAGACAAAGCAGGGGAGCAGAAGGCATGTCTGTTCCATGCTGCTACAGCTCGCAGCCTGGGGTCCTAACGCAACATGCAACAGATGCCAGGTCTGGTTCCTGCTGGAGCCATTCTCTGTCAAGACATTGGGAAAGGAAGCATGGTCAGCCCTTCTGCCATCACTGTTGAGGCACTCAGCTGGGTTAGAAGGGAGCAGCATCTGAAGTCAGCCCTGTATCAATCACCACAGCTCCTAAGACAGGACAGAGAAGGACATGTTTGGATAATGTAAGTAAAAAGCTCCAATGGCCAGCTGCCATGAGCAGGGGCAATGTCATCCCCCGCCCTTATCTGCATGTTTGTGCTCTGTCTGCTGTACCAGCATAGCACTCATCAGTCTTGAGGGTTTTATCTCAATCATAGAATCAGAGAATATGCAGAGTTTCAAGGCACCTACAAGGATCATTGAGTCCAGATCCTGAACAGCTCCTGAGGTGAGCCAGCCCATGCAGCTGACCAGACCTGGAGTGGGACTAACATAGTGTCAGACAAGCACCTGTGCTACACTGAGAATAGGGTAGGAAAAGATATTTGTATGCTGCTGCCAAGAAATGCTGTCCTATGGATCTGCACTGAAGTCTTGGATTCTTTTCCCAGACTGCACAGAAACCAAAGTGAAGGCTGGGAAAGTAAGTAAATACTGCCACGAGAATACAGCATCTCAGCACTGAAAATTGTGAGTTATACCCAAAAAAATGCAGTTTCGTAGCTCAGGCATGTACCCATCCTCTGTGTCTGAGCAGTATCAGCACACATTACACCAAGCCACTCCATAGACCTGCTCAGCAATCAGCTGGGTATATTCATAGATGTTAAAGCCCCGAGGACTACTGCGATAATCTGCTTTGACCTACATAACATGGGCTGGAGAAATTCACCCAGTATTTCCTGGAGTGAAAGGAATTGTTCTTCCCAGAGTGATTTCATTCAAAGTAGGACTGAGTTTATTGTCTGTGTGTTTGTGTGTGCTTGTGTTTAGCTCTGCATTATGTTGTGTTTCCTTTTAATTCCTTCTTCATCTCCCATTAGTGGCCTTTTTCCTTCTTCTGAATGCTTAAGCCCTTGAGGATTTAACAGTATTCAGAGGATTCAAAAATCAGAGTTGTGAGCATGACAACTAGAAATATCACCACAAAAATGTGTTTAGTTCACCCTGGAAGATAGGGCCATAACAGCATGTGTCATTCTCTGACGAACCACAATGAAAACCTGGGATTCAAATTTCACATCTGCACCCACAATAATGGTTGAATAAACATCACTTTTGTTTGGTGCTTGACTGCTTAGGTACACCAGCGAACACTGATGAAGTCAGCACTGATGCTCTGTGTCACAAATTCCCTGTATAAAGTGAAAAGGGACTGTCTCAGCACAGTCAGAGCAGTCACATTTTGTCACAAGTTTCCTTTATGGTTGGCATCTGTGTTTCCAAAGCAGAGCACTTTTCTCTATCTGTCCTGCTCTGATTGTGGGATCAGCTGTTCCATACCTGAATGCAGCATACTATGCAGTGGTCCCAGATTTGGAAGAGCTCTGTGTCTTCTAAGCTGGCAGGCACCAAAGGATGTATTTAGGCTGATGAAAAATATTTCAATTTGTTCAGGCTCTGGCCTCAGAGATTATGTGAGTGATGTTTGCTGATCGTACTTGATTCTTATGTGGAATAGACTCCCTCCTTTGCAAGGATTGCCTTGAGAGATTATGAGCTGGGTGCAGCCACCACTTACTAAGTGAGAGATGGAAGGACTGGTTTCTCCACACAAAGGTATCCCTGTGCATTGTCTGTTTTTCTAGGAAAGTCATCTTTTAGCTGTAGTACAGAGCTCTATTCTTCTTTTCACAAAATCTAAACTACTATTGGCTTATGCTTACAAATTATCTTTCATGTAGGTAGTGGCCTGCTGCTTCCTGGACCAAGTAAATTTACAGCACAGTGCTGTTGCTTCTCCCTTTTCCTTGGGCTTTCTTCTATCAGATGGAAGTGTCTGATCAACATGTAGTCCACTGAGCAGCAATGGAAGTCCCAGAGAAGAAAAGATAGCATTGTGTCATGTAGGGCTTCTAGTGACAACTCTTCAGCCGAATCATCCTTTTTACCTGGCCCCTACCTCACATCAACCCTGACATGTAGGTCCTTCCTCTCCCCATGGCCCTGAGGCCTCTGTACACAAGCAGATGCAGAATTCATCTCATACTTCACATGCATCTCTCTCCAGTGTCCTAACAGTCCTTCATCCCACAGGACACCCCCAACACTGACTATATTTACCTTCCCATCCCCATCCCCAAGCTCTAAGCATCCATGTCCTGCCCTGCTCCTGCCCCTGGGAGCAAGCAGCGAGCAGTGGGAATCAGCCCTGTCCCTTCTGCTCAGCAGTGCAGTGTTAGTCAAGGTCAACCAGCCTGACCCTTGCGTGTTTTTTATAAATACATCCTCCAGTCACCAGGTCAGATGCATAAAGACTTCTTTCTGAAATATGGGAACCTGACAAGTGCTTAGCAGACGGCCCAACATCCTGAATCCGGTCTCGGTGAGATTCTCCTCTCAGCAGCGCCAGCACATGCTGTTCTGATGGTGTGGTGCCAAGTGACTTCTGGGTCAGTGCTGATCTTTGGAAATAAGTCACAGTGGGGGATTGATGACAGAGTTCTTCTGACCTGAGGGAAATCGGTAGGAGGAAGACACAGACGTGGAGTTGGTCTGCAGGAGGGGGTGAGGAGGGGAAGGGGCGGGCAGAGGAGTAGGGGGAATGGAAAGCTGGCGACTTGAATATTAAATCCTCTTGAGCCTGGGAACGTGGTGAGGCAGCCGAGCATTTACCTCCCTTCCTCATGCAGGGAAGGAAAACAGCTTTAATCTGTTAGAAGGATCCCAATTTGTGTTTGAAAGCATATGTTTACGCTGGGAATCCCGCAAACGGCACTGCAGTGCTTAGCTAGTAGGTCAATGCTGTGGACTGGGAATTCAGCTCTGCCTTCAGTCTGAAGAGTTTATCTACACAGATCTGAGCTGCTGTGGTAGTACTGAGGGGCAGCATCTGCACAAGGAAGACCCAGAGGATGCTGCCTCTCCAAAAGGCTCGCCTGGACCTGCCTTTGTTCTGAAAGCTGATATGGTTTGTGGGAACTGTGCTGTCCCTCTCTGCTTTCACTGAGGAGGTGGGACCCCCATTCTGCCTGGCCTGAGGACATTGACTGGACTCAGCCCTGGGATTTAAAAGTTGTTTATCAAACAGATGAAACGGAGGCAGCCCTTTGGCAGCTGTGACCTCAGGCAGGAGCCCACACTCCCTCCCTTCCTCCCAAAACTAATAAGGGCATGTAGAAGTCTCAGGACTCATTTGGTTACAACAGGTCCAGATCTTGCACACCTTTTGTTGCTGAAAACTAGCAACAGGAGAAAGGAGAAAGTAGCACAAAACAGCTCCTGGGATGGCACCCTCTGTGCAAATGTTGTAGTCATGGCATGCAGAGCAAATTCATCCTTCACCCCACTGCTGCTCCCCTGCCCCCAGCATGGTTTCTGAAGGATTTCCTACAAGCTGCAGCATTACTTCACCCTGGTTTCTCATTTGAATCAGCAGGGCTCTACAAATGGTTCTCCAAATGAAGGAACAAGAAACAGAAGGGTTTAACCTAAGATGTGAATTATGTTAGACCAACCTCCAGCGCAATATCCCTGTTGACCTTACTGTTTGTTTTCAGCAAGGCTTATTTTGGTTTAGTCACTTAGGGAGAGCTTCATTTGTGACAATGAGGAAATGTTTACATTGGGTATTTTTATCAAGCAGGCAAACCTAGTTTAAGGAAAAAACAAACAAACAAACAAACAAACAAAAACCAGATTATATGAATTATCTCATTGTATCTTTGTTCCTGAAAGTTAACGCTGAAGTTATGACTTTGCCCCACACCCTATGTGAGAACACAGTGCAGCATTGTACATGGAAGCACAATAGAATAGTAATTCTTTATTACTCCTCTCTTCTCAAAATAATCCCTACGTTTGTACCATAATACCATTCTTTATATTTAAAAGTATAAGTACAGGCATAGATTCTCAGCATTTCTATAAAAATTATATAGACAGGTACAATCTGCTGCAGGCAAGACAAAGAATATGTGATTCTCTCATTCTTTATTTGATTTGTCCAGCTATTTCTCAGCATGAGACAAGACAAGGCAGGAGTTTCTTTCGCCTCTCATAGTAAGGAGCAAGCATGCACCAAATAAGGAAGAGTTTGTGGCCATCTCCCATGTGAGCATTCCCTAAAACTGTGCTGAAGGAAGACCTCTGGGGTAAATATAATCTGCTAGAAGAAAGAGATTTGCATTGTGGTTTGGTTGCTTCTGCAGAGGCAGAAATCAGAACATCAGAGATGGAGTAAGATACTATGGCTGAAATCTAAAGTGGTGCTGCTGCATCTCTCTTGTCAAAGGCCTCTGCAGAGATCAGGGAAATTTTGCTACTTTGGGACACTTGAAAGCTGAAATTGTAGCTTAGGCTTCAGGTAATTGATGAGCTCACATCCAGGATACTAAATCTTCTTAACTGCATGGTGAGTTTTAAGGAGTTTGGGCCAAGTCCCATGATATCATGGGAATACATTAGTTGACAGCTAGGGACAGAGGATTAATCCCAAGTCATGAAGGCCTGGTAGTTTCTATTCCCAAATTTATTAGTCAGACTTGGAGTTACTTGCATTTGGCATTAGGAAAGGTGCACTGAGGCATAATCAGCTTCTTCTAACTCTATCCCATAATGGGAGAACAAGGGGTGACTTGGTGAAATTAATGGCTGGTAAATTTAGAATAAATAAAAAGAACCAACATGCCACGTGCCAGTCCCCTGTGGGATTTACAACCACAGGAGGTCATCGAGACAAACACTGTGGCTGTATTATTAAAACAGGCTAGATAATTTTATTACCATTAATAACATTTACAGTTATGTAACTGAGATAATGAGGCTAATCAAATCTCATGCTTCAGGGCATAAACTGATTGCCTGCAGGGGTCAGGAAGAATTTTCCTTTTCCCCAGAAGCAGCACTGCACAGCTGGCTAAGTGCTCTGTCTAGGGGCAACACCAGCACAGTGGCTGTCACGGGAGTGGGTGACCAAAGCCAGCACCATGGCAGCGTCCTCAACCACGCTTTGCTGCCATCTCTTCTTCCTCCATGTGCTCCTGCTGTTTTGGTTCTGACCCCATCTCCAGGTGTGCCTCTCCTCCTCATTTCCTGAAATTCCTCTGCTTTCTCACTCTGCTCCCCAGGTTCCTCTCACTGTCTCCAGCTGCTCTTTCCATACTGTCTGCGCTTTCCCTCCTCCTGCACCACCCACACCTTGCCTCTGCACCCTGCCACAAGCTCCAGCATGCTGGCTGGGAGCCCAGGCTCAGAAGTCTGGTTCAATTTGTCTGACCCTGTCCAAAGCTGACCCTCTGTGGAACAAGAAAATGTGTTTGTGTGGGGCCTGGGGTTCATGGTAGAAGTTATGAACCTGTGATATTTCCTGCAGTTTCTTTGCAGATATATTTTAATGACTTAGTGTATTCCCTGGTAACACTCAACATCCTCTGCTGAAAAGTTTTTTGTAAGCAAAAAGTGAGGGCACATTTGCTGAATGTCCAGAAAAAAAAAAAAAAAAAGCCATTTCTTGAAAGCAAAAGACTCTGAAGAGAAAAGAGGGGTGATAAGTAGACAGGAAAGTGCTTTTGGATATCTCTTCTGGGGAGCAGGTGAAAATAGCAGTTGTGTCATTGTTATTTTGGGTGAGATGGGGAAAGGAGAAGTGAGGGAGAAAATGTCATTTAAGTCACATGCAGTGTTTTGGATCTGCAGTGATTACTCATGCAGAGATCTGTGCTGGCATCTGACAGACAGATGAACGGGCTTTGGGCTTGCAGAGCTGTGAGCAGGGAGGTCAAACTCCAGGTGAAGAGGTCTGAAATGTTCCCTGCACTTTCATTAATTTGGCCAAAGCAGCCCTGTACCTGATAGCCTCAGGGGCAATTCTCCCTCCTCTGTTACAGCCAGAGAGGGGCATGGTGGAATCAAGGGCTGGATCTGGCTGTGTCCAAGGCTGCCTCTTCAGCACAATTGCCCAAATTCTTCAATGCCCAACACCACAAGTAGTTATCAGGCCCATCTTCTCACAATTCTGTGACAGTCACTTGATGCTCTGATTTACTTCAAACGTACCAACAGGCAAGATGAGAACTTGAACATCTGCTAGGAAATGACTTTAATAAAATAAGTTTGCTTCTGTTGCAAGAGTTCAGATGACTCCAGAGCATACAGAGAGTTGTGAGCAGAGCTAATGTACATTTGCTTTTCTCAGTCAGAATGGTGATACATTTTCTTCTTTAAGCATCCTTTCCAATCAACTGAACTTACTAGGAAAGACACCTCATGTTAAATACCCTGCTCAGATTTTGTCCCTGAAAATACATGTGAGAAGCACATGTATTTTCTGCCCCACTCACAGTAGACCACCTCACCTCCAGGATCTGTGTTCACCTCAAACAAATGGGAATGCTACAGACATTGTCAAACCCTGTCCTTGTTGTTGCAGAACAACCTGATGTGTGCACTTTGAAGGGGTCTTTAGTATAGGCACAATATGGGGGAGACATTATCACTGAGCAAATCTTATCACTGAGAAAATCTCTTACAGAACCAATATTTATTAATCTAGACAGGTGCAGAATGCACCTTTCAATACCCCTTTCTAGCTGAATGCACTGAAAATTACTAGTGCTTTATGTAACTCCATTGGGGGCCACTGAAATTTCAGTTTTGCAATTAGATGCTATAACGGATATGTATAAAAATATATTATGGAGTTGGATTTTTCCCCCCTCCCTTCTTTCCTTAGATTAATCCTTATTTCCTTAGATTTCTCTTGCTCCCCTGCCTCCACTGCCTCCATAGCACATTGCCCTCAAGTCTGGTTTCACTAGATCATCTCCCAGGAGTGGTACTGCCAGTCCCAAAAATGTGAATTCCAATAATCATTTGGACTAGGACTGTAGATGAGAGACACTTCCTTCTGCAAGTGAATGATTATCCCAGGCATTGTTACCACTCACTTGGTAGCATGCTTTTCTTCTTCTTGTCCACATATATCCTTGGGATAGAGATTGTTCTGAGAGCTTGTATACCTTGGAGTATTTTGTAGAACATTACCCTGCAAGAAAAAACTATTTGATTTCCAAGCTAAGGTTTACTGATTAACAGAAATATGAGGTTCAGTCTTGGTACAGTGGGGCTAATTCTTAAATATTTTAAAACCATGCTTGCTTATAAGAGGCCTTGATTTAAATTTATGGTCCACTTTCACACATAAAATGGTGGATATGGGATTTTAACACCAAAAATTGGGCTTAGAAGCAGGAGAGATTGATTTAGAATTAGAAATTTAGAGAGAGCTGGACAGCTCTCTCTAAATAAAATATTAGAAAAAAAAATTTAAAAAACAAAAATGTTGTTCTACAGAGCCAGGGCAGACTAGAGAATTACTATGAGCAGCAGTAGCAGCAGTTGCCCCACTACAACCCCTAGACAGACAGCCTAAATTGCTCTTCACAACAACGGTGTTTACTCCAATTTTCAGCTCCACTGGTGCAAATACACCAGAGGTTGTATGGTTACAGCTATCCTGGTGGCTGCTGAACACACAGCCACTTATCCTCCCCAGGATGGAAAATACTCTTTGCATCCAATCCCACCAAAAGCTCTTTTTCTTGCTAAATTATCTTTTGAGAAATTCACTGGAAGATTAAATACCTCCTTCTGTTATTGCCCTCCCCTCTTTATATTTTTATCACTCTGGATGGCCCAACCTTTCCCTCTTAAAGCTGTGCTCAGTGGTAATATAAAACCCAGACAAAAGCACAGAAGCACCAAAGACATCAGCCAAGTTAGAATTTAGGTTGCATCCTCTGTGCTCCTTTTCGGACTACTGCAGGCTTAATTTGTTGTTTGAGCATCTCCCATATTTATAATAATACCCTCTATTAAACAACATGCTGTTAGCCATAATTTCCCGTGTGATTTACATATTTATTATTTTTATTTTTTATATATACAGAGGGTGATTTTGTCTCTCAGAATCTACTGCTCTCAGATGGCTCTGGTTGTTGTATTATTTTTTTTCCTTCCTTTACCAAGTGATCAAAGACAGATTGCAGGGTGTTTGGGTTTTTTTTTTATTTTTTTTTAATAGGGTGGCATGGCTAAAGAAGGGCAGAGTGAAAATGGGTGCAATGCAGTAAACCTGGAATCGACACAAGGAACCCAGAAGGTCTGCTAGGTTCTTGCCTCATTAAGAACTCCATATCTGCTCACTGACTAACCTTGCAAATGAGTTCACGCTCAGTAAAGGAAATTGATTACTTTCCATTGCAATTAACATCTGGTCCTGGGTCAGATCATTAGGATAATTTGTTATAGAAAAAACCAAAGAAGCTAGCTACAGGGTAATAAAGTTTCTTCTGGACCCAATTAAAGATGCATTCTCTGGTTATTTTGCGGGACATCAGCCATCTCTTGGGGGTATTACCAGGAAGAAGGAAGCATACAGAGTGGACAATAGGTGGTGGAATGCCATACATGAGAAAGAGATATCAGGGGAGTCATTTACTCCTGCCTCTAGGAAACACTCCCATTTGCAGTCTGAGTTTCAGAAATGATGTATGGCATCTATTTGGTAAGGAATGCACAGGGCTGAAGGGTTACTAGGGACTGTGAATCTCTAGGGGTTCTACTCAGAGAAGGCTGTGTACCTGTTTCGGACAGGTTCATAGATAAAAATAAGAAAGATCTCTTTTCTAATTTCACATCTCTGTTTGCTCTGAGACTCATAAAGATGTTGGCTTTCACCGGCAGAGTTTTCCCAATTTGAAAAACCTCTAAATTTTGCCCAATAACTAATAAAGGGTTTTCTTGGATCTGAGACTTGTTTTTTTGTTTTTATTTTCTTACATGTATATATATCAAAAATCTAAGAAATCCCTAAACATATTCCAAATTTCAGCCCCATGTGTTGATCGAGCTAAAAAAGAAGCAAATACCACCACCTAAAAAACCTAGTTTCCATTCATTTTTCTTGCAACAACAGGTTTGCATGGCTCCAGGGAGAACATTTTGGAAGCCAAAATATTAGAAATGGAAATAATGCTGTTCATATTCTTAGCAGCAAATACTCTTGTAACAAACCTCTTGATGTCTGTGACTTCCAGGTATTTCTTACACTTCTTTCTGTGGCCACTTAGAAATTCATGGTGACAGGGAGGCTCAAAAACTAGGTTCTCCTGCAGCACAAATACCATCCCCTAACACTGAGTTAAAGGAGAATCTTCATTAGCAGCAGAATGGATAAATATTATTGTTCTAATTATATATCAGAAACTGAGAAGTGGAATGCCAGATTTAGGTGGGAATTGTTTTTTTTCCCCACTGAAGAAGATCACTTTTGATTTAATATTTTTGTTCCAGTTGTGAAAAGTGAAATTGGGAAAATCTGGCAGATAAACATTTTCAAAAATCAGATTGGATCAGGTGAATATATTTTAAAATCATGAGTTTAAATAGCTTAGTTTTCTCTTCATCATACTGCATTTATTCATCCTTTAGTTATGAACTACAATTTCAAAGCAAAAAGTAATTCTCTAGTGACGTTCACTGAATATGTAATCTTTTAAAATTATTGAATCATTATTAATTTCAGATTATAAAAGGAAAGGGTATTATTTTATTGTTGATGTTTTTACTTTCAGTTTTCTCCATGAAAGCTGAGAGATTCTCTTTGTTAGCAGATTTTTCTTGCAAATATTTTCGGTTCTTTCTGACCAATAAAACACCAAAA
Source organism: Chloebia gouldiae (assembly GCA_003676055.1). Taxonomy (NCBI): domain Eukaryota; kingdom Metazoa; phylum Chordata; class Aves; order Passeriformes; family Passeridae; genus Chloebia; species Chloebia gouldiae. The sequence continues at coordinate 7,461,012 of QUSF01000029.1, forward strand.
TGAGATGGAAGGAAAAAAATCAGAACATAATTACCGTAAGAGAGAATATAATACTGAGGTATAAGATTTTACTATATGCCACTCTTTTTATTTATTTAGTTGTCCTGAGAAATAAGCAAACTCTCAACTTAAAAAAAAAAAAAAAAAAAAAAGAATAACTTTTTTCCTTCCTTTTTTTTTCCCCCCCCTGAAAATTTGAGCCACACATGGCTGATGGCTACAACAGTTTGGGTTGATCTCGTTGCAGCACAGGATATGAAGGAGCAGAGCCTGGCTGAGTGCTTAGGTAGAACTCAAGTGATCCACAGACTTCATGATGGCTCTGTGCAGGAGATGTAAATATCAGACTCCAGTGTCTTTGAAGCATCTTGCTGATAATTCATATGGCTACAGATCTATAAACCTGCTGGTTCTCAGGCACCTTTGCCATAGCTATCCATATTATGGGAATGAGAAATGAAGCATATATTTTTTCTAGTAGTGGATAAACATCAGGAGGTCCAGAGAGTTTGAATTCTTATTAGAGAATACTCTACTTGTGAAAAGCCCTTCCAACTCTGTATAGGTGGTGCCTGCTTTTTTTAGATGGGTTGGGTTACCTGCTTTTTTTTGATGGGTTGGGTGTCCAGTTTCAAAGCCTCTGAAAGCTAGAAGAGGTTGACATTTTTAAGATCTGGCTGTGGAGCTCAGTACTATAGTCTGACATCAGCTGCTGTCCTGATGATCTTTCATTTATGTTTGTGCTAAGATCAGTCTAAACTTATGATCATTTATGATGAGACCTCAGTCTCAACAAAGTGAAATAAACCAATAGAAGTATTTTCCAAGCATATTAAATGCCCAAGTTATTTATTTAAAGAAACTTGGCATTGGGTCTGATGGTAGCTGATGGTATCTAGGCTGAGATTCATCTTATCAAGTGTAGACACTATATTACCTATATTTCTAAGCAACCTCTGCATTCCACAGAGAAAATTAGCACTTGCAAGAGGGTTTTCATACTAAAACAGACATTCCACTACTGCCTCAAATGTCCCCAGCACAGCAGAAAACGTTAATGCATCGTAAAAAGGTCAGGTTGAATGCTATCCAAAAAGAGTCATCTGCCTACAATCTTCATACATCTTCATATGACCCAAGGTTGATTTAGATTCTGTGGGTAGGTAAACAGGCCAGTTACTGAATTTAATACCACAGTTCATCCCACCCCACAGTGGACGCTCATATTTCATCATGTGAACAGGGAGAAAATATTTCCACTGATTAAAGGAAAAGCCTAAACATCTTCCCTCCAGATACCCAAACCTGATTTACAGGAGTCCTACCTAAGATTATAGACTCATAGAATGATTTAGATTGGAAGGAACTTTAAACATCATCTTATTCCAATTCCCTCGCCACGGGCAGGGAAACCCTCTACTAAACCAGGCTATTCATTCAGCCTGGCCTTGAACAGGGTTGGAGCATCCACAATTTCTCTGGGAAACTTGTTCCAGTGTCCCTTTACGCTCATAGTAAAAAGTTTCTTCCTTCCACTATCTAATCTAAATTTTCCCTCTATCAGTTTAAAGCCATTCTACCTCATATTTTCACTCCAGGCCTCGTCAAAAGTCCCCCTTCAGGTCTCTTGTAGGCTCCCTTTAGGTACTGGAAATTTCTATAAATTTTCCCTCTAAACCTTCTGGTCTCCATTAGTGACCAACCCCAGATGTCAGTCTGTCTTCACAGGAGAGGGTCTCCATGCTTCTGATTATCTTTGTGGCCTCCTCTGGACTCACCCCATCAGGTCCATGTCCTTCTGGTAATTAATAATTTCAGCTAATTTCAGGGGAAAGTAAGCTAGGTTGCACTTAAATCCCCCACCAGAAGGAGGGCTGGGTGAACTGTCTGTTTCAGAGGGATTTGAACTTGGGTGGGCTATGAAGGCTTGTAAATGAGCTCAGCACAGTTTTATCAATGTCTTGGTAATTCCTTAATAAATAAAATTAATGAGTTCTATTGTCATCCACATCCCCACTGAAGAGGATTCAGATCGTCCTATCTCTGAAACCACTCAAGGAGTCTTGCTCCTCCTCTGCTTCCTGATTATATTTTCTTTTAAAGAAAGGTCCATTTAATATATTCCTCCCCAAAAAGTATTTGCAATTAATTCTTATCAAGGGCAACAGCTGATTTGTAAGATTACTTCTAAATTGGTAATTAATTAACCTATTACCAAAGGAGGGAGGGGTGCTCTGATTGTCAAGAGGTTAGAGCTGATAAGTAATGAATGGTTGGGTTATATCAGGACCTTGGCTCCCCTCTCTGATCACTTTGGATGTTACCTAACCATGCATTATATTTGAACATGAATCACAACAGCTCCTCAGTCTTTATATTTCCTAAGCCAAAGCCTGACACACAGAACTATGGGTAGATCTCATTTATTATTTCTTAATTAAAGGCTCAATGCACAAAGAGACGCCTCTTGCTTTACTGTAGCTAGCCAGAAAGATCATAATTGTACTGATGCCGAGGCCAGCTTTCTAAGTAGCTATTGGAAGTCACAGTGAAGAAAATCTGAGCTGTTCTGTAGGGAATTCTAGACAACAAAACTTACAGTCATAATTTTTAATTAAGAAATTACTTCTTTTTTTTTTCCTACTGGGTTCCAACATTTATTCCTTCTCATTCCTCTCATGGTTCCACCATGGAGCATTATAAGTAGCAGGAAATAATTAATTATTTTTCCTTGCTTTTAATTTTTGTGACTAGGCTAATATGTTATAATCTTTTCATGGACCAAAATGGTATCTTTTAGCCCTGCTAGTATAACAGATACTTTGTTGTTTCAGCACAGTAAAATGAATTTTTCAGTTTATCTTTGATATAGTCTTGCAGTTTTCAGGTTTAAATATATTTAGATACTCTATAGAGAGCTGTTTATAATATTAAAAAATTAAAATAACAGGTTTATGCAACTCAACTGTAAAACATCTGTAAAAACAAGATTCCAATTCTTCTGGTTTTAGTATGTCTTTTAGGAAAAATAATTTCCTTGGGGTGAAGTAGGTTCAAAACAGTGTTTTCTGTAGCCTCACATTGCTGTGTGAAAGAAATTCTGTAGGACTGCAAGGTGACAGACAATGTGTAAGGATGAAAACCATCAAACCGCTTTTTTTTGGCAGAATCTTTCTCTTCTAAGGTGATGTAAGAGTTAGATAATGCATGACCCATCCTTAGAGGAGAGTGTGCCAGAGTTGGAAATGAAAAAAATTATTTTTGACTTAACAAACTCAACCTGGCAATGTTATGAGAGAGAGAGAGAGAGAGAATAAAATATGGAAAGCCCAGATGGCATTACAGAGTTACTTTTCCTGACTGTGAGTGTGTTTTCAGGAATTGTCCTGCACTCTGGGATGCCATAAATCGAACTTGATATAATGCTGCACTGCTCAGTTGCTGTATGAAAACTTACACCCTCGGCTTTTTCGGTGGTGGGGTCTGGGGTTTTGTTTTGTTTTCCATCAAAGACAAACAGGATTTTTTTTTTTCTGTGAGATGGAAAGAAGTCAAGAAGGAGGCATCTTTTCTTTGCTTCCCCCCACTCTGCTATGCTCCCCATTTAGCAAGATAATCTCTGTTAGGTACAAATAATGATAGGCCAGTCATTCCTGAGGAAGGCAAGCATGAAGTAGAGGTCTGACAAATAGTGAGAAAGCCTAACCTGATGGAACTCAAGATGAAAGGAGCTTTCAGATTTAGAAGTTCTTCTCTCCTGCTGACCAGCTGTTCCCATGAGAGGCCCTGTACAGCAGTGCCATGCAGGCAGGCTCTGCTCAGACAGAGAGACCAGGCCAGCAGGAAAGGTATTTATTCCCTGCAAACCCAGGTGGAGAACAGTGTCATGATCCCAGAGACTTCTGGCATTCCCCTGCTATCTGTCCCTCATGTCTGTGTTTTGGTTTAGCAGTCACCAGAGGCAAACTTACTGCCTGAAGTGTGGACCTGTCCACAGCTCAGGAAACTGCTGGGAGAAAACAAAGGCGATTTCCTGCATCCTTGGGTTTTTTATCTTGCTCCTGACCACAGGGAAGGCTCTTACCAGCTACAAACAATTCTCCAGCCCATCAAAGCATTTTCCTTAGACTCAAATTTGTAGAAATAAACTTCTTTCTGTGTGAGGGTGTGTAATGTGCTAGTGGATGAATATGGGTGTACATACAGTCACAACTCCATACATCCTTACATACAAATACTGTCATGATCCATCCGATTAGAGAAAGATGCCCCTGCAGAAAACTAAGGAAAAAATGAGTCCATATGCAAAAGCAAATCATATGAATTTTATTTAGCAATAAATGTGAGGTAGAGAGAGAGAAGGAAGTAGAAAGGAGGAGGAAATGAGGAAGGAGAGACACAGAGAAAGAGAGATAAGGCAGAAGATAGTCACAAACCACAGATCCATCAGCATTCCCCTAATTTTCTTCACTGTGGACTTCCTGGTGATGGGGGTCCTGGAGTCATTCTTCTGGGGGTACCATCTTTACACACTCCAAATTTCAAGTATCCACACAGCGGTTGCAGTTGCTGTTCCCATTACCGGGGGTGGCATGGGTGTGAACCATTGCTTCCTTTCCTACACTTTACCACAGAGGGAATCATTGTCAGGTGTGTTAACCCTTATGTACTAAACAGATCTTACTTTCCCCAGGCCTGGAATTAACACCTTCCTGTCACAAATTCTTTCTTCCAGTGCTTATCTCAAGTTCCCACTGTGGTGACTTGTCTTATGGCAACTTTATTCTGTGGCCTTGTCAGTATTTGTGATAGGCAACTGTGCTCTTTAAATCCTTTAAAATTCCTGTACATACATATATATACACACATATATACATGTACCTGCACACATATATATATATATATATATATATATATATATATATATATATATATACATAAATAGATATATATAGGGACATAGCAATGTAGTTTCTTGATTTCTGTTTTGCTACCCAAAGTCAAGACACCAAGAAGAACATGCACTTAAATGAATTAATTGAAGCAGCATTTGAAACAAGAAGTGAAGGGTGCCTGTGAGACATTGCAGTGATTAGTGTTGAGACACAGAACAGGCATCCTAGTGAATGCCTTATAAAATTAAAAAAAAAAAATAGAAGGGAAATTAATTGACTACATGTAGTTGTATCTGCACCACTGCAGAGGTCTCCTCAAGACTTAGAAGTGTTTTTGGAGAGGTGAGTTCCTACACAGTCTCAGGGTGCAAATAGTCAGGTTTGCATATCACTGTGCTAAGATTTGCTCCAAAATTTTACCAACCCACCTCCTGTGTAAACAAGAACCATGGCTGAATGTTGTATTCATAACCCTGTGCTTGTTGTTGTATTCAGTCCTGTAAAACAACCCAACACCAGCTGTGTTGGCAGATTTTAAAGGTGTGCTTTTTGGGATAGTGCACTGGAAGTAGAAGCAGATATTTTAACTTTTTATTTTTTTATTTTAAATAGTCTCTTGTCTTATTTCTTCCCACACATTGTAGAAAGATTTTTGTTATTATTATTATTTATCAAATAATTTTTCAGGAACATTAAACCCAATGAAATGCTTTTTATGTGAGCCAGCAGAGGCCATAGGTGAAAAAATACTGGCCAGCTTTTATGGATAACCCCTGTCAGCAGTAAGCTCTACACAGCAACTTACACACTCCCAAAACCCAGCAGCAGGCAGGAGAGGATCAAAAGAGTAAAAGTGAGAAAACTTGTGGTTTGAGATAAAGAAAGTTTAATCAAACAAAGCAAAACAAAACAAACAACCTCCCCAAAATAATACCCTCAAGAAAAGGTCTTTTCATTTTCTGGTAACATCTTTGCAATATCATGGCACTGCATTGACTTTAACCAAAACTTAACAAAGCCAGATTTATCACCAAATGCTTCTTAAAAAAACTGTACAATCACAAGTAATTATTTGTTTACATGCAAATGAGGTTTCAATTAAGAGATATTTTCTCTTTGAAGGATTGTAAGTTGCCACATATTCAAAAACCAACTGAAAATTCTGCTAGCTCTTCCAAAAGAATTCCTAGTGTCATGCAGGAGTATAACAACCTTTCCATGTTTGCCTGCTCAGGGTTCCCCAGAAGTACACAGCTTATTAACCTAGTACCCTGATTAATTTCAGTCAAAATACTAAGCTTTTTTTGCAAATCTGGTGTACTTAAACTGTGCCTGTGGTTAGGAACATGCTCACTGTTTCATTTTCTGGAACTTGGGCTAACTAACTTTATGATAGTCATGTTGAGTTGCCATTAATTCTCATTTCTTTCAGCTATTTCTCAACTCCAGCTTACGAGTTCTTCAATAAAAATCTCCCAAAGTTACCTTGGCGACTCATACGTTTGCCAAGCTGACAGATTTATGACAGTTACATATATAAATATTTATATGCTGCGGCAATGCAATTTTTAAAGGCAGATATATACACTCTCACAGTGAGACTTTCAAACAAGGCAAAACGCACTCGAACAATGTGACAGAACCGTGTGCAAGTCAGTCAGTCTGTATCCATACGTGCCTGAACACACAGATACACACCCTAATGATCATACAGACCTTCTTACAAGTGTGTAGGCTTGGTATTCAAAGATCTTTTGGGGAACCAGAGCATAGTGATAGCTGTGTGGCTGTAATACATACCTCAGACACCAGAATTAAACCTCCCACTCTGCTGCACTTTGCTGGACAAGGCAGCACAGGAGCGCACCTCCCACAGGAACTCCATGAAGACTTCAACTTGGCTCCTACATAGCAGTACATTCACTACTCCCCAATAAAATTGGACACAGGACATCAAAAGAACTGTCCAACAAAGCCAGCTTCAACTGTTTGTACAAGGCCATGAACATACAAGGCATATATCTGGTTGTAATTATAGAAGAATTATCCCTGGAAATAATTCTTTTTAATTTTGCCCTGTCACATACTCTTGTTCCTTCTTTTTAGACTTAACTGAATGTCTTTGTGTTGCATTGCCCTAGGCTGGTGACCAGAGCAAATTCTTAGCCTATAAATTCTGGTGATGAGTTCAGCTGTTTCATTGTCTGACAGAATAGATGGAGATGACACAAAGTCCAAAGTTTAAAAAAAAAAAAATGAGGAGGTGGCTAAATAGAAAGGAGCCATTTATATGTAAACGACTCAGCAATTTATAGAATAAGCCAGGGATCTTTTATTTTTGTAAGACTGAGAGGAAGCACAATTAGCATCACGTTAACCTAGGACATATTCTGAAGGTACCATTTTACTCCCTCCATCTTCCCTTTCTTTGTCTAAAAGTCTAAATATAAAATCACATTCCCCCCTCCTTCCCTTGCTTTAAAAATAGAACTGAGATGAAATCTTCCTCCTCCCCTGCTTTTGATGGGGAAATCTCAGTGGCTGTTTAGATTTTGCTTGTACATTAATAAAACATTACAGGGAAGTAGTAGGAGAGAGAGCAAAAATCTTTCCTGTGACATAAAAATGCCTTTGTATTGTGCTGTTGTGACTTGAATTCACTGCTGCTTCTTCTAATCTCCAAAACTTTGGTTTAGTGTAAAATGTGCACGTAGGGAAAGGTTATATATGTGCATATATTTATGGATGTGTTGTGTCTCCCAATCCCTTGGATGCACACTGAGTGGTGTGACAAAGGATCCAAGAGAGCCTTCCTTCCTTCATTAAGGAATGAACAAAGGATCCAAGAGAGCCTTCCTTCATTAAGGTCTTCTCTTGCTCCATCTGTGGACATTAGAGCAAAAAAATTGGTAGGTTGCCAATTAAAGTTCTAGCCCTGGAAATTTTCCCTGTGCTTATGGCAGACTCAAAAATTTGAGCAATATCTGTCAGGTCAGGCTCTGATTTTGCATGCTTTAAAGAGGGACGGACTCTTGAGGTGAAGTGAGCAAACACAAACTGCAGAGAAGAGAGAACCTGAGATTCTGAGAAGTAACAGGAATCTGAGCCAAGAGAGAAGTCAGGACAATAAGTGACTTTAGAAAACTCAAACTGGGTGTCCAAAGCTGCAGTCAAAACCTGGAAAACTAACTCTCTTGGCCTCAACTTCCCATCTGTAATCTCAGTTATCTACCATGCCTTTCGTTCTGTGAGCATGAGCAGTGCTGGTAAAGTGTGCTGCTCACTATCCTGACTACTGACAACTAGCAAAGAGCCATGGCAGTCTGACTGCAAATTCAGCTACCTGGGTAAACCTCAACCTAAACCAAATCACATGGGATAAGAATTAGACAGTACTGACATTAAATATTTGCGCCATTTTGTTCTCACCTGCATGTATCTTTGCCGAATTTACAGCACTTCCAAATACTATGCACAAAACTGTTTTGCCAGATAATAAAAACTTTTGCGATATGTGTAGCTTGCATATTTGTTGTTTCGTTGGGGGGTTCTTTAGCATTCAGGCCATCAGGTATGCAATGTCATCTCCTCATTCTCATACTTTTGAAGGTCTGATGTTCATTCACCAGCCTTCCAACTTGTTTCCCAGTTCTGCAGCCACAGCTTTCCTTAGGATCTGATCCAAATCCCTTTAATCCCAAGGAAAAGCCTCAGCAGGCATGGTTTGTACACTCTGTGCAGATATCTAAGAAAGTTCTCCAGAATTTTTTTTCCCATGCATAATGCTGGGAAATATAACACTGTATCTCTTTCTTCACTTTTTCCTCTTCTTTTTTTCTTTAAGGGAAACATTTTTCATTACTTGTCTTTGACATTACTGCAGTATTATATAATATGTGTATATATATATTTATATATGTATACATGTATAAATATGTTTTAATATTTTTATATACCTATTTATATATACGTGTTATCACAAATATACACTTCAGCTACTAATGTCTCCTGGCTTCATAGCAAAGAATAGTTTTAAAAGTTTAATTCTATTTCATATTAAATACAGAGCATCAACAAAGCTAGAAGTCTTACCAGAGTGTTCAAATCTAGGAACAGGGCCATGTTTGAATTGTTTGTTGGAAGTCATGATTAGGAATGTTCCCATCTTAAATCACTTTCTTGGAATTAAAAATGATCATGCACTGTAAGTGCCCATTGTTCTTTTGAGGTTTGAAAATTAAGGAAGTACAATAAATTTACTGAATGGGATCTACTGTTTCTTGTTTTATTTTCTTCAGGGTACTTAATCTTAAAATATACTGCCACGTTTGCTGAATCTGTTTGTGTGTGTGTGTGTATAGCCATTTTGAAGTAGGAACAGAAGTACAAAGAATCCTTTAGGAATTTACTGTAAGTCAGTAATGGATTTTGCTTGTTTTCAGGCCTGGTTTTAAAATGTCTTGTAAAAAAATAATATCCCCAATGCATATTGTGCAGGAATTAATGTGGAACTAGAGCAAAATTACTCTGCCTTTTTGACGTTAAAAAAATCCCAGTGACACTAAGTTCAAAACATTGCAAAAATGTGTTTCTCCCTCCTTCTCTCTCTCTAATATTTTAGTAACTCAGTATAATTCTTCATTATTGTGCTATTTGATATGTAGGAAAGGGGACCTTGGACATAGAATAAGTGCTTCTAGTACAGCTGTAAGATATGTGATCTGCAAAGCATAATATTACATAAGCCTGATAAAGCAGAATGGTTTTAAGCCATTAGCTAAAGCAGGTTTTGTAGCGACAAGGATTTAACTCAGTGGTGTACCACTGAGTTTATACTGGTTTAACACCATCACCCATATAAGGAAAATCCATAGATAAACCTCATCTTTACAGCTGGACAAGTTTCTTACATTTGAAGGCTTTAATTTTTTCCTTTTTGTCATGGCACAGTTGCATTAACAAAATAAGCATCCCATACTTACAGAAAACACATTTATCAAAGGACTGAAACTAAAAAAAAAAAAATCATCCTTATATATATATGTATGTTAAGGAAGGGACCCTGATACCAGCTGAAGCTGCTAAAGTGGAGCTTGGATCAAATGATCCCTTTCCAAACAAAGCGACTCTGTGATTTTGCAGCCCTGAGGGCAGAATAGTGCCAATTTAAGGACTCCCATAATGAATTCAGAGATAAGTCCACTCTTTATTCACACAGTCCAAGCTTGCAGTGACCTCCCAGTGTAGGTCCAATTGAAGAACAGAGGCTTTGGATGTAATTTCTTGGAAAATCCCTTTAGTTACTGGGTTTTGTTGTTGTCCTTGGTCTCAGAGGATCTAGACTTTTTTCTTTCTTGGTTTCTGGCTTACAGTGAAACTCCATGGAACGTACTTCTTCTGTGCTTTACTTTTTCCATCCACAGGGAAGGACCTATTTGGGTCTGTATTTGAGATGAGCTGAGGAAAATTTTAGAGTATAATTATTTCAGTGGTGCCACTCAAGGTTGCTTGACCTGGGCCCTGGAAAAGCTTGTGAAAATAGGACTCTTGTCAACAACGAGACCCATGGAAAAGAACCCCCTTCTACACCTCCTGTTTTCTTCACTCAGGAATAATTAATTTCCTAGAAATATTGTAATTGAATTAAGCAAACACAGCAGCCACTTTGTGGTTCTGTGGGAGATGGTATTTAAAGTGGAAGGATGACTAGAGGATATAAGATTAAGTTAAGTGAGGGAAAATTAAGCCTGAACATCAGGAGAAATATTTTTCCAGTATTAAAGTCTGAGAGGCTGTGATTGCATTTCATAATCCAAGGGAAAGAGGAGAGTGGGGACAGGATGGGTGGGTTGTTCATGGTATCCTTGAATGACAAAGCACAGCAGAAAATTTGTTTCTGTTTCTATTTACTGGACTCCCAAGTACACTGCGATCTGGTCTGGATTGAATTACACAGTCTAATTAAAACAGACCCTTATTTAATGGGCTAGAGACACAGAACGTTTAGGTACACAAATGCTGGTGTAAGCTTTGCATGCAGTTGCATTAATTTGCCTGCCCAGTTACAAGAGTTCTGTGTAGAAATTGGTTAATTGCACCAATTGAATCGCTGATTGGGCATAATACCCTGCACAATAGCCTTATTTGCATATGCATTGATACAGGCTTGCATGTATAGTTATGTGTGCAACGGTGCTCATATTTTGTATATATAAGAGTGCATGTAAATTGCTTCAAAATCTGTCCCTGTAGATCTCTTCCATCTCTACTTTAGATCATTTTTGTTTGCTAAGCAATAGATCATCCCACTCTGATATGAAAATGCATCAGCTTAGAGTGAATATCAATTAAATGGGTAAATAAAATGCTGCCAAAGGTGTATTTTTGTCTTTTATCTACAAAATAGTTTTTTGCATTTCTCATAACTAAAATTCTGGTTTGTTTTGGGGCCCTTTTCTGGCTGTGAAAGACAGATTTTTCTTTCAGTAATTTATGAAGTAGCCCCTTTCCACATAGATTTATTAACTATAAACCTGATTGAATTCAATATAAGGCACACCAGTGCTATTCCAAATAAATTCCATAGGATATGGGTTTAATTGGAATCAAGGCCTCATAGTACTGGGACCTATCATGCTACTAATATGCTCCTCAAGGCTAGGATCTGTTTGGAGGTAGTAATATTGCCCAGTAAATATCTTTGCTTTGATTTTTTTTCTTAGGTAGGGAAACCAAATCACAAAATGCAAAGGTCACCTAAAATACTATCATGGAAACCACACATCCTGGTGAACTAGATCTTTATTCACTGGTTAATCTTTAGCACTCCTTGCCCTCTCCTGTCTCCAAACATCAGCCAGCTGGCCTTCTTGTTAGAAATGAGAAGCTTGACTCAGCCAATATATCAAGCAGAAATTCAATTTATTAATTAATATGGTAACGTATGAGCAAAGACAGCTCTGGGTACAGTGGTGGAGGTTTCCCCTCCAACTGCACACCGGACATTGGGCTTGCTGGTATTTATCGATCATACTCATGCATATTCATAAGCTTTTCCCAGTAGTTTCTCTTTCCCATTTTTGCGTTTCTGCAGTTTCTATTTCTACCTTTTGACGTCACAATTCTATACTTTAGGATCACAACTCTATGATGGTGATGTCTGGTTCCTTTCCGATTTGTATACTCTATTATGATCTGTTCCAGGTTTCACTATCCTACAACGTACATCCCAGGATGTGTGTCCAGATGGTGGGGTCCAGCTTCTATTTTCTAGGATCATTAATCTATGGTAGTGATGTCCAGCTTCCCCTTTCAAAATCATTAATCAGCAACCCTGATGTCCGTCTTCCTTTTCCAGGAGCTTGGGATAGGGTCATTTCCCTTCCTGTTTAAATGCTTTATGCATTCTAAAGCTACAGTTTAAAATCCTTAATACTAAACCACATTCTAAAGTTATAATTCAAAAATTCTTATTGAAAAACAGCTTAAGACTTAATTACAAGTAAAAACTTTTTATTAAAAACAACATTCTAAAGTTATAATTCAAATACTATTATTACAAAACAGTTTAAGACTTATAATTGTTATTTGCAAATAAAAGATTGGTTTAGAAGCCTTCTTCCATGCTTTCCTCAGTTGTTTATTAGAACTCATCTTTATAACTGTCCCACGTCCTTGTTTCACACATTTCACAATTGCAATTACACAGGTTGCCTTTATTTACCTGACACCAAATATAACTTTGTATTTCACACTCTCAGTCTCTTTTCTTCAGCTCATTGTTGGCTTTAGAAAGTAATGAGCCCTCCTGTGGCTCTCTTTTGTTGTGTCTCATTCTTCTTTGGCAAAGTAACACATGTTGTCCAAAAAAAAAGAACTGGGAAGAACTTTCTTAAACATTTGACTCAGTACAGGAAGGGCTACAGGATGAACCAAGAAAGCGTAGTGGAATGTTCACCCATTCTTTCTCCTTTCTGATTTGGAACACCCATGGGTATTTGGGAGATTTCTGAAGAAAACATAATTTTCTGAGGAAAACAGTTTCAGACAAGTGATTTTCTAAAAGATTTGGTATTACCCGTGGGCTTTAGTCAAAATTGCACAAAAATTAGTCAGCACAAAAATTGAAGGCTCTGATTCTTGTTTTTTTAGGAAAGATGCCCTGAAAAAGCAGAATATAGTGCTGGTATTAGGCTGAAGGGTACCTAGCCAAGCCTAGAGAAACCCTCCACTGCTTGTAACTTGGGTTCTGCTTTCCATAACTCTGTCAGGAGCTGCATGAGGAACTGCATGGCTATACTACATTCCTCCTTCTATTAGAGGTGTGATGGATTTCTTAGTCAGGAATTCCCACCCTTTGTAAAACTATTTCAGACTTCCAGAGTGGGTTGATAGGATTGTCAGCAGCTGGGCATGATGGACTAATTGCAGTAAAACAAGACTGCATTCCATACCAGTAAAATGATATCATGTAAGAGGCCTGACAGGAATACATTAATCTAAACTTTTAAATACAAAACAGTTTAGAGAGCAGTTTCCAAGCAATGAGTGTCCCAGAATAGCTAAAAATTGTCACACATCAGGTGAATGAAATATCAGCTCCCTAAAGATGGGGCAGTGAGAAAGTGGAGCATCCTTAACAGATTAAACATAAATTGACTCTCAGAACCTCCAGGTGTAGTTCCATTTTTGCAAGGAAAAATTAAAATTCAAGTGAGATTTGAACGGAATCTGTGATGTAGAAAGTAAGAGGATGAGTTTAGAGGATGACTCAAAGCTGGGAGGCACTCTTACCAGTAGAGAAAATCATTTAGTGTTTTATGAATAGATAAGAGAAAACAAAGAGTAAACTGGTGCCCAGCCTTTAGCACATCCTTAAAGCAAGCAAAGATGCTTAAATTAAAAACTGACATCCAGGAACTATGGGGAAAGAGCACCTGTGTAAGCACTGGTATCACCAAAAAAAGAAAAGGAGGTCTGACCATTTTATTTTCATTGGAGTTGATGTGTCTAAGGCAGGTAACACCATTTTCCACTACAGTTTGTTATGCTCCCTGTCATGAAAAACAAGTCTGCTTCAGCCCTGGCTCTCTGTCCTATAAAAAGTCAACTCCTGTCATCCAAGAGCATGTCTTTGAATAATGAATCCTGAAAACAGCCAAGAATTCATAGCAAAGCCTATGTAGCTTTCCCAAATGCCAGGTTTCCAGGTTCAGATTTAGTCAAGACTTTTGAGAAGCTCAGGTAAAGAAATAGGAAGTGGAAATGTTCATTATTTTTGCTTGCTGTGGCTAGAGGTACAGAGAACTAGTCAGCTAGCAGCAGAAAATTGACAGCTTTTCAAATCCCCTCTAAAAAAATTGAAGGTGCTCTGCAGGGTTGGTTTTTTATTTGTTTATTATTATTATTATTTTATTTGTCTTCTCTTTTACTCTGTGTTTTTTGCTATTTCCACTTTGGCTGTGCTGAAGTAAAAGAAATTATTATTGTTGAAGGCCAAACCTCCAGATAACAGCAAAGTAGAGGAAATATTTCCATCAAGAAAACAGGAAAAAAAGGAAATACCTTAATCTCCCAAGATAATGCCATACAGGATGAATGCGCCTCTTGATCACAATAAAGTGTTTAATTCATGTAAAAATACAAAGGCATGAAAATGAGCCGGGTTCTTTTTGAAGTCAAGACAGTTTACGTCACCTTGGTGGTCATTTCTCAGAGAGGCAACTCTGAGTTTATTAATAATAAAGCTGAGAACCTAGAGGAAAGACTCTTTCTGTGGGTGGCTTCTTTTTTTTTTTTTCTTTCTTTTTTTTTTTTTTTATTACTCAGAAGAAACAACCTAAATCACTTGGAGTATGGAGTATTCTGGCACCTGGAAACACTGGCATTCCTTGAAATAGCTATAAAGTTCCTATCTGCTCAAATAAATTCTTATCCCAGTCATTTCCTTTAATCACCAGGATAATTTGGCCTCAGCCTACACCACTCTTCTCTCTAAGATCATCAGTCAGGAGGCTGAAACCTTCTCCCTGCTATGGTGCACAAGGTTCCTTGCAGCCTTACCCACTCACAGCAGCAGTAGCAATATACCAAAAGTTTGGACTATTCCATGTCATGGGATAATTTCTGTGGCAAAATTGTGACAATAGTATGATGTGAGTATCTGAGACACCAGAGATTTTCTGAATTTTTGGTTTGTGACTTGCAGGTCTGCAGAAGTATGTTTTGAGTTCAGTGTAGGCACAAGGGGTGTCAAGGTGAAGTTTGCATTAAAAGAGAGCACTCACTATAAGAGATAACAGTGTTGTCTAATGACATAACAAGTAACTGAGAAGAAGTATTCATCACTGAAAGGAAGACTCACAGTTTTGTGACATGAGCACAGTGGTCCAGTATGTAAAGGAATGAAACTTTTCCTCTGGAAGTCTACAGTGGCAGACCTTAGCAGACTCCATTGGTAAAGTAGAAAATGGATGTATATATTTAGAAATAACTCAATGAATTCAATACCTAAGTTTTCAAAAGATCACTCCAGAGCTTCATTGAAGAGTTAGGAAGAAATTGCAGGAGTTCTTCATCCCACACTCTCCTTTTTCCCCATATTAAAGATCTATGATATTTACACACTAAAGAAAAAATACCTGGGATGAGACCCATCTGTCCTAAATTTGAAGGCAAAAAGAGAGACATCAAAGTCTGGACTAGTTATACTAGACTATCTTTATGGTGGGTGGAAAGAAATAACCCTCTCCCCAGAGTGATTCATCACATCCTGAGATATACACATTAGTTAACCCAACTGTGTGTTTCCAAAACTTGCTGTTTCTTTCTGCTGACTACAAACATAAACTGTTGGAAGGCAGATGTCTTAGTGAAAGTGAAATTCTTGTTATTCTGCACCTACCTAAGAAGTCTCCACAATCTGACCCCTTCAGATACTATGTTTTTAGTATTTTAACCTTCTCCACAAACCACTCATCCCAAATAGTACCAGTATTTATGCTTTGAAATGACATTTAAGTGAAATAACCTTTATATATATATATATATATATATATATATATATAAGACAAATCATATTCGAAAAGTGTCTCACCCACCAACATGATATTTCTGAGGAGTCTGGGCAGAAGATGTCCTTAGATGGAAGTTTACACTGGACTTTTAGGTGAAGCAATTTCTAATTTCTCTGTGTGTGTGTGTGTGTACGTAAGTACATCTGTAATAGCAGATATGATAATGGGGTGTGTACGGGAAGAATGGGTGAACTTTACCATTTCATCCAAGCATTGTGTGCTACAGTAAATATCAGAGATAATGATATTGACTTTAAGGTATTGCAGCTTCAAATGTCAGTTCTACTCTATCTAACACTCCTTTGGATTTGATTTACATCTCTTCCTCCCACTTCAAAAGCTGCAAAAGGAGAATGTTGGAAAGAAGGACCCACCACAGATACACTTCGTCTCTGTTTTCTGGCTCTCCTTTTTACAATTTTTTTATTGCAGATTTTTGATCAGGGCTGAAGAATTAACTCTACTGCCCTTTTTTTTTCCAATGCTTTAATTCTGATTGTAAATAACTATGCTTCAGGCTCAGGGGTAAATCAAATGGATGAAATATCATCAGCCTCGAAAGTGAGTTCTCTTGCCAGAGGTGCTGCAGCTGAATCAAAAGGTCAAGGAAGTATTAGTGACAGTTTGAACAGAAATTAAACTAGTCCAAAAAACCAAAGAGCTCATAAGAATAATATTTAAACAGCATTTCTTGGTCCTTTACAGGCATTAACTAAGAAATCCTCACTGCACCCTGGTGACATAATGAAAAATATTATGGTGGTATTGATACTGAAGATTCAGTTGCAAAGTGCAACCAAATCTGCACCCTATAATTGAGTTGAAATCCTATATTTTTGATCCTTAGAAATTGCAAAATATTGACTTAAAACCCAAAGTGGGCAGGAAACAGATTTTCATCCAGCAAAAACTTTTTTTCTTTCTAAGCCTTGATAAGAGTAACTTCAAAATAACTAATTTGTGGGAAGGGGACAGCACAGAAAAAAACCCAAACACTTGATTCAGTGAGGATATTTTGCTTTAATGGTCCCAAAGTGCTTAATTTTCTTCTGAGGTCCTTGGTTTTTTCTGTCTTTTAGAAGGGTGTTGCAGCATATCATTCACCGCATAGGATCAAGTGAAGGTTACTAAGGAAGCCAGTTCAACGGAGGTCACTTTTCCAAAGGTCCAGCAAGGAAGCAATACCAAAAAACTTCCCCAGTTATGGTTTTAAGCTTCCTAAATGCATTAGGTCACTTTGCTGTAAAACCTTTTATTTCAGCTTTTTCTTCTAACACTCTTACCCTTACACTGTATGGTAAAGTTTTTCCATTTCAAGTATTCTGTACTTATAGGAAAAGGAAATTATCTTGATAAGCTCTGTGGTTTTAGGGAAGCACTACCCTAACTAGTAGAGACAGAGACACCTCTATATCTCAAGGATATAGGTACTGAAAGACTGTGTTTTTCTTAAAGCATGATTAAAAAGACAAGACATCAATTCACAAATGGATGAAAAAAATTTCCTATGAAGGAAGGAGTTATTTTAGATGGTCCATGGAGTCATAACTAAGAATAATAGGATAAAATTAGGCAAAAAAAAAAATCACAACATATATCAAGTGAAGTATATAAAGTCCTGGTCTCCCAAAGGAAACAGTGGAAAATCCAAATTTGAGAAGATCTCAAGGCACATTGAGCAAAATGGGGAAAGATATGCAGAAAGGAACATTCAGATATTGGCAATAGAAATGGCTGGATGACCTACAAAAAAATAAGTCTTTTTCTTACTCCTGGTCCTGGTAATTACTGTCCTATAAATCTAACTTCTCTCCTCATTAAAATAATGGAATATAAAGACAGAGAAAATATCATGAAACTTCTAGAGGACAATGGGATCATGAGCCGTAAGGAAGATGGGGTTGAGAATTAATGACATCAGTGTAAAGACAAAGCAGAGGGAAGGTTATGTGATAAGATTTTAGTAATAAGTTTGATAGAGTGTATCTGAAAATCTTGAACCCAAAAGGTCATTTAGATGCCTAAGATACAGCCAGTTCCTTGTTAAAGCTGTCTGTGAGACAAGGTGATGATAAACAGCAGAGTTTCTAATGATGGAGACTGGTCTGAATGTACATTGCAGCGTCTTTTCCCTTGTGGTGTCTTCATTCCCGATGCAGAAAAGAACCAGCATGATAATGATGTTTCTTACTATCCAGAAGTTAATCCTAGTCTTAAATGACTGTCACAGCAAAGAAATGCTTCCTAGGAATGTATCCAGATTTGCAGTACTATTTGTTTGAGGGAACGGTATTTCAAAATTGTTCATTTTTAGGCTTCTCACACTTTGAATTATTCTAGACAATGCTAGTCAGACCTGCTGGTAATATCCTTCTGTAATATAGAGGAACATAGTTTTTCATATATTGTTATGTGGTCTTCTTTTCTTTTTTCTATTACAAAAAAAAAAAAAAACAAGCAAAAAGAAGTAATTTCTCTTAAATATACTGAGGTTGTTATAGCTGGGAGCAGACTTTCAGGGCCCTTAAGGACTTTCGAGATCTCCACGCATCATCATAATGATGCTCAATGGTATGTGGTATATAAAGAAGTTGGGGTAGGATTTCTCTGACAGTTCATTACAAATCTGAATGGTTGAAACCTCTGCCTGGCACAGCTATCCAGACTGGTCAGATGTGTGGAATTTTCAGTTTCTTTTCTTTGATTATAAACTTGGGAATTAATTCAAATACAGACATAGAGGGATGAAAATAAGTGTGTTGGTCTTTTAACCAGGTCCTGTGAATTATTTGCCTCCTATTGTAATTTTTACAGAACAATATCTACAACCTCCAGAGAATGCCTTTAGATGCCTAGTATTACCATTTAGGTTTTTTTGGTTTTTTTTTTTTTTTTTTTGCAAAACAGCTGTATTTCTAAATATGGCGTATTGCAGCATATCCCCATATTTTTTCACTGCTTCCTACGTACAGAATTCTGATTTTAGGTATTGTTCTGTGGGAGAGAATAGGTGCTTTTAGCTGGATTCCCAGTTTGGCCATTCCCCATCTCCTCCCACCTCCATGACCGAGATGTTTTATGCTGTCTTATAGGCAGCATAAAAGATAGATATCTAACTAGATAATAGACAAATGTCTAACAGATAATAGACAGATGTCTAACTACATCAGTGTAGGCCAACACCCACATATGTAACCTTGTGAAGGCCCTGCTGTAAAGAGCCTTCAGTCCTTCCAAAGGTGGTTTTTGAGACCACAAACTCCTTAGAGGAGAACCTGGTCTTCCCTACTTATTCTTTCACCAGTTGTATTCTCATCATCAGCAGGGAGCATGTTTTAATCTGAGCAGACATTCCTTACTTTTCTGTGCCACTCTCCAACACTAGCCACCTCCCAGCCTTGGTGGTCTGTGCTGCATTCAATCTGAAAGGTCATCCATAGAGGGGAGGGCAGATGGCCGTGGAGACCCAGCATGTTGGAACACTATGTTTAATTACACACAAATTTACTGCAGCATGTCAGGAGGGACACAGGGATCTTGTCCCATGGAAAGGTCATGCATTGTGTGGTGGCTTTACCTAAATTACACTAGGAGGAATGGAAGTGAGACCTTAACCTTGTATAATGAATGTACAGCCAGACCCCAGTGGGCACAGTGCACTCATGTGTTCAGTTCTTGTTTCCCCAGACAATGCGAAAATAATTTTTTTTCGCATACTGACTAAAATGCCCCAGATTTTCTTTTTCTTAAGAAGCACTAGTATTTCAGGCTACAGGGCACTACATATATTAGGATGTTAAAATAATAAAAAATAATTTAAAAAACCACAAAACACACACACAAAAAAAAAAGGGCATGTTTTGGCCATTGAAAATCATCTAAATATGACATGAGCATCTGAAATAAGCTGGGAAACCAAAGTCCAGAGAAGAGTTTAAATAATCAGATGCAGAAATTTCTTCTTTTAGGGTAATTTGATGGGGTTATTTCTCTTTGAATTTTAAATTCTCCAATCTTAATATCTGAGGAGTTCCCATATTGTTTTTTATCCCTTTTGTGGTATAAAAACTGAAGAAACATCTTATGTTTTTAACTTATGCACTTATTTAGCCTGGTTTAGTGTTTGCTGATGTGCTTGTTTGTTTCTGATGGTGGAGAAGATGGAATGAGGGAGGCAGGAGAAATTTGTTTGGCTGTTGTTATTATTGATCTGAATCTTAGTGGCACCCAATGGTCACCATTATGATGAAGATCCCACAGTTGTGTGTGTATTTGTTCCAGTATAGTCCCCACTGAAAAACAGTACAATTCCAAATAACCAGGATTGAGACAGGGAATAAATGAAGAAGGTGGCTGAAATTTGTTTGCCAAGATTACAGTTGATAAGTGACAAGCTGGAAGAGAACTGTGTTGTCCTGATTTCCAGTCTAGTTCTAGTCTTAACATAGGCTTATTCTAAAACATGAATATGATGTGAACATTTATCTGGGGAAGGTGCTGATTAGAAATTCTTGTAGCTAACTCACACTAGTTAGATTTCAAATTACATTAAGAGCTTGACATGATTTAACTGCTTCTGCAACTAACCAAATCTGATGGAGCCTATAGATTTCCTTTTCCTTGGAATGAAAAATCATAGACTGATCTCATTTTATTCAAAGCAGTTGTTCTACTACTGCCTTAAACAATGAGTTTTATATCATTATTTGTCAGTTTGGCCTCCTGGGATATTCCTTTAGTTTCCTTAAATGAGAAATGAAGAACAGATAGCAATGGTGACACTTGCTAGTGCCATATTTCTGTACCCTACAATCTTACTGGTATTTACTCTCCAGAAGAAGTGACCTATCATATATAAATGAAAGTATTCAGGACCAGGAATTTATTTCTGTGTTTTTGAACTTACACATTCTATGAACAAATGTTAAGAACTTAGGTAAGTCTATAAAGAGAAGTACTAGTATGAGAAGGCAAAATTGCACAAAGAGTCAGTGTATTGCATAGTAAGGGAAAATAAAACAACTAGCAACAAATAAATAAATAGATAAAAGCCAATAAATGGGGACTGTATATCTACACAAAGTTCTCCCTAAGTACCACCACACAGATCAGGGACTGCCAAAGCTGGAACTTCAAGAATTTTGGTTGCTCTGAAATAACAGAATTATATTTTTAGGGTACAGTTCTGCATTAGGTGAAGGTTGGACTATATGACTTCATAAAATGGATGTTGCTTTTTGCTGGGATTTCTTCTGATTCCTGTGCTTGATTTTGATTAGTTTTATGGAGTTTACCACTTTCCTGACCTTCCTATTTTAAAAAGCCTGGGAGATTTTCAGCAACTCAAATCAATAGGTTTCATACCAGCTCAGTGAGAGAAAACATGTTTTCTCATCTAACCACAGAAAGGACATGTGCCTATGGTGCTGGCATATGACCAAAACAGATGTGTGTTAAGGGGTTGTGAAATGTTATCTAAACAAGTAGAGGTGAAGATGACAGTTCAAAGGCCTCTTTATCAAGGACTATGTGTTTATATATTTGACAGCGCTAGCACAGTACAATTTTAATATCCAGATTAATTCCTTTTGACAGAGGAGTCTGATATTCTTGAAGGTTGCTTAAGATCCTGGACTGAATAGTTTCATGGAGAGGTCTAAATCTCACCATCTCTCTCCATTTTTTATGAAGTCAAATGGTAGAGAAGCAGTCAAAACTCTTCATTCTTCAAATACCCTCTCCCTAAAACAATGGTGTTGTTGCTGGGCATCTGAAAAGCTCCACACCATTAAGTGTTCTGGTGAGTCATGGAAATGTTATTCTTCTAATTTATAGGAGGATTAGGGGGGTGGGGCAATAAAAAGGGAGGGTCTGATCCAGAAAGGTTCAGAAAGTGCCAAGCATCCAGTACTATGAGTTTTGTCCACCTGGTGTGCCAGATGCACACCAGCAACACACATGCCAGTGGGTCTCCAGTTTAAATACAGGAAAGGACAGAACACAGCTTCGTTGAGGTAGGAAAACATCAAAATAAATTCTTTCACAATATGACTATCAACAGTTGATATGAAGTTCATTTCAGATAACTTGACAGCCCTTGGGTTAGATGTTTGGAAGAAGTCATCAACAGAGAGAAATGGTTGTCTGACATTCATATGGCCTCTTTCACTTTTGAGATCCCCATGACTCCTTCATCTACCACTACAGGCACTGTACCCTAGAAAGACTATTTCTCTCCTAAACACAAAGTTTAATCTCACATCCTTTCTATAAGCACAGAATCATAGGATAGTTTGAGTTGGAAAGGACTTTAAATGTCTAGTAGTTCCAGTTACTAGTACTGCAGCAGGTTGCTCAACTGTTCAGCTTTGTTATCTCAGTGATTGCACTGATCACTGACAGCCCTTCTCATTCTATTCCACTCTCTAATCAGAAGTGGGCCTTATACCTTCCTACATGACTGAGGTCACAAGCTAGTGGTGATCTGAACCCATCCCCTCCTGCAAGGCTGCCTGGGAGGTTTGTCAGTCTGTTATACACTTGCGCAGTGATGGTGAGAACTGCCTGAAAGAGATGTCAATCCTAAATCCAGTTTACAACAGCCAGGGGTAAATACAGCCAAGTTCCCTGGCTCTTTTCTGGGAATGGCACACTGGGGGAAAAAAGGAAGGAAGAGATCACAGGTTCCATATACTGCTTGACCATTACAATCTGAATGTTAAAAAAAAAGCAAAGCACAACAAAAAAGTCCAAATCGATCAAAGAAAAATACAAAGCACACAAACAACAAACCAAACATGTTCACAGACATGCGCCTAAAATGCTTCCCCAGCAAAGAGCCAAAGCTGAATTTAATACTGAGAAATTTTTTTCTTCCTTTTAAACTGAAACCTCCTATAATTGCCCAGTGTTCCTAGGAATGTAAATTACTCTTTTTGGTCTCTATGTGGGAAGCAAGGAGATGAATGTGAGTCTAAATTGGTTTTGCTTCCTGTTCCCTGTAGTGGTTGCAGGATTAGTCCACTGTGCCTCTTTGCCCTTCCATTTCCTTGAAGACATGGGAAAACCTTCATTTTGCCAGGAGTTACTTACTCATTAAAATGAATCAAACAAGCCAGATTGTAGCAGCATTTGAAAACCTGCTATCTGTCAAGAATTTTAAATTTAAAATTAACATTGAGTCCTCCTTTAAAACAAAAACCTTGACCTTAAGTTGCATAGTGATTGGCAAGCACTCCCCATCCCCTGACTCGATTAACATTTAAATGCCATTTTGTGTGAATATGAGTAGCACCTTTGGAACAAACAAATTACTAATGTCTTCCTGCAGGAAAGGAGCATCAGAAGTGTCTTATTAATTTGATGTCTAATTGAAAATCCCTTCCTTGATCTGGAGAGGTCTATGTGGCTTAGAGAAAAAGACATGGGGTGCTTTTTGCCCCTAAAGATGATATCTCCATTAGTTTATTCTTCTTTTATTTGTTCTTCCAAGTATTCTCTGCAGTAGGACAAATAGAAATACAGGAGAAAACTTATTTTCTATGAGGGAATGTATTCTTTGTGTTTGAATGTTCTGGGAATGAGCAATAAGGAGCAACTTATGACCATTAACTTTCACAACCTGTGGTACAGCTCCCAACTGCTGTACCAGTGAATAAAGAAAAATATTGAGAAATACAAGTTTCTCAAGCAAATTAAAAAAAAAAAATCAAAGCTGGAAGCCAAACTCAGAAATACTGGCTTTTGGACTATTGAGCTATTAGGGTGTTGATAGTTTAGGACATAAACACTTTGAAACCCTAACCACTATCCACACTGTGTACTCAGGTCATCTGTGTTTGTTGGATCTCACACATCTCTTGTAGCCAGTGCAGGTAAGAGTCTAAATAGAACCACAGAACTATTAAGGTTTGAAAACTCCCCTGAAGACTATAAAGTCCAACCTTTCATCTAGTACCACTATTCCCACTAAACCATACAATGAAGTGCCATGTCTGCTCATTTTTTTAACACTTCTAGGGATGGTTGCTCTATCACTTTCCTGGTGCACATATTCCAAGTTTTCCAATAATAAGTATGCCTTGTTGGTGACTACACATTAGAGGTGTCCCAATCCCCCATCACCCACAGAGAAGTTTCACAACAGATTTGAAGGTTAACCTATCAGTGATGTGCTCCTGTTTTGCATTTCAACAAAATATCTGAGGCCTGTGCTGTTGGCAGGGGAAAATATAGGAGGGAATGCTTCACCAGCCAGCACATTTATCTGCCAGCACTAATTGTGCAAATGGGGAAAAATTTGTAAGATGCAAAGGTGCCACTCAGAGAACAGCAGAATTTGCTGCTATATCAGATAAATAAATATGCATATGCAAATTAGAAAGGAGCTGGCTTTTTTTTTTCCTAGGATAATGCCCACCATCTCCTTCAAATTATGTCAATTTGACATTGTAAATTTGCAAGGTACACACAGGAATCTTGATACACGAAGCCTAGCACTCGTTCTGTTTCAAGTGTTTTTCCCCCCATTTCATTAACTCTGTCAGTTAATTCTTGTTCAGCCATATTCTATATTTAAATCTGGAATAAGAAAAGATGAGATTTTATTTAATTACTCCCTTGTCCCACCTTTTCTTACTTGAACTCCCATTACAGTCTGTCTATACACTCACACTACTCATCATCTCTAGCTACAGAGATTTTTTTTTCAACCTATGCATGAGCTAATCAGCATGGTCTTCTGTTGTGGTCAGTAGAGAGAAATACACTCTTTTGTTATGTGCTTCCTCTCATCCTAATGTTGAAATCTAAAATCAGTCAAATGAATTTTGTCCCAAAAGCACACATCTCTCTTTTTTGATTATAGAGAATATAAAATGTGATTTTCACTCAGATGAAGTAATCTGTGTTCAATGACCATATCTGTCTGGATAAACTTTAACTCACGCCATCCTCCTGGAGGAGAAAAGTTCTTGAGGTACCAAACCCAAAATATTATCTCCTACTCCTGAGCAGAATTCATCTCAGATCTCTGATATCTTTGATGTCAAAGATTCCCACATACCTGGAAATTAGTGAAGGCGCAGTTGCATCCATATGTGGGAAAAAAAAACCAAAACAAAAAAAAAAAAAAAAACAAAACAAAAAAACCATGCAGACATTTTCTAGATACTTCTCTGGCTTCTGCTTTACCAAGATGGGATGGAGATGTTTTGTATGAGCTTTCCCTCATCTTGTAAGGATAACAATCAGATTGTGTGGTGACAGCATGATCATCATTTTAGTGTTCAAGTCCCCACCTCCTGCCAGTTCAAGGATGCTTTCTCCAAAGAATATTTAATCTGCAGCTATCTTATTCATGGCTTTAAGTAGTAGCATGATGAAAAGCTCCTCCTGACCTAAGTGTTATGCAAAAGGCTTAGAAAAAATATTCTCTTACAGGACTTTTAGCTCAGTCAGGTTGAAATATTTATTTTTGTACAAAGAGTGCATCATAACTTTACAGGTGTTCAGTCTTTAAACCATAATCTTTCCCCGTGTTAAAAAAATAGTAATAAAAAACTAAACATGAACTATATATTGATCTGTGTCCAGCTGGACCATGTGATGTCAAAGTACATAAGAGTTCATCTGCCCGTTTTCAGTATATGAGTGACTCATAGTTGCAAGTGCTGAAGTAAATGCTAGTATTTGAGCACTTTGGAGATAGATCTGTCAGCATTTCTACTGTTTTCTTGAAACATCAGGCATGTTTGTCTGACACAGAGGTGATAAATCAGTGCACAGAGTGCAGGTGACCCAGTCAAAGGTGTTTTGGTTAATGCAGTTAATCACCTGTTCTGCTCTTCATCATGAGGACCTGCAAAAGGTGTTCCTATAAAGTTAGCTTTTCATAAGCTGAATATACATAATACAGATTAGTATGGTAAAGGATATTGACGTAGTCTTTTAAGTAAAATATAAAAATAAAGGGCTCTCTAAGTGGGATGCTTTGGAATAAAGAGGGAATTGTGTGGTGAGGCGTATAGTAAGTAAATATCCAATAATATGTCTGTGGACAGCTATATTCAGAAGATAACTAAAATCTCAACACTCCTGTAGAAAAAGAGCTGGGAGAATGGATCAAGTGATTTAGGATGCAATTTTGTCAATTGTTTCCTGTTATGTATTTCCCCTACATCTGTCTGAGTAAGTATTCAAGATACTAAATAAAAGGGCTTTCTTTATTTCCCAGGGTTCTTGCAACCTAATATACTTTTCATTTATTAAAATTCTCCTTGGCATCTATGTCTTTCATTTTTCTTCCTGTATTTGTGTGTAACTCTATCAGCAGATGATCTGTTCAAAACTGATGGCATTTTGGAACCCAGGACAGCATTTTATTCCTATAGCTCGGTCAGCCAGTAGTAAAAAGCTTTGGAACATATCACTAGCTTCCTTTAAGATTCTACCTTTCATCAGTTTCCAAAGTAAAGTGAGAGTAGTCCAGAAGTCTGAATGGGAAGTATCTTTATGGACTTGGACACTGTAACTCCATCTGTCTGTGGAATAGCCCATTTTGAAAAATTGCCAGTATATGAGGAACAGCAGAAGAAAATACAAAGCAAATCAGAAAACAGAATATACTGTTCCTCCACTCTCTTTTCATGAAAAAGGGTTTTTGTCTCACACAAAATTTTGATAATTTTATTAATGATTCATTTTCAAAAAAAAAGGGGGAGAAAGCATGATCTCAATATTATAATAATATTATAATAATATAATTATTATATCAATGATTATTATAAGATATAACATTATAATATCTTCTCTGTAATTGGAAAGTTCCTCATAATTATTTAAGTTATGTTTACTTTATTTTTATTAGTTTTTTTTCAGAGAGAAACCTCATGGGAAAAACAATCCTAAACTTTCAGGAAAATAAGGCAGCTCCTATGTTTCCTCAGGTTCAATAAAAAATAAAGAAACTTGCTACAGTTCCTATCACATCTATTAGCATTGTGATGACTGGTTGTTCTTAGAAATAACAAAAATTGATAGGTTTTCATAGAAGATGAAAATAAAGTCGTAGTTTATGCTATGAAATAGAGGGCAGATATCTAGGGGTGCACATATCTGCAATGGGAAGAGGATGAAAAATCAGGGAGGGGTTTTAAAATGAGTTTGCTTTTATTCTGTCACTTGCCCGGGACCTTTCTTAGCTCCAGAAAGCTTAAAAAACAAACAAACAAACAAACCAAAAATAAACAAAACAAAAAAAATTAAAATGCATAATAAAATACAGGCTCACAACAAAAATTCAAATTACCATCCCAGTACAAGGCCATAAATAAAATATTCAGCTAGTGAGACACCCACAAAATACATTTTCAATAGGTTTTTAAGCTGATTAAGTAAATTGACTTCATGTATATTGATACTGGAGGATACAATTTCTTACAAAGTGCAGGCAGGCAAGTCTTGGTGTATGAAGGGTAACTCAGGATGCAGTTTTGTAAGGCTATATAAAACCAGCTGTCCCAACAGGTTGTTCTTAGAAGAAGACTGTCATTAAATCTCAAAGAAAGATTTAAGTATGTGTTCTTCTTTCTTCCTCCTCCATCTATTTTAATTTCAAAAAGTTTTATAATCCTCAGTGTAATAGCTCATCCATCTGCAAAATAAATAGAATTTATTCTGTTCAGCTGAATCATGCAATAATGTAATCAGGAAAGAGTCATAGGCTAACACACACACAACTTGATCATATTAATTTTTTTAGAAAACCTAACTCTACTTACTAAAAAGGACTCTAGCAATCATTTCAATCTACAGCTGTGTCCAAGAATCAAAGATTTTATTCTGTCTTGGCTTTAAATCTATCTGATGTTTTAAAGAAGATTGATTAGACATTTTAAAATCTCTTAAAATGAAAATGTTGCATTTTTAATGAACAATAAGGATGGCAATAGAGTATTTCTAGATATTGTTATCCAAAAGTGCCACAATATGCATAACACCAGTATAAAAGTATTAATTGTAGAAGCAGCTGAGGAGGGTTCAGGTAAAATGTCTGTCTTTATCCTCTTCATTAAATTTTGCTCCTATACCATCTGGTCTTACTGTGGTGATAAGTTTGGTCTCCATATTATTAAAAGTCTCATTTTTGGCAGTCACATGGCTGTGTGACAAGGTGAGTTTGCCTTGCCTTCCCAATTTTTCATGGGTCCAGCATGCAGGATGAATGTAGGAATGCAGTGAAGGCTGCTGACTATACCCAGGCTGAATCTCAAGAACCCTCTGAACTGAAAATGATGGGAGGTTAGGAGATTATTTAGCATAAATATAATCTTTCTTACCTATTTTTGCCCTATGCTACATCTCTGAGGAGAGTAACTTCAGCTGGATGTTGAATCATACCTATTGTATGATCCAGTAGAATTGGTCTTAGTCCTCAAACACATTTACTATCATGACTGCCCTGTGATGGAAGCATGGCATCCATCATCACAGGAAATGATCTGAAAGGAAACCTCAGGACACTCCATGCCAGATACACACCCACAGAGCAGAGCTGCACACTCCAGGTATGACCAGGATTGCTGAATGCCCAGAATAAATCGCCCAAATCCAGTGTGTCTGCAATGATGTGGTAGAAACAGATGTATGCTGGAGATGTGATAGCCCTTCAAAAACTTTTCTACATCCTCATTCATTTGTTGCCTTTTGGTTATTCAGTGAGAGCTTTTGCTATGTGATGTAGCACATGAGGCACTTGCAACCCAAAGAACTCAAAGTATGAAATGAGATAGGCACAGAGTGGAGAATTTAAGCACTGGAAAATTAAATGACTTGCCCACAAGCATCTCAGGAGTCTATAGCAGAGCCATGGACCTGTTTTCCAGCTCTACATCTTGCTTCAGTCTATCACTTGCTTTGCTTTCTTGTTTTTATCTGGCCCTTCTTTCCCTGAGGGCAGAGAATTTTCGCAACTCACTGGATCATTTTGTCAAAGGAGATAGATAACTTTCCAGTTCCTCCCTCTCCCCACCCTGTTCCCCCCATTAGCCAATCCAATTATAGAAAATCAAATATCTTGCTAGAGCTGGCCAAATTCAATTACACAGGTACTTCTGGGTAAATTTTGGCAGTGAATAGTTTGCTCGCTTTACCCAGACTTTTCTCTTTAATAAAATGCTCCCAGTTAGCCAATATATCTTGTTATAAAATAAAACAAAACCCCATATATACATGCAAACATGGATAATCAGAGACATTTTCTTCAGATGCTTTCTGGGCATAGATTTCAGGTGTCTCCCAGGACCTCTATACCACTCTGGATCTGAATTGTTAAATCCTGTCTACCTTCAAATGATAAAATGGCAGGATGGGTAGTCCTGCCTTTTAAAGCTGGAGCTCAGCAGTCAAACACCAAAACTGCTTCTGCTCAAAATATATTTCCTTTTCACTGGGAAAAAAAAAACAAACAAAAAAAAACCAACAAACAACAAAACCCAAAACCAAATAGACAAACAAAACCAAAGAAATGTCATGCACAAGTACATTTTTAAAAAAAGGTAGTTCATTTGAAAGGTGTAATTTTTTATTAAAAAATGCTAGAGCAACCAGGTAGAAGTTCAAATTGCTCATATTCTTTTTTATCTCTGAAGACTTAAATCTTAAAGTTGCATTGCTTGTCTCTTCTGCTCTAAAAGGGGCAATTCATTGCCAGACATGAAGTCCACCTGGGGATCACTACTCAGAGAGGGGAACGTAGACTTCTGGCATCTATCCTTAGCTCATTGGAACAAATCATTACCAAAATATTTGGGCTCTTCTGTAAAAACTCTGCAAGGCAAAAAAAAACTGGAACTATTTTCCTTAGGAGGCAGATTATTGTTTGTAAGATTTTACAGGTGGCCAAATTAACAGTTATATAGGATAAAGGACATATCACTATAACAAGGTGAACCAACCAAAAAAGTGTTGCCTCAGAGAACACTATCTCACAGTATTTCTTTAGGAATCCCCAGACCAATACTAAAAGCTCCACAAACACTTCAAGGTTTGTGAAATGCAAACAGGAAACATTGGCCAAAATAACTAAACCTCAACTCTGGCAATTATACGACAGTGTCTAAAAAATACTTTGTTGTTTTTTTTAACTTTTTTGAAGCTTCATGTACAGAAATTCTACAAATATTCTCTCTGCTTGAATCCAGTTGTTGTATTCTTGACCTTATGCAGCTCATCCAATAAAATGAGACAGTGGACTGGCATTTGGAGTGAATCAAAGCTGATGTATCTCCTTTTCCTCTTGGATAACACCTCTTCTTCCTCTCAATAAAACCTTGTATTATTCAAATGGTGTGTAAAGACAGTAGACCAGCCAAGAAACATGCACTTAAGATGTCTGAAATACAGAATGCTAAACATGTCCTCTGGATCCCTTCCAAGCTGGTTTAGATGCTAGACTTGTTTTATAAAGGAAATGGGTGCTAAGTGTGGGAAGTGAAAATAGAAGGACATTTTCCAGGCTGCTTTAATGATCTCAGCCAGATAACAAAAAAATTGGCCACCTCTGTTTTCAGTAATTCTTTTGAAGTTATTTTTCTTCCTTGTTTGTTCTAAGATGGGGGAAGCTTCTATGAGCTATTAGACAAGTTTCTCTGTCCTGTTCAAGCAAAATCTTCAATTCAGTTAAAGAAAAAAATACACGCACAAACTACTATTTGAGACCAAAATTTTGACAGTTTAGGAAGAGGAGGGGAAGGGGGAGAATGGGATTAAACTTATATTAGGTAGCAAGAACATCCAGATTTAGTATAGTAAGGATTAAAAAAAAAAATCCCAGAGCTTCAGAGTGGATAAAAGCTTTCTTGCTTCAGTGCCTAAACCAACTTCTAATTAATGGGGTTTAGGAAGACATTGTCCTTATGTTATCCCCATAGCTGCTCACTGAAGGGTGCCCAGCCTGTTGCGGGGAAGCAGATGGTATTGACCACTGTCTGAGACAGGCTATTGAACTGACTGTTCATCTGGTCGTCTATGTCTGTGCTTCTTTAATCTAATCTCATCTAATCTAATCCTAATGCATTTTTCTTGTGTACCTCAAAAACTCCCAGGTATATACATAAAATCTTTTTTTAATAAATTCTTTAATTCCAATTGAAAGTGGCCTTCTGGTTTGAGATACCCTCCCACCTTGTCAATCCAGCTATGAAACCTTCACCCCAAACAGTGAAGTCATCTACTGCAGGAATGACATGTTCACCCAGAACAAACAGCTGTCTGCTATAAGGATCAATTGCAAACACTTTGATTTTGGAGGAAACCCTCCAAAATGGTTCGGGGCCATAAGGAGTTGGTTTGTCCTGGAAAGATGCACGGTGACACACAAACAAGTTTCAGAGTCAAGATGAGCCATCTGTGATGAGCTTTGGGAGGACACTGCTGACTATAAATGAGCGATCATTCTGTGGACACAAGATGTAGAGGATTGTCTCTGACTTGTACACCTGGATATAAATCATGCCATTTCCTTAGTTTTTTTTTCCTCCAACCAGTCAAACAGTCAGTGTTTTGAAGAAGACTTTGTCATATTTAATAGTGCTGTCAACCTTGCAATTTTGCTGGCCTGTTAATAAGGAATTCCAAAATGACACTATTAACTATTATTTTCCCAGAGTTGAGCAAAGCCAGTCACCACAGATTCTCACTTGAGGTGGAATGAAAACCTTCACAGTGTAGAAATGATAAGCTCAATTCACCCCCAGGGTAACTTCAATATATTTGGGAGGCCAGTCTGCCACCTGCGTTGACAGCAACAGCTACAGGGGAAGGAATTTGAACCCTTCTGGGCTTATACGGATGTTGAGCCAAACACAGGTTGAAGTTCTTCCCAAAGTAAATAATTTATATTCTATATAATGCTGGTGGTTTTTTTTTTTTCCTTTTTTTCTCTGGGTGCCATCTCAGGGTAAAGATAAACAGAGCTGGCAGGAAATATCCTCTCAAAATAGAGGAAAAAAGCCTTAAGGAACTTGATAGATAAATTTGTACTTATATTTCCCAACTCTGCTGAGAGATTTATCCTGCAATAAAAGTTATTCCAGAAACTCAGACAGACAAGTCCAGATTAATGCCAAACTCCTGCCAGAATCACTAAATGATCTGCATGGTCAGAATCTACTTTCCAATATGTAAGAAATTACTGCCGTAACAGATGATATAGTTTTAAGATTTGCTTTTGACGAGCTGTAGCAATGAGTTGGTGGGTATTTGCCCTGTGCATACAGTCAGTTGCTATTGTGTTTTGGTGTGCACTTTTACCCTCTTAAGCAGGTCATACTCCAATAGAGAAAAAAAGGAAAATAAAAAATGCCTATCTGTCCAGATGGTCCAAAAAAGCAACTCACAGGTGGTTGGAGTCAAAAAGGTTAGAGCTGTTGATTTTGTTAATCCATTCACTCACAAACAGAGATTCCTCTCCTTCAAACTCTTCTATTTCAGTCTTTTGATGCAGGTAATTTGACCTTACATGGAGGACAAAAAGTGTCTGTTGAAAGATAAGGATGTTTTCAGAGTCATAGGCACCTGAACAACTGATTTCAACTTCTATGGGGTCTTCCCTGATGCCAGCTTTAATTTTTATTCATCACGGTGTTGACTTGGTTAATTGTGCATTGCAAACAGCACCATTTGCACCATTAACATTGGGCTGATCTGCTCTACCAACAGAGGAACACAGCCCAAATTGATGCAAAACCCCTTGCAGCTGAAACTTGTCATGTGAGATCTGGTTCCAAAAGACATTACCCACAGTTTCAAAGAAAAAAAGGTACAAAAAAGAAAATAATCTTTTCCCCCTTTGCAAAAACATAAAATGATCCATAATAACAATAATAAGTAGAAAAAAATAGGAGAGTGGAATTTTGCTACTCTTCAGATATTTCAAGAAATATTTGATCCAGCATTCACTGAAGTCAGCAGGATTCTTTCCATTCCCTCCCTTTTCCAATTGCAGCATCATTAGCCACATTACTTCTAACTGTTGGGCATCTACATCTCATGTTGCCCTCTCAATTGCAGCAAATAAAAATAGAAAATTAGAGAACTCAGCTTTCCATATCAGCACCTGAGGAAGGGGACTGAGCAAAATTTCCACCCAATTACCTTCATGGCCAGATGCACAAGGATTTGATCACCTTTCCTTCAGTTTGGGAAGCATTATTTGCTGTGCAGCATTTTCCAGGTGATGTTATAAATGATAGATCCTTATAGGCAAGGTACATCGTGTATGGATGTTGCTGCTGAAGCTGCAGTCTTTGCACTTCCCATTTTTTGCCACTTCACATTTGCAACGATAACATTGCATTAACATAGGGATGGAGTGTTTAATATGGGTATGCAGTTGTTTGCAAATCAGTTTGCAAAGCACTTTGGGATCCTTCTGAATGAAAGGTACTATATAAGTGTCAGTCATTATTACTATCATTATCATTATTATCATTATAAGTTCACAAGGAGACAAACAACTATGTTGGAATAACACTGAGGCTAGATTTTTTCCAAGCCAGAGTAGAGATTTGGGCTGCATGTGAGTGCCATGAATGCAGAGTTAATGGCAGTTCTAATAGATTACCCAGCAAGGGGAGCTTTGGCCTTGTGAAAAGATAGCTACTTTCAGAGCTACAACTCCTGTCCTTAAAGCTGCACATCTAGGTAATGCCAGGGAATTTCAACTTCTTTTCCTGCTGTGAAAGATGATTCATACCGGAACATGTAGTAGGGGATGCTGGGGGAATTGATGGGAGGAAGATTTGTGGGAGCCCTGTAAGGTGGCAGCTGTATTGGGATTTGCAGCAGCTTCTGAACCTGTAGCATGATGTGCATATTCCAGGATAGTGCTAGAGAAGATCACCTCTGAAATTCTGTGCAAATTCATCTCAGAGCAAAACCTTTCATCTGAATAGGTGAGAAAAAGAAATCAAGGAGCATTTCCAGAATTTTGAGAGCTGGAGTGTGTGTCAGAAGAGATAACTGTTTTCTGGACTTTCAGAAAGAGGTTATACTCATAACCACCAAACATAACTAATCTTCTGGTTTAGCATCACCTGTCCTCATCACTGTTCTGCAAGGTGTTATTGCCCTTCTTATCTCTACAAACAAAAATTCTTGTTTGGATGAACTTTATATTAACTCAAATTCTGTGGACATTCCTATTTAAGACTCAGGGGGTTGTTCTATGGTGTGGATTTCTAGGTTGGTTTTTTTTCTGCTTGTTTTGGTGCTTATTTTGCCAATGGATAGTTTTTCAAGCATTTAAATTGAGACATTTATGAGGACTCTATAGTAGAGGGATATCTGTCGTGGAACCATGCCCCAGGTTATGTATAGAAATATAGCCCTGGATTGTGAATACATCTATAGATGGCATAGGTTCTGCTTTTAATATTGCAGTTTCATATCACTGTCTTCATTTTTTCTTGGGGAGGCTAAAAGCCAAGTGTTTGGTTCAAATCAGACATGACATTTTAAAATATAATTATAAAGTAATTGACTGAAACCAGAAGTTACTGTTAGGAGGTTGCATGGCTCAAGTGGAAATGGCCATAAAGCATATCTCATGATATAATAGTCCCTAATACTATACCAGAACTGGATCTCGTATATCAGAACATGCTTTTAACAACACCAACAGAAACAGCTGTCTTAACCATGTGTTAGTATTCAGGCACCTACTTCCAAACAAAATTAACCCTTGATCTGGATTTTAAAACACCTAATTTTAGTCTTAAGAAACAGAATTTATGCAGTCAGCCTCTTTGTGTTCCTGTCCATCTGTTCCTCCTCCTCAGGAACTGTGCAACCACTGAAATTTGACTGATCTGTGGCATGTTTGGGGTCCTCAGGTCTTGGATATTGAAGTGGAGTTAAAGCAGCATGAAGTGAGCTGAAGTGGAGGTGGAGTGAAGCAGCACACAGTTTGGCCCTTCTGAGTGGCTTGGCTTGCTTCTTAGTTTACGGGACAGACAGATCCTGTTATATTCCATGTGATAATGAAAAGGCAGATGCTACAAATATCCTGCTGCTTTACCAGTCAGGAGCATTCCAGACTATATTTCTCACAGCCTACAGCACAGAATGACAATTTAGGGTAAATGGGACCTGTGGCATGAGCCACATAGATATAAATTGAGGGCACTGACCCATTTCCTCAGTTTACCAGGAAATTCCTGTTCCTTTCACTAAATCAGGAGACATCAAGACCCATATGGATACCATACAGTCAAAAGAAAGGGAAAGGACAAAATAAGATTTATTCATAGTATTTTTTGTGATAATCGACCTGTCCACACTATTATTGGTTTGTAATTAGGGTGAAACACACTTGAGACAGCAATCTTCTTTTCTTTGTTTTCTTTATGTTTGTGATTATGAGTGGGCTTTGGTTCATGTCTGCATCTTTATGTGCTCATTTGATTAAAATAATTTAGATTTTTTTTTAATCTAGGCTCAATTAATCCTCTGTCCCTTAGTTTTCCAATTTGTAAGAGAGAGCTAATAAATATGTCCCATTTACAGAAATGTTATTCAAAATTAACATTTTAACAAATGATTTGCAGAGAAAAACCCTTTGCAAGTGCAAAGCAATTATTGAAGATGAATATACAGATATATAATGACACACAACTGTTCATGAAAACCCAGTTGCAAATCTTAAACACAACTATTTAGAACGAGCATACTTCTCTAGTAAGATTTATGGATTAAGGGACCAAAAGAAATTTGGATTTGGAATAGATAAAGTCCCTCCAAGGTTTCTATTGGCTATGATTTCCAAAATAATCCCGCTATCATCACAGTGTTTTCATGTTCAGCTTGAAAAACAACATTTGATTTCTCATCTCTTCAAAGGTTCCTTGACGCCTAAGTTTTTGATTACAATTCAGATGTTAATTGACGAACTGGAGGATGAGTGTGGGTTGTTGGTTTTTTGTGGTTTTTTTTTTTCAGTGGAATATTTTTGCTGGAGAAATGAGGTGGCAAAGGATGTTTTTGACAAATAGATGCCAATTTAATGCTGCTATGTACACTATTCCTACTTTCCCCTGCAGGGGCTTCCTTTAACAGTCCCACAATGTGCTAGTTTCCAGAGGCTATGCCTCTGATTATCTCAAAGTTGACAGCATTTCAAACAGTCAGCAACCCTGTTTTAAACGAAGCTGTGGTGATTGGTTGAAAAAGACAGCCTGAAGGCCCCCTGATCCAGGAAGCCACTTACACATATGACATCTTCCCCATATCCTTACTTCTTCAGATCGACTCAATACCAGTTTTTACCATGAGAGTGCCCTCGGGAAATCAAACAATTAATAATGGCTGAGAAAAATGAAAAGTTAATTGATGCTTGTTCTATTCTTCAATTAAAATTGTGGTTGCCCATGATAGATCTGCAATAGTATTCTCTTTCTGTGTCTTCCCTTTTGGCACTGCTAAGTCTTTGGGTCAGAGAAAGTGATTCTCATATGTATTTGTTAAGTTTCTGGTCTAAATTAACTTTTCTATTGGGAAAACAAGAATTTCCTCCCCGGTGTATAATTATTTTTTTCTTCATATTTTGAACATGCCTGGTAGAAAATTAAAGTTGATTTAAAGATTTTAAGACTCAGAGAGTTGACTCAGTCAAAAGCAACCATGCTGTAATTTTAGACTTAGGTTGTCTAATGTGATATTTTGTGATGTCTTCACATCCTAAACTAAAATGCCCTCTGCCATCAGATATTTTTTCTTCTGATGGGCAATAACAAAGGGCAACCAATTTTCCTGACTTATCTTTGGAGAAGCTACATATACAACATCTTTAAATAATTTTCTAAAAATAAATTTTAATGCCTCTTTTTCTTTTTTTTTTTTTTAACTCTTCCAATGCCTTCACATTTTATCAGTATCCAGCTTATAAAATGGGCAGTTGAAAAATGCACTGTTTTGATTTAACATCTTCACTAATGCCCTATGGATAAGTCACATTTGTTGCCTTTTCCTCATTAAGCCTTTTCTCCTGGCATTCACAATCATCTTGGTCCAGGAAATCACAGAGGAAATTTTCCATGCTGGCAGTACAACCTTAATTCTTCATGTGTGTTGCTTCCATTGTGTTCTGGATATATACGTACTCTTGCTTTCTTCCTGTTATAGTTATGAGGCTACACTTGAGGAAAGGAGGGAAGGTGAATGCAGGACCTTCAGGAAGAAAGGAGCATTTGAAGGACTGGAATGTGGAGACAGGATGTTCTAAGAACAATGGACATAAAAAGGAATGAAACATCATTTTGGACAAGGAGAAAAGGGAAGAGGAGACAAAAATGTTGAGTCGTTGGCAAGCACTGAATCAAAGAGGGGGGCCTTGAAGTCAAGGGCAATGCCTTCCATTATATCAATACAATTAATGGCATCCTTATGTTCAGTTATTTGCATTAACAGCAAAGTTAATGCCGGCAAAGATCAATGCTGAGATTAGTGATGTCCAAATCAACATGCTTTTAAGCAAATTATTTCCACTGTCTGAGTCCCTCTCCTAGCTAGTAAGCATGAATCTTTGGTGGTGTCTGCAGCTCCATCAGCAGATGCCTCTTAAGGGTTGCTGTCTCTTAAATATAGTCCCGCTAACATTAGTACCACTTGCACTGTAAGCAGGAATATCAGGTCAATAGATCCACTCAGTGTGGATGTCCTGTACATCGGCAACAATGGCCAGAAGCAAAATGTTCCTCTTGCATTAGTGATTCATATTGCTGTTATTATTGAGAATATTTTAATTTCCTTTTCTCTTTGATCCTCTCACACACAATCTGATTATTGTCCTTATTCCATCTAAAAAAAAAAAAATGAGCTTGTTGTCTTGGAACATTAAACCCAAACAAATAAATCACACAAAATCCCATGAACCACCTCTACCCATGTTGCAAATGCAAAGTAATCAGGCAGCTGTGGTCAGTGGCAGCTCCATAATATAATGACAATGTGCTTCCTGTCAACAGGAGGTCTGGAAGTTTAAGACTTTCAAAAGCAAATTCAAACAGATGCCTTTAGCTGGGAGCTGGTGGGAATAAAGCTAAATCTGTGTATCTCAAAATACCCCAAAAACCTCTTAAGGAAAATATCCTTGACAGCAGTGACCCAAAATATTCTGCATTATTACTCACCCTTGCATACTTGGCTGAGTGTTGATCCCTATGCAGCTTTTCCTATACAGGCCTCTCTGCATTTGGGCCTTCTTATAGAACTTAAAAGTTCTGCAGCTTTGGTTCTGCCCCTGCATTTAGACTTGACAGATAACACGTGCAATAGCCAGCGACGGAGCTCTCCGCAGCTCTGCCGAGACACACCCACATCACTCCACGTAGCTGCTGGCAACTCTGGGTTGGAAACATCTTGGAAAGTACTGATCAAAGCAATTTAGATCACACTTTTCTACTGAAAAATCTTGTGGTTTTTTTTTTTTTTTTTTAATAAAAGCTTTTAATTTTTTCTTCTGAGAGAAATCATCAGGCAAGTCCCTCATATTCAGGCTTGAATTTCTTTTGAAAATTAGTGACAGTGGGAGAAAAAGGACTCTGGATTAGCAGGCTTTCAGGAAGTTATCAAAAAAATTCCTTTTTTTTTTTTTTGTTGATCAGTCAGTTATTCTATTGCATTTCATTCTCTATTTTTTTAATCATTGCAATAAATCTCTGTACTTTATGAGTCAAATTTTCAGTTTGCTAACAACAAGTTAGAAAATTGGAGAGGATTCTATAAGAAACATCTTTTTAAATACCATTCTGTTGGAAGACATGAATTCAAATTAATCTTAAGTGCAGACCATTGGCAAGATGGTTTTGTTGGTAATAATAGAACAAGGTTTTGATGATATAACAAAGATAGGAAAAATATACCCTGTGCCATGAGACTGTGTATGAATGGAACGATAGAGGTATCAGTAACAGTGGTATCTATAAGTATGCTTTCTGATGGCTGTATAGGCAGGTGGGCCATGATGGGCAATATTTTTGGTTATCAGTTAGTATTGGATAAGCATTATACAAAGAAATATCCGCTATAATTAAATACCGTGGTTCTCACATCTTGGAGAACTGTATAACCTACTTGGATCCTAATTTTTTTCTTTTTTTGATTTCTAAAGATCCTGTCACCTCCCTCATGAAACAATGTTTTCCACACTACACATGCTATTTTGTGACACTAAGACATAGTGTCAGATAAGCAAAGTGCTTTCTTGCTACCCTTTTAATCCCTGATAGCCCCCAGTCCTTGCTAGGCTATTAAGGAAAGCCAGAGGAAGGTGAAGGGAATGTCTTTGGGCCCTGGTTTAATTCAGAGCACCTGCTGTCTTCCTGGGTGCCAGAATTGTATAGCCTTGTTGGGAGCCAGGATGTAATAGCTGTGCCTGATAAATAGCAGCACTAAACATGCTACAGCAAAGGTTTTCTGTACTATAATAATTGTAGGTGCTGACTTGGTGCAATATATCTTTGCCAGCGTGTAGTGACAGAATAAATAGCTGTTTTTAACTATAGAATCGGGAAAAGCTAATGCAGTGATTGAGGGAACGTATCCAGCTAAATGTAGTCTATCTTTGTTATGCCATCCTTCCAGCCCAGTCCTACCTGTGCTGAGGGGGTGAAAGATGTACTCCAGCCTCTCCAGCATCCTCTGCTCCTCCTGGTTCACAGCTGGGCTTCACTCTCAAGGCTGTCTCTGTCCCTGTGATGGCTCCTGGGCAAAGAGAAGGAGGAGGCAGAGAGGAGGCTGAGAAACCAAACGTTCCAGGAAGCTGTTGAAGGTGAAACTAATCAAGGTTGTGAGTTCACAGCCTTTGCAATCTGGTCAGTCTTTGTTGGCCAGGAGAAAATTAATGTGAGTCCAGCCCAACTACTGGCAGGATTTCCCTCACGCAGAAAGATGCCAGAATGGTTGGTCACCATGTTGACAGTCCTGCAGAGACCAGGATTGAGAGGAGTCTGATATCTCAGCTAATGTCAACTATTTTTTTCCTGCTTATACCTGAGATATTTTATCTTGCTCAGGTGGTTGTAGGGTATTTCACAGAGTCACTTCCCTGCTGTGGGTTTTGTTTGTTTGGTTTTGTTTGGTTCTTTTTAATAAAATAAGCACAGTACCAGAGAAGAGCTTTCATTAATGCCATGCTTCAAGGCAACAGCCATCAGGAAAAAAAATTCAGGCTTTGCAAAGTGTTGTCAGGGAAGAGAATCCCTTGTGGAGGGTCTGCTTGGGGTATAAGAGATAAACATTTTCCTTCTTGGGCTCTGGAGTTTTATGTAAATCGATTTTATATGAAAGGTTAAGGTACAATAGGAGTAATGAGTGAGGGCCTTTGGAGCATGGGCAAGCACAGAAAAGGAGAGCCCTTTCTCCAGCTCGACTGTCATTGCAGCTGGCACGAGGTCAAAGAAGGTGAAGCCTTTTGCTTCCATCCAGGGGCTGACCCAAGAAGAGGGTTTCCTCCCACCATTTCCAGGGCAGTGTTGCATTTGCTCTGCCCTGCTTTGCAGATCATTTTTTCTTCCATCCCTTTACTTTCTGTGGCTTTGCTGGCTCTCACTTCTTGTACTGAGAGTACACTTTGCATAATTTATCTCTCTCCTAATGAGGAGATGGAGTCCTGGCTGCAGCTAATGGCACTGAATTAGCTCACCTGCAGTCTGAGCACTGGATCTCATTTACCAAATCTGCTCTGAGTGTCTGGGAGCTCCTGCCAGACTTTGAGGTACACACCTTGGAGATGTGGCTGGGTGGTCAAGAAAGTGCTCAGGGGTAAAAAGTCTTTAGTCAGCCAAGACAGGTGTTTGAATTTTAAGTTGATTATTCTGCTACAGTAAATGAGATACTCTTCTGATTCTTCCTCAAGTGGACTTACAAACAAACTACCCTACTGACCCAGGATCAGTAGACCTAGAAAGAAAAGGTCTGCTTGAACAGTATATCTGGTAATCACTGTACATGCATCTTTTTCATTCACAAGCAGTGTGTTTCAGGCAGGTCATGGAAGCCTGCACATTGCTAGGGCTTTAATCAGTATTAATTACTTGTAAATGTGTTTCTCCTACAGCAAGGAAAAAGAAGTAACAAAAAAATCATTGAGGAAAGGTTGGAGTTTAGAACTTTAACAGAAAAAAAAAGCAAACAAATGAAACAAACTCAAACAAACCAATGTAAAAGGCAGCCAAGTTCTTCCAGCAGCATTTCCTCTGTAAGGTATGAAAACCTATGGATGATTTTAGGAACATTTTAAAAGGTAGGAAATGCGTGACCATTATTTTATTCAAGAAGTCAAGGTTTTCATGAATTTGGTAAATGAGAAGAATCCTTGTTATTTTCAGGGTATTTAAAATGTAGATCTGGACTCTTGGATATGAGTTTCATCATTATACGCTATCTGTGGGGAAAAGGCTCACAAATAGAATACAGATCTGTGTCCATGCTGTACCCATCAGTCCAAAATAAATTCAGTGTTATTATGGTAGGGCTTTTTATGTAAGAACAAGTGTACAATCCTGTTGAGTCCAATTAGAGATTCACGGACTAGCAGGATGTCTAACTGTGGCAAGTGGCACACACTCAGGGAAAAAGTACCAAAAAGAAAGTAGCCCAACAGTGATGGCACTGATTCATTAACTGTATTTCAGGCAGTGCTGCCAAGCTTGGAAAGTTCTCATCATCATACATAAAAATTAGGGAGGGATGTTAACTAAACTTGTTCCACAAACAGCAGAGAGAAAATGACATCTCAGGAAGATATGAACTATCTTACACTAAGACATGTAATTTTTCCTGGCCAAAATCATCTGATGCCTTAACTGAAACTTCCTCATAACTGAGCTAAAGCTTTTCTCAGTGACCTGCTTTAATACTATTTTCATACCTTTATTCATTCTTCTGCACTCTAAGCAGGAACAATTCTTTCAACTGTTTCTTGGGGACAGAGTTTTCTCAGCCTCTAAGTCACCCTTCTCTGAATTCACTGATCAATCCACATATTTCTTCAAAGGGAGTGCCAAACTTTGGTACAACTGGGGCTTTTTCAGTACAAAAGGACTGTAAAAACTGTTAACCTCTTTTCTCCCATGGTCTAGTTATAGCCACTTGAGTTAGGAGGAATAGCGAACAATGTTAATGCACTGTGCTTAATGACTGCATCAGTGCCGCTGGAAGATATTAAATATTGCATGGTTTGTTCTTGTTTCTTTTCTCATCATAATGTATGATTTCAGGAACTTGTGCAGCCTAACAGAGGTTGCTTTAGATAGTAATGACTGGCTACTGCAAGGCAGAAAAACTCTTGGATCATTTTTGTGGTCTTTTCTGTGTTTAACTTTTTTTTGAATCTTCTGTTGTATTTACTTGTCTTTCTAATACATTCATATGCATCCATACATGTGATACATGTTAATGTAGATAACTACCTGTACAATTATCCTTACAGCAACCATTCCACATGGTTTTGTGATTGCACTTACACATAAATCCATGTGTGTCTGGGTATGTGAAAAACATCTGTACAGACAACACTTGGAAGTGTTTTCCAGTCCAAGGATTAGAGGCTGGGTTTGGCAAGGCTGTTCCTGTTACAGGAGGGAAGGAATAAAACTGAGGGCAGATCCTTTCCTATCCATCATCTCTGCTTACATTGTGGAGCCTTTATGCAGCTTAAGCTTCCTGGTAGCACTAAAACTGGATCTTCCTCATTGCCTTTGCAGTCCTGAAAGAGTGAAGGATGCAGAATTAGTGTAACATTTTTCCAGCGCACCCAAATTTTGCCTAGATGAGAGCAGGCAGGCTGGAGGAGTAGAGCCATTTTGCTGCCCCTTAGTGATGTTCTTCTCTGGGCAAGCAACCGGGTTTCTGGACAGATCCATCCCTACATCCACCTGCAAGAGTTTAGATAGGAATTTCATCACACCATATCAGTGGAAACCATCCTCCAGAACAAACATGTCCTGGAGAGCAGCAGTCCCAAAAGCAGCCTAGATACCAGGAAAATTGCCAGACCTGGCTGCAGAATAGACATGTGCTGAAAGCATCTCAAGACCTTGGCGAGATCCATGAATCCCTGGGTTTCAATGTCTTCCAGCCCCTTGTTCATATTCATGAGTTCAGTGGCTTTCAACATAGGTTGTTTTGTTTTTTTTTTCCATCTTCTCTCCTCCTTTCCAAGGCAAGAGAACCACAGGCAATCTTAATTCACAGATTTTTGTGTATTCTTGAGTTAGAAAGAAAATGTTGGAAAATGGAAACCATTTCTGGTTCTGGATAGTCTCTCTGTTTGATTGGGGCTCTGTTTGATTGG
The DNA here is from genome assembly GCA_003676055.1 of Chloebia gouldiae. NCBI lineage: Eukaryota > Metazoa > Chordata > Aves > Passeriformes > Passeridae > Chloebia > Chloebia gouldiae. The sequence continues at coordinate 7,504,334 of QUSF01000029.1, forward strand.
GGCTTCTGCCCTGCTACTCTCCCCCTCCTCCCTGCCTTTTGGGAGCAAAATCTCTAAGCACGGAGACAAAAACTGTACTGGAAATCAGCAACTGGGCACTTGCTCTGTAAATTTCACATGCTGATGCATTTCTGTGGTAGCCAAAAATAGCAACAAAACCAACAACAAGAACAACAAAAGAAAAAAAATGTTAAATGCAAATCACTTGCCACTGACTCTTTTCCAAAACAGTAACATTTAGTCTATAGTGCAGCGCAGCTGGCTGCTGGCCCCCTGTGGAGATTTCTGACTAAGGTACCATTTAGAAACAATTTGGCTGATCCATCCTATGTATTTTTGGCAGATCTCATCCCTCATTTCTTCTTTACTAAGAAATTATGACAGATGAGCCTCAGATACAGATGTCATCTGCTAGATTCTCCTAGAAGATTATTTTAAACCTAGACCACCTGTAAGTGTTGTATTCATCCTTTGACTCCTGTCCTAGAATCAGACAACTTGTGGCAATCCTATTTGTAAACTCCAGAGCACTTTCCAATATTAGTTAAATCCAGGTTCTGCTGAAATCAGTGGTAAAGCTCTGATTTGTGCCCAAACCCTGTAAATCCACAGAATGATTCACAAATTATGGATTACCATTGGATCGTTTGTTTATCTGTTAATCTAATCCTCATAGGGACTTTCTTCTCATCAAATTTGACTCTGTATTTCTAATTGAAATCAGTATAAGGTTTCACTCAGGCTGCAAATCAGTTGCTTGGTAATTTGACTTATTCTCAAGAAGTGCCATTATTTTGTGAGATAACTGCAGAAGGAGCCAAATACAACTAATTCAGTTGTTTTGCCTAATGGAAACTGGTTAAATGCAAATTCTTAGGGAAACGTAAGGCTGTGAACAACACTCCCCTTTTCCTCTTCAGCTGCCCATTGTTGCACTGTCTCTATCTGTACCTTCATAATACACAGGTGAAAAAAGTGTTCATCTATTGTGACCTTCATGTAGTCACTTAATCTCAGTACTAGAGTTCCTGTAACTTTCCATCCTTTCCTATCCATCATCTCTGCTTACATTGTGGAGTCTTTAGGCAACTTAAGCTTCCTGGTAGCACTAAAATAAATCATAAACTATATTAAGGTCATATCTATTTTCCAATATTATATTTAAACAAAACATACATGTTTTTTTATCTGCTTTTCAACCACTTTTTCTTACCATTTTCAGGCTAAAATGAGAGCTCTTACTGGATTACATTCAACACACACAAACTTTAGATGTCTGGAAGTAAGGGCTAAGGTTAATCTGGTCATCTAAACCTTTCTATAGACAATGGAGAAAAAGGATCATCACAGAATAGTTTGTCTTGTATATTATGAAACTATGACTAAGAACAAAAGAAATATCTCTTCAGAGATGTGTGCATCTCTTTATTTGATAATGGAAGGAGTTGGAATGATTAGATTAAACTAAATACTGCACTGTTAAAATTCCAATTGACAGAGATTAAATTAATCACATGCTAAATACACACTCTTCTTACGGTGTCTGTGTTTTATCCAGTGCCCTGGATAAGCATGACATTTCTGCTTTTATATTTTCCGATTCAGATGCATTTTTCTTATTGATCATCTTCTCTTTCCCATATAAGCAGAGGACAACATTGTTGGAAGTATTATTTTTTAAACAGGTACTTTTGTAACAGACCCTAAAACACAAAATGCAGCTCTAAAGATGTCATGTAAGGCTGGAAATGCCTGTGATTGTGCAATCATGAAACATTTCTTCTCATCCCAAGTTTACCATACATTTCAGTTTTAGTGACAGCCCAAAATTTCTCTGCACTGACTTTCCTATTAAATGAAAACAGCCCACTTACACATCTCTGTTTCCCCCTCAAATATATTTTTGTTGATGTGTTTGAAACTTTGAGATTACATTGATCTTTCTGAAGGCTGAGAAATTAACACTGTTTTACCAAAGTCACTCTAAGGATGTCTGCTATTTTTGCTTCATTTCACACATCATGTGGTGATTCTTGAGGGTGTAGTCTATGACATATAGTGACATGATTATGCAAAGATTGCCAAATATGTTTTAGACAAAGATTCATTACCAAGAAGTTTGAATAACCTTCCATGATAGAGAGTAAGATAAAATATTTCAAAAATTTTTATTTAAAATAATTAGATTTTAAAGGTGGTTGCATATGTTTTATACACATAGCATTTTGCACACAATTCTTTCTTTCAATGAAATCAAAAAGGAGAAATGCATTGTCCAAAACCTACCGACATTAAAGAGAAGCTCACTGACTTGAAACTTATCTGCCTCAACAAGAATTAACTTAGACATGCTAATTTAACATTTTACTGTTCTGTTTTCTTTCTTTTCTTATCACATGTGTTCTTTCTCATATTCTAGTTTTAAAAGTACATTCTTACAAGATTTACAATGATGGGTCTTTTGTTTTTCTTTTTCTGTTAACTTATTGTCTGGCTATAAACCCATGATAAATTTCAGACATAAAATGTGCCAAAGTCTAAAAACCCAGTGGATCACCACATGGGATGAATAAAAAGCAGAGCTGCTATTTATCTGCCCTTGGAACTAATTAGTAACTGGAGCTCCTGGATCCCTTATACTCTAGATACTCACGCACAAACAGAACCCAGTTACACTTCAGGGTGTCTTCTTATGTCTCACTTATTATTAATTTATCTCTAAAACGCTTCTCTTTGTTCCAAACTGTAGACCAAAGTGATTTAGATGTTACCTGAATCCTCCTAAGTTCTAGGTAGCAATATTGAAAGAGTTAACTGCATACATATACAGAATACAGGCTGACCTCCTGCCCCTCAGCAAAGAAAACATTCATCTTTACCAGCTTAGCTTGAGTTGTTCCTGCTTTGTATTAAGGAAAACCGACCTTTGGAGCTCCCTCCCAGCCCTGTTCTCTCTGATTTCCTTTAGGGAAAAGGAAGCTATCCAAAGCAATTTAGGGTGGGGTCTCTGGAGAATGCAGTATACTTTCTGCAAAGGGCAAAGCAAGGAAGAACTCATTCTGCTAAAGTTATTCAATGCTATCCCCTGCCAACATTTACTTAATTATCTTTCTGTTCTATAATGGCAATTGAGTTACGGCTCTTTCCTGGAACTTCTATATCCTTCCCTAGTGAATGTGTTTGTGTGTGTATTTTAAAGAAGAATAAATTGAGTCCAATCAGTTCTGCTTTGCTCAAGGCAGAATTTATGATGGCCTTGTTGGAGAAAGAAGCCATAAGGCAGGAGAGGACAGTGGTGCTGCTATATTTTAGCTGCTACATATGCATCATAAACAGAATACTCTTCTCTCCATACTCTTCAAAAATCTGTCTCAGGGATATTATTGCCACTTGTCAGAATCATGCACTGCCTAAGTGTTTAGTCCCTCCATACATGCTCAGCTGCTCCAGATTATCTTAGTCCCCAAGAACTGCCATTCACCCAGACCTCAGGCACATAGATTTGGTGTTTCAACTTCATTCCCTCACTGTAGAGTCGATTTGATGCCATATAAAATGGAAGGGTGATCCTCTGCACAGCACATCTGCCTGGTGAACTGAAGGCATCATTTTCTCTATTATTCACTTTTTCCTGTTACTTTGGAGAAGACAGCTGGATGGGAATTTTCTCAGCTAGTTGTAGTGCTAGTAAAAGGGAAGGTACTCAGTCCAGCTTACTATTCATAGCTCTCTCTGACATCAGCAGGGAGACTCAGGCATCCTTGTAAGCCGTTGGATGTCTCCTCTTGCAGCACAGAATGACTGACCGTATGGGGCACCTGACTGACTCCCCACAAGTGGAGATGCCTGGAGCAGACCTGATGTCTGAATTTTGCTGGTTCAGTTTAAGTGAGATGAATTTATCCCTCACTTATGTGCCTGACGAATGAGAATGGGCTGACTTCTCCAGAGATGTTTGAAGGATATGTACACTCAGAGTTCTTGTTCGGTATTTCAGTGAGACCACAGTAGATTCTGAGGATTTGTACCTTTTTCTCCTCCAAGATCTCCTCATTAATATTACAAGCTGCTGTCAAAGTCAGTTTAGTCCTCACTTTCATAGCCTACACTTATATAATTACAAAAATACTACTCCTGCAACAACTCTAAGAAAGCCATCAGCCATCAGCTGAGTGTATGAGTAACAGCATAAAAGAACAAAATCTATAATCTCTTTACTTGCAGGAGATTTTTGAAAATTAGGACACAGGGGAACACTAAATTTCAAGTTTTAGAGGGTTCTTCCAGTGCTAATTTTTCAAGATGATTTTCCTAAATTATTGTTAACACTTGTGTGCAGCATGAAAAGACCCTAGGTTGGGATAAAGATCTGCTGTGCTGCCCTTTACCAGAAGAGAATGCAGTCATGGCAACATAACACAAGTAAAGAAAGAAAAGGTTAAATATTTTTCCAGTTACTGATTGTATGATCAGGAAAAGGAAAAAAGCCATTTAAAGAAACACTTGACAGCATTCCCTCCAACTCCCTAGCAATTACTAGTTTCCAGCTTCCAAAAAAGAGACAGAGTGTAACTGAATATATGCCCAAGGTGCCTTTGCACTAATCCGCAAGTCCTAAGGTTATTTAGCTTTAGTTTTATTTAGTGTCAATTTTTACTTCTATAAAGCGAAAAGAGGAAAGAAAAAAAAATAAAATAAAAAAAGGAGCTGATGAATTTTCCTCTTCTTGCAGAATGCAATGCCAGTACCTGTTGAGTTGCATCTTCATCGCTGCCTTGGGGGTATTTAATTTCATGAATCTGATTAAATTATTCTGCTTTCAGTATTTCTTCAATATTGCTTTATAAAATATACTCCTAGTGGCTTCAGTAGTGAGAGCACTTGCTGTACTTTGTTTAAAGCTTGCACTGTCCCTCTTGAGACTGGGGGGAAGAGTCCTTATTAAAGAGTTCAGTCATAAACGCTTCTTCCTCTAGGAGAAGTACTTTGAAACAACTGAAATGCACACATATTTTTCACTATGATTACACAGGCACCCATACTAATGCCTTTCAGTCTACTATATGGCCATCTAGGATTTCATTGGCAGAAAACATCTTTCTGAAGAAATTTCAGAACACTGTCGTTTGATCACAGTTTGTAACTGACAGGAGACCATTCCCCACCCACCCCACCCCCCCCCCCCCGTGGTGAATACCTCGAATTTGCTCTGTGGTGAAATGTTGCACTTTTATATCATAGGAGTTTCTCAGGGTCTGACCTTTTATAGGGTGAGGCATTGCACAAACAGTGCACAAAACAGTGAGGGACTCTCATGGTGGCAAGGACTGCATAGACCTCATCAGCAGCATGGATAAAATCAAAGTTGGAAAAAAATGGAAAGATGGGATTAAGTAAAGCCGAAGTGAGTGCCATGGGTGAATGTCAGAGCTGAGGGGAAAAAAACCTTTCCTTTTCCCCACCTCCCTAATACTGCTGTACTGTTATTAGTGAAGGGTCCTGTTAAAATAGAAAATTAGCTTCCCTGTTGCTGCACTGTGCACCTTGATCAGCTATAAATTCTGGCCATGGAGGCTGAGCACAGTAGGCCTTCAAAAATCACATAAGAGTTTTAGGAGCAAAAATTGCAAGGCAAGTCTTTGAAAAAACCCAGCCCTTTTCTTTCTGTGCATTACCCAAACATGAAACATGAATACAAAAAGCATTAATAAAAAATTATATAATGTACTGTTAATAATATATACCAATGTACTGAAAAGCTTGTGCAAACAGTAGGAAAAGGTCAAAAATACAGACTGTGGCTGCTGATCAGTCTCTATCCTCTTCAGTCTGATCACATACTCACAGAAATTTCTGGTTTTTATATCACTTTGATTCATGCAGTGTGATGTGCAGGGAAACACAGCCCTGTCTTTTACCTGCTTCTTAACTGGGAAATCATCCATCTTATTGCTACTGATGAAAGCCCTTTATTGCTATTAAATGTCTGCAAATAACTCCTAAATTGCATTGCTTCTCTGAGAGGCACTTATTATATACATGTATAAATGTATATAATAATTGTCAGGAACAACTCACGCATCTACTGCTGGTTTGCAAGATAAATGACATTAATCAATAGGATGCCTACAGAACTTTTGGTGAGTCATTTGTTATGCTAATTGAACCACTTAAAGTAAACTGTCAATGAATCGAGATTTTTGACAGCTGAGATGAGACGTGGGGCTAATTAGTCAGTTGCTATTAAAAAAAAAACCCTGCCCAATTTTCATAATGTAATGTTTAAGAGAGAAGATAATGTTAATCATCTGACCAGACCCCTCTCCCAGAGGATATAGTAGCAAAAGGCACAACCCATCACAAAAAGCAAGTTTCTCTCAGAAGCAAACAAAACAAATGGCTGGCTGCACAGAGATGACAACCTTTGCAGGAGAGTTGATGTGTCCCATAGGTTACAGCAAACTTTTTAATTAATACACAAAAGCCCAGCTTCTGCTCTAAATTACCTGTGTCCTTTTAGATCAATCCCCTTGTTTTTACTCAAAGTATTTTGCATTCATGCTGGCAGCAATGAGATCATTGGGTCTGACTGTGAGGCTTAGTCCTAACCTACAAATCAAATGGATTGATCAGGTACACACACTGTCTAGAAGGCATGAGCAGCATTTTGGCAGCCCTTTGGAACTGGGTTGTAGAGGATGTAGCCACATCAAGCTGCGACTGACATCACAGGATAAGCTTCAGAATGGTGCACCTCTCTTTCTGTGATAGCTTCCATTTGCAATCCATTGTTTCCCAGTGCTGTCACTTTCAGTCTTGAAATTGCAGAAGCCACAGCAGCTGCAGGATTCAGAAAAGAAGTCTTTCAGTCTTAGAGCATATCAGAAACTTTATAATTCTAACAGACTTAGAAATACTTTGAAAGAAATTACTGTTCCTTACGTACCCAGCTGTTGTACAGTATAAACAGTTAGTCTTGATTCCACTGAGGCATGCCAGAACCCTTGATACCTTAAACAACCGCACTGGGACCTGCTACTGTTAGTACATTCCACCCTGAGGTGGCCACAACTCTGTGGATGAACAGTGACTCTGGCACTGAATCAAGTGTCAGTAGCAATCACCAGTTACCAACTTCCCACTAAAATTCTCTCTTTTATTCTTGCCAGAAAGGTCCTTAAGACAATTTACCTTTAGTAGTAAATTTCCATTCTTAATGGCAAGGTTGTGTGGAGTCAGAGCTGTCTCCTGTGCCCAGGGCAAGCATTGGAAGGAAAATAAAATAAGCCAACCAGCCAGACACCTAAAGTGTTGCCATTCAAATTTTCCTTAAAATAATAGGATAAAATAAAGGCAAATTCTTGAACGTGTTGAAGAAAAAAAAAGCAACTGTGAGTCAGAATTTCATCTTGATTTCCTTCTGGTTTTATAACTGTTATTGGAAATTACTGGATTTCACAAAGCACGTTTGGAAGAAAACTGATTTTCATAGCTTTAAATTTTCAGGCTTTTAAAGTTAACTGCATGGTACAGATACATGAAGTTAATACCAGTAACCAAGGGACAAAGTATTCAAAGCATCTTTTCACAGTGCTAGTAACAAGCAATAAGTAACAAGAAACTAGCTAATGTATCACATAAAATATCAATAGTACTGTAGAATGGCCAGGTCTCTTTGTCTTTTTTTCTTAGCTTATTTGTGTATATGCACCTATGTCTCTACCACGATAGTACCTATTTTTCTATGTTCCATAGCACTATCAAAAAGTTAAAGAAATTATTTCTGCGGCTTGGCTGTTGCCATTTTTCTGTCACTCTGGCACTGCCCGTGAACAAACTGACACACAAAGTCATGTGTACACAGGTTATTCAACAGACTTGGACTAAGATACAATGAACTGCGTTTCCAGGACCATTAGAAACAGCACCCATCTTTAGCATGTACCCAAGTCAACCCTTAATTCTCCAAAATAAATGTCACAAATGTCACAAATTATAAACTGGTATTTTCACAAGCCCAGAGTGCTGATATGTTTTTTGCTGCTGTTTGTAGATGGTAGGGTGACACAGACTTCACCACAAGGGAATGTTCAGCTTTCTCCAAGGTAATTCAGCTTAAGCAAGCATGAAGCACAAGCCTCATCACCCAAACCTCCAGACCTAGTTAATCTGACAGGTCTGAAATAGATCAAGGCCTATGAGCTCTTTCCTTTCTCTCTGCTTTCTGGTGTCCTGGCACTTAGTGTCTTGCCCTGTCGGGAGCATCGCTGGAGTTGGAGTGGGTGATGTCCTGTGAATTGAAGGGTTACTGAGGGCTGGGAAGTGGCAAGTCTTTGGATTGAGTTAACAACTGAACTGAGGCAAGGGAAACAAAAAAACCAAACCAAACCAAACCAAACCAAACCAAACCAAACCAAACCAAAACAAAACAAAACAAAACAAAACAAAACAAAACAAAACAAAACAAAACAAAACAAAACAAAAAGTGATGTTTTCAGAAGCACAGAAGCCTTTGCCTCAAGTTGAGAGCAGCTTTGCCATGGTGTCAAAGAGATGAGAAACCACTGTAGGATGTGTCTCTGGCAGGCACTCAGACACAGACTAAAATCTGTTCTGGGTCCAGCTGATTCTTTGAGTGTATCCTATGCTGTGGCTCCCTCAGAGCTCAGGCATGGCCTTCAATTGCTGAGGACAGGTTTCTTGCCCAGAACCTAGTGATTGCTTGAGGACCTTTCAAATCAAATTTTACATGATTCTTTGCAGGAGGATTTATCTCAATCAGGGACTCTTCTATGTTCCCCTTTTAATCAAAAGAAGATAGAAATCTTTCAGAGCCCTCCTCTGGCCATTTGTCTCTGGTTTTAGGAACATGCGTTTTTAGCTTTTGACATCATCATTGTCCTTTTGCAAATGACAACTTTTGGAAGAAGGAAAGAAAAACTTTTTTGCTTTAAACTCCCCTTACATCCTTTCTCTATGCTATAGCATCTTCATGCTTTATTGGCTATCAGGAAATTTATTGGCTTAAAGAACACTCAAATTTCAGACTTTTCCATCTGAAGAAAAAGACACACACATTTTGATGCATGGTTTGATTCAGAGACCTACTTATTTTTGTTTAAAAAGAGGCTGATTTGGCTGATCCTTGTTCGTGACTGAAAACCTTGACCTTTATCTACAGTTTGTTTCCTTTCTTTTCCACTAATGCTGAGAAACTTTGAAAAAGATTCATGAATACAGTGGGCTGAGGAGCAGAAGGTAGAGGTGTTCATGTGTGGAGTAGGAAATGAGATTTCCTTCACCTTTACTGAGTACAAGGATTTTAAATCTAAACATTGGCATCTATATGTGTTGAGAGGATCCTGCCTAAGAATATTCTTCTGGAAAACTCCAAATGCTTCTTCAGCTTCTTCATCTGATTTATAATGTGTGCATCAGAAGTGAGACTATGCCTTGAAATCTGGGTGGGCTTGAAATCTGAAGTAGCCTTAATCTCTTTAATAACCTCAACTCTCCCAGATTTTACTGAGAAAAAAAAAAAAAGAAAAAGAAATGGGTGTGAAAAAAGATCCAGCTTTACAGCCTTGACCTATTTCTAATCCTGTTCTGATTGCTATTTACTGGGCTCCTTTCCAAACATACTATTTACTTTGGGGCAGATTTTTCTCCATCCAGATTAAAATTCCAGTGAGTTTCCCTCATTCCTTTAGACTGTAACCCCAAATGGGCGATGGTATTTTATTCAGAATACAGTAGCTAGATAATGATGCTCTCAGCAACTTGCAGAAACCAGGCAATTTGTATATGAGGAGCTTGTATGCACACAGAAGCACATGGGAGCTCATGCATACGGCCCTGCAAATTGCCTCATGAACACACACACACACACACACACACACACACACACACACACACAGAGAGAGAGAGAAAAATGTGCTCCATGAACATGCCCACGGTTCCTTCTACACCGTGCACATATGGACTAAACAATTACACTCACCTATGAGCCTGTCACAAGGCAACAGAAATGCCAGCTGCCTTTGAAGTTTCCCGAAGAGCAGGAAAACGAGTCAACAGTGCTGGCCAACATCACATCATTAATCATCTATTAGCCGAGGCTGTGTGCTCCTGTCACCTGTCACTTTGTAATGCATGCAAATCACTCCAAGAGTAACATTTTCAGCCTGACATTTCCAGGGCCAGAGCTGGGATCAACCTGCTCTTTGTATTCAAGATTAAAAGGAAGTAGAGAAACAAGTGGTGAGATTGTTGGAAGGAGACAGGGAAAATGAGAGAAATAAGAAAGGTAGTGAAAAATTGGTCAGAAGAAGTAAGTTTAAAAACAGAAAGCTAAAATTGTGAGGTTTTGCATATGACCAGGAAATACTCAGTTTAAAAACACACCTCTGCTCTATAGCTCTTAAAGAAAGTGAACCATAAAAATGATAGTGTTTTCCTGATTAACTATGTAGAAAGGGAGAATACTTTCTGTATTTTTTCTTTATTTGTAACTTACAAATTTGAAACCTGATCTAGCTTTAGAAATCTCTATCTGAACTGTTTGCTATAAGTTCCCATTACTGCCAATGTATGAAATAAGATTTATTTTTTAAATACAATTCCCCTATCTCTGTTTTAGATGCATACGTTAGGAAGAAATAAATTGCTGAAGTGCATGGAAACATATAATTCCCTCGTTGTCTAGTAGGGGAGTCGAGGGTGACTTGGTGATATATACATAGGTACAGGTATCTATATTTACTGAGTTAAATCTCATCCCTACTGATTTTTAACTCATTTTGATTTCTGATGATTCAGAAGAGATAGAAAGTGTGATTCCAACCCAACTTCATCAATTATTTTTGTCATAATTCTTGGAAAGGTGGGATAATATAAACTCCTCATATCCTAAAAATGCCACAGTAAGTTTTGAATACCTTTATTATGCAGTGTTGATTAACCAGGAACTTTTTCAGTAAATTAGTGTTGAATGGTCAGCTTCTCCAGAAAGAGCCCCTCTTCCACTTACAAACTTCCCCTGCCATAGTGAAGACATCTTAAATTCTCTTTGGATGGGTTATGCCTGAACAAATGTCAGTGTTTGAAACTGTTTCTATTGTGCTGATCCACAACTGGCTGTTAAGAGAAAAAGATGGGTTTGGGGTTAAATAAATCTCAGTGTTAAATAAAAACCTGAGAAAAAACAGATGGAGATAGCTGGTAGTTCAGGTAGAGGTGTTCAGGTTTTTATTCCAGACAGGCAGTAGGTCACACCATCATATCTGTCTTTCCTAAGACACGCATGTTAGCTTTCTCTCCAGCCCCCTCCTTCCTTGTTATCATTCCTTTCCTTTTCACTATTTTCATTTCTTCTTCATTTGGCCCACTTTGGTAAAAGATGTCTGCCAATTCCCATGTCCATCCTTCTATGGATGAACATGTTAGAGAAAATCATCCTCACATGGATGAGCATGGCTTCAGTGTCAGCAAAGAATACCCTCTGACTGAAAAAAATACAAGTGGTAAAAGTCATCTCAGCTGTGGCCCCCCTCTTTCAGGCATGGTGGTGCTCTCTGCCATGACATATCTCACCACCCCAGGAAGGCAGACACAGATTAATCCTGCATATACTGGTGGGGAAGTAGTAATGGGAAACTGGAATAAGGCATCAGCAGTCCTCACCAATATTCAGTTTACCTCCTTTCCTGTCTTTGTCTTCTGAGGAAGCAGAGTACAAAAATTTTCTTCCTCATTTAAAGCCTACATTTCCTTTCCTTTCTCTACTGAGATAAATCAGCTTTATTCTTTACTTCCTTTCCTGAGTGTGAAAGGATATACCTTTCTGCAGGGAGCAGCAGGGACATGTCTTGTCTGTGGAGTCTAAATTAGGGTGCAACACTCCAAGGATGGAGAGGCAGTATCCTCAGCTAGCCCACAGGATATGTATTTGCAGGAGATTTTGAGTCTTATTTCTTTGGATAGATAAACTGCAGATCATGAAGGCAATTAATCATGGACTCATGGACGAGTACATCTGGAAGGGACCTCAAGAGGTCATCGCATCCATCCCCCAGAACGGAGGCAGGATAAATGTGCATAGACCATCCCTGACAGATGTCTGCTTCTCTCTGCTTCCACTCTGGATGCTTGCACACCATTATCCATCTAGAGAAGAAGCAGATTTAAAGTTATGAGAAGAGGCAGAAAATATCACTTTTTAAGCCTGAAGATTTCCCCCTTAGTATCTCTGGGGGCCTGAATCCAGTTTTTGGCAAGAAGAAGATCCAATCCTCACTGTAAAGTCTTATGAAGGGAAGGAGGTGTGAGCAATTTGCTTGTTTTGTAGCCCAGGTTCTGTTCTGAGATGTAAGACTTTTTTGATTGCTAGTTCAGTAGAAAAGCTCAAAATTAAATATTATCTGGATGTGTGCATGTGTAACAAAAAAAAAAAAAGAGAAAGAGAAGAACAAAGGAGGAGGAAAAATTAAGTAAAAGGAGAGTGAAGAGAAAGAAAGAGACAGAAGGGCCAGAAAAAGATAAAATGTATAAGACAAAAGGGAAAATGCAGGGACTAACTTAAAAGAAATGAAGAAACAGGAGGAACATAGGACATACAGGATGAAGTGAGAATGTAGAGAGATGCAAGATTTTAAGCTGGCCATTTCTAACAGAGAGATCAGAAAGAATTTTTGTTGTTGTTGTCCTTAAGTGACTTCTCCCACTGGCTAACATCTCATTTTATGGCAGGTAAATAAGCCTGCCTAATTGGTCCCTTGTTCAAGAATGGGAATAATATCGAGCTGAGCCTGCTCCTTCTGAAGTGGGATCTTGTCCAATTTATGGTCTTAGCAGATGTGATCTCTTCAGGGTTCCACTGTAATGATAAATTGAAACATTTGAATGCTGCGTTCCCAGGTCTGGGCATCCAGCTTTGCAAGTGGGGAGAGAGGATCTGATCAACTTTCCTTCTGAAATGACAAATTGTGGTTTCCAGAAACATGACTTAGTCTCATTTGCAAGCCTAACAGTTGCGGAGGCCAAGAGTGGGCTCAGTGAAGGAGGATGCACCAAGGTCACTTGAGTATGAAGGACTCAGGTCCAGGAGAAAAGATCTCCTTTGAGAAGGAAAGTCGGGAAGTGCACCTTGACTTAGAAACACTTTAAATTAAGGTGACACTTACAAACACTTTATTAATAATTAATAAGTGATTAATGAAAATTACTTTTTAGCTGATAAATTGCTTGAAGACACATTAGAGCATGTTTCAGAAAGACATGGATAAATATTTTTATGCATTCCCATTTATAAATGCTTAGTAATGGGCTCTCAACTTTCAGGTGTCTCGGCATCATTTATCCCCATCATCCTGGTGGCATGCTATAGAGACATCTTATAATCATTTATTTTCAAAATCTGTTCCTATTAATCATGTATTAATTATTATTAAGAAAACATTTGTGCACACTTCTCTTAATCTGAATTCTTGCTTGACTGCTTTTCCTAGAAGTGTGGAGGAACACCCAGCTCGAACAGTTCGTCATGTACTCCAGAGCTAGGCAGGTGTAAAATGGTAGTTCAGGAGACTATCTCAACTCACTCCAGCTAAGAGTTGAGTCTAGCCTGCTCTGCCCTGGCTTTATTTTTCCCTGTGGTTCGAGGGGAGGATCTACAAGGATGCATATGCATGGGTATCAGTGCTAAGCAGCACTGCCTTTTCTGTAGTGTCTGGGCATTACAGGATGGGAGCTCACCACTGAAATCCATCCTCCTGTGAACAGACCAGTGTGTATTCCTCCTATCTGGTGGGTGATGAACCAAAGCACAGATGCACAGAACTCCAGACCTTGGAAATTTTTTAAGCACCTATGGAAATTAATGAGCTTGCAGCTGAAAATGGCTAATGACTTATCCACAGCTCAGTCCCATGCTGGTTCTTCACCTTCTGGGTTGTTCTGCTGCAAGGTCAGGATTAGTCTGTCAGTGAAGTGTATACAAAGAGAGGGAGGAGACAGGCTGTGTAAATTCTTTACACAGGGCTTTGACTGAAGCTGTTCCTCCACAAAAGTTAGAGCAGTGTGAAGGCTACTGTTATTTATACCAGCCTTAAGGACTGAAACAACACAGGAGTACCTAAGTCTGTCATGAGGATGACTGTAAAATTGTCCCTAAATTACTCAATGAGTTTGCAGAGCCAGGCTGATTATTTCACTAACTAGCAGTAGAGCAGTAGACAGGAATACCTAACTGATGGTTTTCTTATGAGTTTAAATCCATGATTCCTCAGCCTGAGCTCAGAGTCTCTTTGAGAGACCTCACTATCAGCCTAAGAGATGGGAGACTAAAGGAGTAAATTGTTAAGACCAGGTACTAGAGACAGCACTTGCTCCATACCTTGATCTTCCAATTGGCCAAGGGCTGGAGGATCTCTGCTCTGTCCTACATGGACCAGATAAATCACATATAAAAGCAGTCTTAACTTAGAACTTTCTTCAAATAAGAATCTCAATTTATTCACTATGCATTTAATGATGGGAGGGGGTCAATATTCAAAAACACCTCCACTTTTCCAGGAAATTAAAAAAAAACAAAACAAAACATATTTCTCAGAAAATAAAAAAAGAACAGCAGAAAATATTTCCTTGCAGCTTCTTGTGATTACTTTCTCTCATGTCTGTCAAGCTGCAAATGAAACCTCCTGTGTCAACTGGTTCAAAGTTATTGAGGGAAAAGGAAGATATAGGATTAAGATATAGAATAATCACTAAAATCCTTATTTCTTTAGTAAACCAAACTAAAAATAAATTGAAAATTAAGTCAAAGTTTCCTAAGTCTGTCCCTGGTGCCTATGCAAAACTCTGTGACAACAGACCATCGTGCAGGACACAATAGCCCTGTGACTCCTGAATTGAATTTGTTCTGCCTGTTCATGGCCAGTTTGCACTCAATTTTTATGCCTGTTGCATAGAAGAATCATTTTTCACAGACAATGATTTCTCCATGAGCCGCTCTGGAATATGCACAGTGCAGTGACTGGCTGAATTCATAATTACCAATGCTCCTAGTAGAAACACACAACTGCAAAAGTTATGCTCTTCCAGGCAGAGAACACAAACAATTTATCTGCCTGCCTGGTGCCTGTATTCCCTGTGCCAGGCTGTGGAGTGCCTCTTGATCATAACTTGACCTACTACCTCAAAAACTGTGGAAAATCAGAAAAATATTAACTCAATGGCCAGTTGTCGGACAGGGACAAGATAAGGGACAGGACAAGCAGACTTGGCAGAGTTAGGGATTAAACTAAGGTCTAAAACCTAGTATCCATCTTGGCAGCTAAACTCCTTCTCTGATCAAAATCTTCCACTACAACAGGGTATTGAATGTTTTGCCTTGATGACAAATGGCTGTCACTTGGCTGTAGTCCAAGAAATGTCCCTCCCATGCACCTTTGTGAATAACTCTTAAAAAAAAATAGCCAGTACATACTCAAAAAATAATTCCAAGAGAGCCTATGTATAAGACAAAAAAAAAATCTCAGAAAGTCTCTCAGTCTTTTTCTCAATTCCCCTGCTGTGACTGATTTTTAGAATATCAGTAATACCTATAATACCAGTATTATAGGATACTCTGTTACCTAGAAAGTAGAAGAAAAATATAAGAATAAGTAAATCTGCATTATGTTCCCTTTTTTTCTCTATTGGAAGTATACTGCATAGCTTGTGTTATTCACTTTCCCTCTGCCTATCTATAAAATTAAAGTAATTTGGGGAAATTTGCTGAAAACTACTTCCCACAGAAGGTGTGTAAGGCCTGTGTGTTTTTAATCACACCCATCTGGAGCTGTTATGAAAGGATGAGGGAAGGGCAGGCGAGCACAGATAAAGAAATGCACGTGGTGAATACACGTGGAGAGCCTGGGAGGCACGGGAGTCTGGGGTTTGTCTCAGTGCAGGAGCTGCAAGGAGCAAGCATGGATCATCAGGGAAGAGGGAGAGATTTAAAGGTCTCTGATAGTCACACAGGTTAGTCAGACCATGGCTGCTGACACTGTGATCCCTCCTGCAGACCAGCCATCACACATTCCTGCTCTGGGCAAACACTGGAAGTGCCTGGTCTGAACTCCCTCCTCTTTATCAGGGCTGACATGTCCTCCACTCCAACACCACCTGAGTGCCAGAGGCTGGAAAAACCCTTGTATTCTTTATAAGATGTTCTGGGAGTAGCTAGCAGTATGTCATGTCTCTGCAGGTATTATGAGAAAAGAAGCAGAGACACAGGTGATTACAAATAGATTCAGAGATATAACTTTCCATCCAATTCCATCAGCCCCATCTCTCTTTAATATTTAGCTATTTCTCAATAAACTAAATTGACAGCAGAGTCTCTCCTGCTGAGTATTTAAAATATATGTGTGTATGTTATATACAGATTGCTCCTTATTTCTTTCCCTCTTTATATCATTAAACTGTGTTGTGTCTGCTGCTCTGTAAATGTGTAAATGGCAGCTTCTCTTACTGATAGTGGAAAAGTTTGAAAAGTGTGGTTTTGCCATAGATGAAGTAAGGGAGAGGGAAGAGGAGGACTGTCTGCACGTCTACTGGGTGACGAGTGCGTGGTTGTGGGTGCTAAAGCAGAAACTATTTCCTCAGAGTCTTGGTGGTATGTTCTTTGACAGCCTCCTACACCCATGAAAATGTTTATGTGTTTAAATTCTTCTTTAGGACCCTAATTTTCTTTCCTTATACAGGGCATAAAATATATAAATGGAAGGCAGGGACCTTTATGACTTCTCAGATCAAGTTTCTCCCTTCCAAGTGTGTTAACTTTTGTGCATGGGGGTCTTGTCATGGATCAGGGCTACAGAAGTGCTTGAGAAGCACACAAATGTACTGAGGTATGTGTGATTGTTCTGCTGAGGCACATCACAAGAGCAACAGCCTGTGCACAGCATCATTTCTGGCCAATACAGGGGCTCCTCCAAGCACGGAGTCGGGCTGGGGGATGCATCCCCTTGCAGGGGTTCTGAGGTGTCTCACACAGACACAGGCACAGGCACAAGCTCCACAGCCTGCAGCAGCTCAGCCTGTGGCAGAGCACACAGCTGTACTGAGCAGGAATGGGTTTGGGGCACGTCAGTGTACAGGCAAAATGTGGCATAAAACAGGAGAGCACCCACTGCAAATGAGATGGATGAGTCACCTGGTCAGGGACTTTGTGTGGATTTTTCCAGCCTTTGGGAATCCAGGCATATCTTTACTTCATAAAAAAAGTTGAGGAACCACTTGAATCAAGGGGATGCTGTCTATACTTCCAGAATAGATGCAATTCCACATGTGTAGATACCTTCATTTGTGTCTAATGGAGAGAAAACAACATGCAGACAAGAACTTCCCAAATAATTAAATCCACAATAAGCTATCAATCAATACAGAAAATCATACCTGTTCAACCTCCTTGGGAGAGACATACCCAAGACCCATATGTTCAATGATCTAAAAGTGAATGCTTGGAAGAGGCATTTAAAAAACAAATGTAGCATGGAGTGACGCCTACCTACATTAGCCCATTCCAAAGTTCTCACAAACACAAAACCTCAGGGTGTACAAAACCTCTTCTGTTCAAGGTATACCAGAAAGTATAATGTTTTCTTGTGAGGTCATCAAGAAACACTTTTAAGATTCATAGCATTTTTCTTTTAACCTTTAAGCAGGGACTAAAATTTTCTTTTAAAGTAGGCTTGATTTGCCTGTGCAAGTATATGCTTAGAGTCATGATGACACAGCTTCTACTTAAAGCCTGTCATTGCCAAAGAAAGTGGTGTGAATGCAGATGATAGGAGAGGCTTTCTAGAGGCAGGTGCTCTGAAGAGAAGCTGAAGAAGCCACTCTGTCCTGGGGCCAGATTCTGGAGTGACTTGTATGTCATCTGCACTCTCATGTTACATTCCCAGTTCCAGGAAGCTCTCCTAATATCCCACCTTTGCCTGTTCATTATAGTAGCTCTGGTTATAATTAAACTCTTCTTTTAAACAAGATACCAAATCCAGCCTGCAAAAAATATTCATTGATGATTTCCATCTGTGTTAGTAAAGATTTCCATTCGCTTTGTCTCCTGCCTCACCCCACCTCCTCTGAACACATCTTTGGGAAGCCTTAGTATGCTCACAAGGAGGCTTCATCTTCCTATGGGTAGATGTAATTTTAGCCTCATGGCAACAGAGATCCATGAATATTGAAGGGGCTGTGGCTGTTTCTGGAAGTGCTGTGGAGGCAGAAGCCTGATGTTGGTCAGAAAAGGGCTGTGTGCCAGGTGGCCTCATCTTTTAACCCTTTCACATGCTCACTCACAAGGTGTCTGCAAAGCCTTTCTGACCAAGCAGCCTCTGGCAATGCTCTACTGAAGTCTGTTTACTTGCTGAAGGCAAAGCTGAGGGGCAGCCTCACTGCCAGTAGTTTTCCAGGCATGGACTGCCTGGTTGCACTTAGGAAGGTATCCAGGGATGCTGGCTGCCCTTTTCCCTCAAAGCCAAATATGCTCATCCTTGTGCTAGCATTGTCCATTATGCAGTTGGCAGTAGTGCTCCCAAAGGCTTGCAGTAAAACACCTGATCCTCAGGTGGGGATAAAAAAAAATCCCAGCAGAATAATTCCACTGACTTCAATAGGGCTGTGTCACTCCATGCCAGATGAGCAACTACATCAGGAGACCTTAGAGTCACTTGAGAGGCTGGGAAATCACAAACTCTTAATGCTGTCTGAATAGTTCACTGACCTGAGAGGGAGACTGAATGTCATTGTCTCCAGAGCCAGGATATTCACCAGTTTCCAGGGATAAGCCGTACTGTCTGTATCAGGACAAGTGCATCACGGTGCAATGTTGTCACCCACTGTAAGAGATGTGGTCTCCCTGCTTTCCCCAGGGTGTGTCAGGAACTCAGAAATGTGTAAGCAGAGGGTGGGAGTCACACTCAACTCCCACCCAGCCTGTACCTGCACATCCTTGTTCCTCTGTTTCACCCCGGAAAGGGAGTGTCCCTCACACACAGTCAAGAGATAGAAATATAAGTCAGTGTAAATAAATTGTGCTTCCAGCTCCATTACAAAGTAGAACAGGGATAATTTGCCTTTCTTCTACAATTCATGGCCTTTAGAAGCAATTTTTGCACTGTTTTCAGATATTTCTTAAGATTTTCTTGAATCTAGTTATAATTTTATTCCCCAGAAGGTTCTGTGGCAGAGTTCCTCCAGTAAAATATACATGGCATAAATAAGCAATAATTCTTTGATTTCAAATATAGTTTAACGTTTTTAATAATACAAGTAAGTGAATCTTGACTGTCTGTTTAAAAATCCTTTTGACATTTCATTTTTTTTGTATAAATCAATTTGATTTCCACTCTGTTTTGTCATTCATCTGGGGGTATCTAGACCATTTCATCTTCCCCATCCTATAGAAACTATGCTTTCCCTCTGATCTTTAAAGCCATCTTTTTCTCTGCCCTTTCTAGCTTTACTTTGCTCTTTTTCTATCTTTCTGGTGAATTCTGTACACCATCATAGGAGACAGAGTCAAACTCATTTAAGAATCATGACTTTCGAATATAATTTTGTTGCCTTTCTAATTCTGTTAAAGGACTCTGCACTCATAGTTCACCTTCCAAGAGGAGGGGGGAAAGAGCAAAAAAAGATATGGGTTTTTTTTTTGTTTTGAAGCAAACAATTTTAAAGGAACAAAGGAAAACAAAAAACAAAACAAAACAAAACAAAACAAAAAACAAAGAAAAAAAACCTGAAACCCACCCCAAAAATCTAACCCTCACTTTTTTGTTGGATGTATGGATGTTTTTGCTGTCAGGCTAAAGCCAAATGCACAGCTCCAGGGCATTGTTCCAATATTTCAGTTCTTCAGCTAGGTGATACTTCTCGAGTGTTTGAACAAGAGATGCATCACGGAGTGGGGGAAGGAGGGGTGGAGAGGGAAGAGTCTGTCAGCAAGAGGCCCCATGCTAATCTTCTCCTTCAAGACGGGGGCCTTTTGGAAACCTGTTTTAATATTCATGGTCTTTAGGTAAATAGTCTCTGAGTCAGGCTGTCAGTTTCTGCAAATGTGGCTGTCTTGCTGAAGCTACTGCACATTTATCAGTGAGTAAACAGTGACAGGAGTAGGGGGATTAGAGAATTAAATTAGTGTGTAACCACACTCCTCAAGTTTTTGGCATTACCTCATGTGTGTTTTGTTCCAATTTTTTTCTAGGTTGTATTTTTTTTTTGTTTTAATCTCTCTCTCTTTCTTCCTTCGCATACACCCATGTCACATACTTACTCAAGATCACTGAGATTTAGCTTGTTCTCCATTTTTTTAAAATTATGGGTGTTTTAATTTCATTTTCCATCAAAATGAGCTTTTTAAAACAACAATGAGGTAGATTGTAGGAAAGGATCAGGAGACACTTGGTGATGCTGACCAGTTCTGTTTTCTCCCATCTTGGTCCTTTTAAGTTTCTCTGGCTGAGTTTCCCAATAGAGCAGCTCTGTTCCGGCGAGAGGAGCTGGCACTTCCCATCTGCACCAGTCCTATTTTTTCCTCCTTTCTTTCCCTACCCTCTCCACCCCCCACAGGGCATGACATAGACTCTGCCACCTGCCTTGTACTCATCAGGTTATAAGCCAAATATGCAAGCCCCTTGGCAGCACCACGTTCCTGACATCCTTTGTTGCCATCCCCTGACACCGACACACAGACACGCGGTGGTCACCCCTTCCCCCATCCCATCTGTGAAAGGAGGAGACGCTTTACTCTCTCCTGGCAGCCGGAGCCAGACCAGTCACAGAGGATGCCAATTAGGACTCCGAGACACTAACCAGGTCATGTCCAGCAAATTTCTCACCAGCCCTCGCAGGGGTGTTGGCTCTGATATGGGTGCTGGTGGCTCCCCATAGGAACATGCTGCTGGTATTTGAACAGGGGAGCCCAGTTTGCCGAGGCACCGTGGGCAGTTTGGGGTGTCAGCATTACAGGTAGTGCTTACATCAGTCCCACAATGTCTGCCCCTGTGTCACAGCACAAACTGAGCGTATGTTGAGCATCCTCTTCTGTTTGCTGTAACAAAGCCAGTCTATTGAGAGCACCATGGACACGGCACTGGCTTCCAGACTCCCTTCCCAGCTCAGAGCAGAAAAAAAGGTGGGAAGGAAGGAGGAAAGCAACTGCTTCCCCTTGTATCTCCTCACCTTGTGTTAGGCTGATATCCACTGGCATGTACACTGCTACAGATGGGACAACAGTACCTTGTTGTGTATCCAGCCTACAGAGTTTGTCTTGTATGTGCGTCTGCTCGGTTCAGCCGGGTTCGCCAAGGTGGGTGGCGGGGAGCCAGTGCTGTAGTTCTCCAGATTTATTATTAACACCCAGCTTGAATCAATGCAGCCTCCTTTTACAAACCTCATAGTAAGCTTTCTCTGGAAAAGGTTTCTTCACTAAGCAGAAACTCTTCTCCATTCTGTGCAAGCTCTTACTTCAAATCTGGGGACTGAGGATGCTGGGGCTGCCCTTGCATGCCAGTCAGTTGGACTGAACCCTGCAATAGCCACTGCACATGGTAGTTCGTGTATGATCTGTCCTTCAGCTGTAAGGGCTGGCCCACTTTCTGTTCTGTTGGAGGGCTGGGGTGGCAGATGGGGCAGTTAAATTTGCTGCTGATGGGCAGAGGAGACTGCTGCAGGTCTCCATGGGGCTTCTGAATCCTTTACAATGGGTAGGATAGGGTGAACTATTTCATCTGCCTCCACTTACTCTATAACTGTGAGCATTTTAAAAATTGCTAGCAGACATTTCTGCAGGAAAAATGCATAGATGCAATAAAGAGAACACCGTGTAAATAAACAGGGTTGTTTTAGCATTTCTGTCCCTGTGAACACCTACCAAACTGTTAAGGGCTGCATAACAAGCCTGTGAAATAGAAATCCCATTTTGGCAAATTTGCTACTGACCATGTGGACATCCCTGTGACTTTTCCTATACTCCCTCTCCATCACCATCAACCTCCTGCAGGGCAGGTCATCACTGAGGGGGAGGAAAAGATGGTCCCACAGATGGCCTGAGTTCACAGGGTCTGTAGGAGTAAGATAGCTGTCATTTCCAGATGTCTGTGGAAGAAATAAAATAAAATAATGTAAAATAAAATAAGATAAAGTGTAAGCCACCCATGAAGCCCTCTCCCTCACATCCTCCTTGCACACACATTACCCTGTTAATTACAACCACCCTTGGGGGCTTTACCATTTGGAAATTCCAGAGTAGATGGAGAATGCAGCTGCTGTCCCCAGGCAAGTGCCCAGGCCAAACAAATCACCCTGCTGCCATGGTGTCAAGGCCTCCAAGACGTGGAAGTGCTCCCTGCCCAGATACACCCCTCCCACATGGTGCAATTCGCTAACAGCAAACACTCATAGATGCCATCCAGCTGGGATGGGAAGAGGAGCAGATGCTCCTATTAAAAAGGCTGTAAGACTCAGTGCGCCTCTGCCCTGTTCAAAGGGAAAGTCCAAATCGGCTTGTACAAACAGAGGCTCTTCTGTCACCTCCTCCTCCCTGGGGTTGAGTGCGAAAATCAGCCATCCCCAAAGATATTTCTGCTTGGATTCATGCTTTGCAGGACATCGTTTATTGTCACAGATCTTGTCTCTGTGTTTGTAATGGTTGAAGCTGCTGCCAGAACTTCCCATGCTGGAGATGTGGGTTTTCTGGTTTTGTTTTTGATTTTGGTTTTGTTTTGGTTTTGTTCGTTGTTTTTTTTTTTAAAATTTGGTTGTTGGATCTCTGAAACTGATCTAGCTAGGGAAAGGACAGGATTTTTTGGGTGGTGTGTGCACATTCTGCTTTTACAGGAGACCAATAATGAGTGCATGAATATCAGCTACTGTGGTGTAAAAAAGAACTTCCCTGTAGTATCAGAAGCAAACTCTTTCTTCCTTGAGAGAAGTGTCCTTTCCACAAGTGTTTTGGGAGAGGGGACTAAGATTAGGTGCATTGTGTGTCATCCCACAAGATGTGTATTTCTCATGTGCTCCCCTGGGCTTCCTAGGGAGGGATTGTGTCAACAAGACAGTTTTTCTCTTTCCCTGTACAGTCCCACAATGGCTCTAAGGGAGAGTTACAGATTCCCAAAGCTCCAGATCTCCCAAGTGAGTATGGTCTTGGAGAATTTGTTTTCCTTTCAATAATGACCAACCTTTACACTGGGAAAGAATGAGGTTGTGGGGATGTCCTGTAAGTTAGGATTGAACTGTGCCCTTGAAAAGAGCCTGAAGGCGCAGGCAGCAATTCTCCCTGTGACATTCTTTCTTCATGTCCACATGGAAAAGCAGAGTAAAAGAGGAGGGGGACAAATCACTGCTTCCCATCCCATGTGTGGTGATGGCTCTTCCACACCTGTGCTTTTGGAGCTATCAGCAAAGGAAGACTAGGTGCAAGACTCTTCATAGATTCTTTGTCTTTCTCTTGGAGATGGGAACTGATAAAATACCATTGTTGTCTTCTCTCCAGAACTTCCTGGCTGCTCATGGTTATCTCAAGGTCAACAACAACACAGCCAGTCACCCCCTAAAACAAAGCCAGAATGAAAAAGCCTGTATGTAGTGCTGCAACCTGAAAAATAGCCTGGGATGGTGCTGTAGCCCAGGGAAGGCTCTTAATGTGATACATTTGAGCAAAAACAGACCTCTGGTATAACCAGCAATATGATTAAGGGGTTTCTTTGCTTCCAGTAATGCAATATTCCAGCCTAACACATGCAGGATTAATCAGCCTCTTCCTGTAGACTGGGAGCAGGACATGTGTAAGAAGTTACAGCCCTCGTTTAAACCCAACTGCAGAGGATTTTGCGGGGCTTTTGCTCGTTCTTCTCATCTGCAAAATGCCACTTTGGTGGTTTATGTCAGTCGTAACAGCACCACATAATGTTTTCTGAGCCCAGCTGGCCCTTATTTAGAGATCAGGAGGTAATGAAGGCACAGTGGAATGATATCGATGCGGCTGCTGAAAATTTTCAGGGCTGGATTGCAATTTGCTGGAGTGGGGGCCCCGGGGAGGGGATAACGGTGTGTTAACCCTTTCCATCTCATTGTCCTCCTGCTTCCAGCCAGGCTCCAATTCCTAGCAGGCAGAGTGAGCCAGTGAGAAGCTTGTTTGTGATATTTCACGGAGACTGTATATGGAGCATCTTGACTTCTGGCTTGTTGCTGTTTTGCAGCACGGACGCAAGACCAGTTTGCAGGAGAGATCCCCCGGTGCCGAGACTGAACTTTCTGGGTACATTCAGCTCGGTGTGCATTGAATCCTCCCTTAACTTCCTGGGATTTTTGAGAGAGCAAGACGACAACTCTTGGAAAACAATGACTCCATCTCCTCCAGTCAATTGGATTAGCAGGAGCGATTGGATTAGCTGCTAATGAGTAGTTGTCACTCGAGCTGATGCTACCTCACCGTATTACTAAACCAGCATCAGCTGCCCTCTGCACACCTTCCCTGGCTTAAGTTCCATTTACATCCTAAAGCATAATTTAAACAAAACAAGTAATTACTGGGGTGCAGAGGCGATAAACGTGGGTTCGAAACTCGGTGCAACTCCAGAGAGGTGCAGAAGACTGTACAGAACTGCAGGCTAAGTGAAATCCTTAGGAAGAAAAGGTAAAGCAGCACATGCCATTGCATATTTCTGGGTATTGGACATTAATATGTTAGGAAGGAAACCATGTAATACACAGGAACTAGCACATTTCCCGCAGTTCTGGGGTTTGGGGATTCCTTTGGATTTTTTTTATTGGATTTCTCAAAAGCTGCCTAACCTTGTCTTTCCGGTAATTCGGCTCATTCTGATGGTGATTCAATTGAAAAAAAAAATAAAAAGAAAGAAATCTTTACTCTAGCTAAAGGGGGGAAATCAGCGGGTTGTGTGTGTGAGTTCTCAGAAGCCCTGCACATGAGCTCACAATTCACACACATCCTCCTCTCTGGTACAGACACCTAAATCTGGTAATTAGCATGACAGATAAGATTAGTGGGAACTGTTGGGTAGACGTAGTTGATAGCTTTTTTTCTGTGCTGTAACTTTTTGCTCTTTCCACACTTCTGGAGCTTTTTTGTTGTTGTTGTTTCACAGTTTCAATGTATTTTTCACTCTTCCTGATTTTTCACTGTGTTGATTTTTATTCTTTTACCTCCTTCCCCCACACACTCTCTGCTCTTTTAGTTCACTGCTTCTCTTATTCAGAACATGAACTCGGTAGCTTTAGAGATCAAGTTGACACCATCATATTTAGTGGCTTCAAAATTAAGAAAAAATTCTCCACACCTCCCCAACGCATTAGCAGGTCTGATAGATTTTTTTTTTTGTCATAACAAGACAAAAGGTACTTTTACTCAGCATCATTTTGAGTGACTATTTATTAGGGAAAAACTGCTGATTTTCTTTCACTGTGCTGTTTCTGTGTTGCCTCCACCCATAGAACTGAAATTCCCGTATCATTTTCCTCATGGTAAAAGCCGTATAGAAAACTTGGATTTGTATGTGTCTAGATGCCAAAGGAGAGATAACAAGGCAGGCAAACTGAGGGATATTCCATCAGCTTCCAGAGAAAAAAGCTCTAAAAACTGTCCTCTCGTTTTCCTTCTGAAATGGAAGACTACAGATATAGCAAAGCATCTTGCAAGGCAAACAGGTGGCCAATGTGTTGGCTGGACCAAAAAGGAGCGTAGGAAGTGTTGCAAGTCTGGTTATAATTATTTCCTTGCTCTTTCCTGCTTACAGTATTTTACTTACGTATGGTCTAGTTTTCCAAGCCTCCATCTACCTGCTCAGCCTTGCATATTTATTTGGACCTAGGATGTGTGATAACACAATCCTACTTACCAACACACAGCCTCTACAAACTGCAGGAGTTGCTTCATAGGGATCTGGGTGCATCGTTTTGTCATCTTCTGACACTAATCTCTACCCCTACTTGTTCAATTAAAGGGAAAAAAAAAAAGTCACATTTCAGTCATTGCTTTTCCTTATCAGATTTATGCTTAAATTCCAGGTTTGCATGATTGCCCTGTTGAGGAAGAGGTCTTTGGTGCAAAGTGATAAGGGTTTGGCCCATATTAAGGGAGAGCAAGGGAGGCAAGATAAGGTCAGGAAGGGGAACTAAACATAAACACCATGGTTACTGTTTCTGAAGCACTATTTGCCCATATTAATACAATTTGTGAAATGACAATCCCTGTGGTGGCTTTGTCCCAGCAAACGTTTGCTTTTCGGATTAAGCCTCATTTCATTTTATTTTCTATTTCTTTTTCCAAGAGCCCTGTGCCCAGCTCTGAATCCTGCTGACAGACCCAGGGACTCTTTTGTGCTGTTTCTTCCTCACTGAAGTGGAACAGGGAGAATTGCATTTCTTTGCTTTTCCTCCTGCTGCCCTGGAAGAGAAGAGCAGATAGAGGGGGCTGGGGCCAGCCTTTTCTCACCCAGATATCAGTGGCCTTTATGTTCCTTTCTAGTTTGTGGAAATTTGAAGAAAAGACCCCCACAGCTATTGATTCTCTTTTTTCCATATACCAGTACCTACATATATAAACTGCATATATGTATTTGAATGAAACACCTCTATGGAAGATAGCTATGTAAATATAAACACAATTCAACCTCAATCTGACAAAGTGAGATGTGGGAATTTCTTCTCATAAAGCAGCAGCCCAAATGAGTTCTTTGAAATTGTAAAATACACCCCCTCTCACCAATCACTGTCCTTTTAAGATTTGTCTTTCCTTCTCCCTTTCCTATACGAATTTATAGCTGGACATACCCATTCTTGTGAAATTAATTCATCCCTCCCATCCATCCCTAGACCTTTTTTTCTGCTTCGTCTTTTGGGTGTCACAAGTGAGATACACCATTTAAGATCAGCCCTTTTTCCCTTATTCCTATCTCATACCTCTAACCAGTTAGATTCATCTTAGCTCTATCAGGCTGCCTTGCTTTTAGGCTGGAATCCACACGGCAGTTGTTATTCAGAGAATCTCAGAAGATGATGGAGAAAGAAAAGAGGGGGAGAGCAGCCCTAGTGAGGCTGTGCTGCTTGGTACAAATCAGAGGAGAAGATGTAGTTTATAATACTTCTAATATTTTCCTAAGTAGATCCTTTTCTTCTAGGATGGACTTCAGGGACACTCATCCCCCTCACCTTGGCTTTACTGATGCCTGGAGGCTGGTGCCACTTCCCTGCTGCCAGCCCTGTTTTTCAGAGCTGTCTCAGGGAGGGCATCATGCTGCTGTGTCAGCAGGGCCCCGAACCTCTGCCCCAGCAAGGCTGCTGGAAGCTGGTATCCAGGGCACAGGGCTGGGAGGCAAGGGAGAGAGGAGAGAGCTGAGTGGCGATTTCTGCCCCATTAACTCCCCTCTCCCTGTAGTGAGGTTTTACGTAAGAGCGGATGGCGTGTGCCCACGTAGGATGGGCAGGATGTCTGGACTCCTCTGCCTCTTGAATGGTATTGTTTTGAACAATGTAACCAGGTAAATGGCTTGATAGACTAGACCACATAGCCAAGATAGCATTACTAATTTGATTATGTCACTGTGACATTATTAACCCACTCAAGCATCCTTTAGATGCATCGCTGCATCCTGAACTTGTGCTGCTTTTCCTTTCCAAAGACAGGCTAAGGGTTCTTTTTCCCTAATCTATTGTTCTACACGACTACTACTTTACACAATAATTTCTCATAATACTCAGCTTTCCTAAGAGCTAGCAAGCTCCCTGGCTTTTTCTTTTATATTTCTGCCTGTCTGCCTCTTTCTGTCTTTCTCTGCCTGTCTAATCATACTCTCTTATATAATAATTTCATAAAACATTTCTTCCTTATTTTGAAACCATATACATAGAGTATGTTCTTGAAGAATAGACCAACCTCTCTTTCACTCTTCTTTAAAAAATATAAATCTCTGAATGTATTTTGCATTAAATCAGCATTGGATAAAAGGCAAATGCATTAACTTCCCCACTCAAAGGTGTTCACTCTAATCTCTGAGCTGTGGAGATATACCCCGTCATTCCCCTTTCTTCAGCTATATATATATATTCTCTCTGTCTTTTCTCAACTGTTTCACAGTATAAACAAGCAGAGGGTTCAACTCTCTGCTCTCTCACAGTGTAGCTGATAGCCGGGTGGAAAGGAATTTTCCCGAGTAGAGGCAAGGAAGAGACTCATCAGAAATGTCCTGTATGAGGGCAATCATCTCAGCCTTGTAAATGCCTAGGCTCTTTCAGCCTGAAGCAGATGATACCCTACCAGAAAAGTCTCCCCACGTGTGTAGCAAAGGGATAGTGACTAAAGGGAAAGCTTTCAGGCAGCCTGCATCTGCAGCCTCAATAATTGTGTTGTGCCTACGTCTGCTCTCTCCTCGGGTGTACGCTGTGCGCTGGTGCAGCCTCTGAAAGCCATGGCGTACGCAAACAAGTGAGCGTCACTCGAGATAGTGAGATTCAAATGCATTTTTAAGTCTGTGCTAAATCGGGACCTCAGAGTGTTTCTGGGAGGGGATTTCTTCTCTAAGGCGCTGTGCAGAGCTGTCTCTTCGTATCACATGAATAACTGGGATATTGGGCTCTTAGAGCTAGAGATGCCTTCCTCTTTTAGTTATGCCAAGGAATCATTTCACTGGAACCTCAGCTCCCCAGACAGCTCCCTTTTGCTCTGTTTCTCTACATCACATCTGTGTTTTGCAGCAGCAGGAGCAATACTCTAGCCATAGCATTAGCAGCACAGGGATTCCACATAGGAACCTGGATCCTCCTGCATTTGGGATGAGGGTGTCACAAAGTAAACAACTCACTCTATTTGCAGTAGTTCCCTATGGATCTTTACATTGTAGTTTGTTTTTCTACTGACCTGCAGTATGTTTTCTCTGCGTTTGAGTGTTGGCTTTCCCTTGTCCATCCTTGTTAACTCTCTGCTGCCCTTATATCCTTGTGCCCATGGCAGGAGATCTTTCAGTCTTTCCCTTAATGGGACATGGAGTCACACCAAGGGCTCAACTTCAGACACCTATTCTCATGAACCTTTCCAGAAACAAACCTCTTGGAATCTAGTTCCACTCTCCCATCTGGACAAAATCCACTCACTGAACTGATAGAAATTACCAGGACTGGGGCGGGGGGGGGGGGGGGGTTGTAAATAAGAAGACGTGTTAGCTTTTTACTAGACTAGCAAGTTGAATCATTGAATCATCTTTGTGTCTTACAAGCACCAAAACTGGTTTAGATTAGGGTAGCAGGATCTCAAGGGAGCAGCTTGGTGAGGGACAGGGAGTGGCCTTATCCAGGCAAGGATTTGAAACCCAGGAGCAGCCCCCCTGTGCAGGTGCACTCCAAAACAGAGGGGTTCAGGCACAAAAAGGACAATGCTGTGGCATGGATTGCAATGGAAAATGACATCTCAGTACACAAAAAGCCTCACCCCTGAGCACTTTTGTGCCTGTAAGCTTTTGGGTGCTTTATATTTAAGGAAATGCAGAGCTGAAATGAACCCTGACTGGAGCACAATGCAAATATGAACCAATGATGAGTAATATTAAAATTAAGCTGGACAAAGTACTGAGAGAGTAATCCATAAGGGAATAATCTCTCATCAATTCCTAGGAGCCCCAGTGAAGCAACTTATTAGCTCTTTATAGCTCCAGGAAAAAAAATATAAAAGGAAAAAAATCTAAGATTCCCTTAGCCAATTGGACTATAAAGTAATTTAATAATAGTAACAATTATAAACATAGTGGTAGGAGTAATAAAAATAACAATACTAAGATGACTTCTAAGAAAAAGGAAAACAGTTTATTTACATGCTCTTTCAGATAGTACTGCTTGTAAAACAGCAGTTTTGCAATATTTGTACCTCTGCATCTCTTTGTTCACCAGCTGCCACCAAGTACCTGCCCTCACTGACCATAAGAAAAAGAAACAAAACATTGGAGTGGTCTGTTGAACCCAGCTTTTATTTTGAATAGCTGATTTGTCAAGCATGTGCACCTAGGTCTGTCTCATTTGCAGAATACTCTGAGGAATCAGCCCTAACTCATTCAGTGACCTATCCCGTAACAATGCACGATGTGAAATAAAGGGGACTTTATATTATTTACAAAAACAAGCTAGTCTGTGTCAGGTATTGGCAAGCAGCTATTTCTGCAGGTGCTGCACTCTCAGCTGAACTGCAAGGAAAGTCAGCAAAAGGGTTTGATTTCTTTTCATCCCTGCTTTTGCCCCTCAATGCTGACAAGTGCTGCAGGATCAGGCTGAATGTCACCGGTTCCCCCTGCCCACTGCTGCAGTGACTGCCCAAAACTAGCTGTATGTGCCCTCCACCGTGTCCATGCACACGTAAATCACAGGCTCCACAGAGACACCGAACACGGGAGTGCTGCTGCACACATGCTGCCTGCTGCACCACAGAGCCTGGCCAGCATGCTGTGTCCAGGGTGGCCACTCAGCCACAGTCTGCCTGGATGATTAACACCCCACCCGAGCACAGGAACACTCAGCTCCACCAGGCCTGCCAGCCACCACAGAGGTTCGTCCACGGTAGCGACAGAGCTTTGCACAACAAAACCAGTACACTCTGCACCTACAATAATTCCCCAGCATCACTTCCCACTGGAATATTTTTGCTGTTTCACAGAGAGGTGGCCACAGTGCAGCTCCAGCACCTCACCCTGCACATGTGTGGTGACCTCTGGGTGTAGGTGTAACTTGTCCATGTGCAAGCTGCTCATACAGCCTTGCTTCCCTGTTCCTTCAGTCCATCAAGCCCACAGCTTCTCTTCACATACTCACACATTTAGCATAATCTGTGGCACTTATATCATTGCCACAGAGTCAAGGGACTGCAGGTTGATCTGCCACACACGCCCCTAAAAGAACATCACAAGCATGAGCACGTACACTTGTGAATAACAGGGGGAAAGAGCTAAAAAACCCAGCATATTAATAGGGAAAAAAACATTAGCAAAGGCTAGCTGGAGAGGCATGTGCTCTCCTTTGGTTCCTGAAGGGCTTTCATTTGAATTCTTGGAAATGTTAATAAGAGTTAACCAGGTGAGACCGTCAACAGAAGGGATAGTGGCTGTGTTGGAGGCTGCTCGAAACACCTGTCCCCTCTTACAACGAGCACTATTCCTGCTCCTCATCCTTCCTGCGCAGGCGAGGGGGAAAGCAGCTTCCAGCGCAGATTTCTCGTTTAATTGCTCTATAATGCCATCTTGTGGCTTCTTCAGTCATGAAGCCTTTTTTTTTTTTTTGTTACGTTTTCCCTAAATTAGGGAATTAGGTGATTACCTTGTAAAGACAGAGATGGGCAGGGAAAAAAGGAAAGATAGAACTAAAAGGAGGAATTTATGAGCATCTACCCATATGTCAGGGACATAAATAGCTACGGCTGATACTGTAATCTAAATTATGAGCAAACCCAATTGATACTCTGAAGCCACCTGCATCCAGTAAACCTTGACAGACTCCTTCTAAATAGTTTTCACGTCTCTTGGAGTACCAGGTGATATGTTAAAAAATATATTACTATTTAGTAGAAGGCCAAGTTCAGATAATTCAGGTCCTTACTTTGTTGGAAGTGCAGAAAATCCCATTTCCTATGAAAACTTGGTGTTGGAATTATCTAATATATGGCAGGACTGATGGGGCTTTCAGAACAGGTGGAGTCAGAAAGGAACCATGCTCAGAGCAGGCTGGTTATTATTGTGAAAGCTGAAAGAGGTGTGGGGGAATTTGCAGGAAATCTGAAATGCTGGACAAGCCAGGCAGTACACACAGATTCCTTTGTCAAAGCTAGATACACAACGGAGTGAGGAAACAATGTAAGTAGAGAAATGAACACAGCAAGAAATTACATCACTCTGTCGTTGGTTTCAGGATCTGCTCATCCTAGTGATGATGCCATACTCTGGACAGAAGCACTCAGCTGTAGGTGCAAGGTTAGAGTGCTTGGGATGTTCATCCCAGGGGTCCTCCGTGTGTGATTGTGGTGTTTCTTGAATTGAGGTAAAGATTTCCCAAAAATACAATCTTCAAGCTGTTTGAAAAATTTACCCTTCAAAACCAGAGTCAGGTTCAACAAAGAGACACCAAGAGCAGAATACACAGGCTGGATCTGAGACACTACCTCATCCCAAAAAACCCAACCAAAAAAAACAAAACCAAAAAAAACAAAACCTCACTACTGTCATAAGTGGGATTTCATTCTGACAGCTCCTGGCAAAAACAGACAAGCAGGACTTCATCCTAGGTGGGAGAAGGTGCCAATACCTTTGGGACCAAGTGTGCTGCCTCCCCTTATGGCTTAGTTAACTGGTACCTTTGCTGGGATCCACTGCTGGGATCTGCTGCTGTCTGCACTCTGGATCCAAGCTGTACCAGAGGCCCTGGTGGCCTTTTGTAAAAACAGTCACTGTGGTTTTGCTAAAAAGAGCCACATAGAACACAAAAGCTTCTTCATCTTTGCTCTGCATCACCTACCACTGTTTCCCATTAGTTTTGGCAAGTGAAGCCTCTCATAAGCAGTAGTGGGTTTTTTATGAGATTTGAGGCAGCAATGGTAGCAGGAGTCACCATGTGGAAACTTGGTTTTATTCAAGGGGAAAGGAGTTTTGGAAGGTGATATTTGAGACAAATTAGAGGAAAAGAGTATAAAGAGAACCGTCACTCTTGAATGAGTGTCTGCTTCTTCCTTATTTAAACAAAACCCTTGACTCACCTCTGTTCAATACAGGAATATTGAATAAAAATAGATTAATTAAGACAGAAGGGAAATGTTGTCATCTTTCGGTTTTAAATTCAAATTAACAGGGAAAATGTAGTTCTTCACTACCACAATATAAACGGAGAACTGCTGTTTTGGTTTCAAAGGGAAAGTCTCTGCATTTTTATATCAGGAATTGTAAGCAGCTGGTATCAAGGAAGTTTTTTATTAACAGATTGTTGCAAGAGTTGCCGCATTTGACCTAGAGTGGACTCCTTGCATCATCTCATTCAATTATATCCTTTTTTGTCAGATAACCTTTGTGAAAATGTTCTGTTGCACCTAAAAATTCTCAGGGATTTGTTGTTGATTATTTTTTCTTTACTATTTTCTCTTTTTTTGAATTCATTTCACCTAACTTTAACCACCTACAGTGTAAATGTCTCTGTACCAGTTACCTTGGGCTCACACAGCACCAGGAGAAAAATAGGTGTTTCTGGACTGTGATTCATCGGGTCTATTTTGGATGTCTCATTAGGGTGAGATGATTCATAAGCAGTGCTTTATTCTCTCCATTGAATAGAAGGGGCCTGGCTCTGTTATAGGCATCTCCATTTGTTCAGATCACTCCCATTCTTTGTTCTGGCTTGGAAGGCTTTTCCACATCTCTGTCTCCTCTTCATTTCTAGACTAAATTTATTCACAGCCAGCCCAAGCCCATCAGTTTAAAGAGTGTCTCTCACTGGACAGCCAAAGAGCTCCAGTTTGCTGTCAGCCTTTGTCAGCTTTGGGTAGGTTAAGAGAGAAATGTTATCAAGAGCTTGGGAGAGGCAGTGGCCAAGGACAGGTGTGATTCCCTATATGCTACATGTCCATATAACCTCATGGAATTTTTATTGCTCAGATTAGGTGTTTTGGTAAAAAAAATCCCCACAAGGTTGGAAACAACATCTGCTGTGTCTAGATAGGGATAAAGTGTGATGAATTGAAACCTTAACCTCAGGACACAAGTTTTTTTAGAATTTTGTTTTCCCATTGGTGCAAACCTGGCTTTCCCTAGCAACCTACCAGTGAATTACCCATGAACCAGCCAAAAAGCCTATTCACCACCTGTACCTAACCACATGAGCAGGGAGTTTGGCACCTCTCCAGTCAGAACAAACATTGAGGACAGAATCGTTTATAGGGTATCTCTAGTCAGAGCTGTCTTGGTCTCTTGTTTGCAACTGAGAGATTATACGGTGTTGAAATCAAACACAGGCTGGGAAGTAATAGGCCTTGTTATCAGCAGCAGCAGAAAAAAGGGTTTTGTTGTTGCTGGGTTGGGGTTTTTTTTAAAGTGTTTTTCTCATGTAGATCTTACAATGGGATTTATTGAGAACCTGCTCAATCCTTCAAATTAAACGCAAGATAAACCAAAACACTGTTCAAATGGAATAAAATAAGATACCACCCATGAAACAGTCTGACTATATTTTAGTATTTTTTCTCTTTCTAAACCAGACCCAGTACCACAGCTCAGCAGACTGAAGCCACCTGGTGCAGCCACAGTAGCTATAAATACTCCATTGCTCTGGCTTTTAAATGTTCCTTTACAAGGTGGAAGATGGTGCAGCTCTCTGTGCTTCTCCCTGTGGTGTACCTGCCAGCAGCAATACTCATTAGTAAATGTGAGAATGATTTTGTCCTTTTATGTACTTTGTCCATGAGGTCCTAGTAATGGCAATCAAACTCCTGTCTTTGCTACTGCAGACTTACCAGGCAAAAATGGTACCTTTATTTCTGGCCAATTTTTGTAGTCAGAGGAGGGAGAACTGTGTAGTGTCTCTTCTTGGGGCATGATGTTTCTGGAAATTTTGCTCCACACTCTTCTTGCTTGACTTAGGGTGTTGGTCCTGGTACTTTCAGGTGCACAGTTTTATTCTTTTAGCCTATGTGTTGCTTGCTTTTATGTCTGCTTCAGTTTGCACATCTACAGCCTCAGCTGTCATTGCCCACCTTGCTGACCTCCCCTGCAGTCAATCCATTGACTGAAACGAGTCTTGCATTGTAAGCTGTGCATTACTGCACAGAAATTCCACATTTCTGTTGTGGTCCCTCCTTTTCTGCAGTGAGCACAGTGAAGAGGGAGGCAATCCATGGGTGAAGCGACACATGTAAAGCCTTTGCTGAATTCCTCCACTGTGGGATAAGAATTACAGAGAGGAAAACGTATTACTGAGCTCTGCCTTATCTGTTGGCATCCTGCTGCATTCTCAGAGAGCTTCGGACTTGGGAGTAGGAGTACAAGCTCAGCATAGAGGTCCAATTTGGTTAGTCATCACTACCTTTGTTAGCAGTCAGCCTTGAGAGTTACAGAGGACAGGACATATTTTGGGTGGGTTTGGCTGCAGCCACAGGGTATCAGGTACATTTTCATGGTGTGCTTGTGGCAGGATCACCACCAGACAAGTTAGTCTGGTGAAGTGGAACTGATCACAATTTAGTTCACCCAAACTAAGTGAACAAGTAGAATGCTTTAGCCCAATTTTAAGGGCATATCTTTTGGCACTCTTAGCTTAGGACACACTGTCTTTGCAAACCCACACTTTCAGCAGGGATGTAGCAGCATTGCTGGATTTCCCAGATGACTCATGTCCTAAGAGAAAGCACCTCTTTAGGGTCTGATATGAATGATAAAGACATGGACCTTGCAAAGGCAACATCCTGAGGGTGTTTTTACTTTTGAGACTCCTCTGGAAGTGCAGGATGTTCCCTTCATACCCTGAAGAGCACTGACTGTTTCACTGTCTCCTTCCTCCCTCTTAAATTTGTTGTTGTCCCCACTTACTGCATTTAGTATCCTGTGAAGTAGGCACTCCAGCACTGCCAGCGAAATAAACTGCCTGCCACCTGCCTACCTGTCTGCAGGTCCATTTTTTTTCCTTCTTCTGGCTGTAAATATGTTGGTCAGAACCAGAGCTGGCCCCTACCATCTGCATCAGGTTGTATTTCAGCACTGCCCAGGCTTGTTTCAGTGAGGGCTTCTGACTTAGGCTTCTAAGAACAGTAAGAGCCAAACTCTGGAAGAAGGAACATGAATCAGGACATTAGTTATCCCTCTGCTTCTCTGGAACCCGAGGCATGAAGATACCTGCTTGCTTTCAGATTAATCCCACCATCAGAGTGTAAGCTAACAAGGTGCAATTTTACAGGTCAAGGTGAACAAAGAATCTGAGATTTGTTTGCCTGCATGTACAATTGGTGGCAGGTGCTAAGCAGGTCCTTCAGAAAGTCTCGCACATCAGGGCAAACCATGAGAAAAACAGAATAAGGAATCAAGGTGTGGGTTGTTTTTTTCCACTGGAGTGTCTGTCTCTCTGTGTAGGTGATTTCCCAAACCAGAACTCCTCAGAACTTCTGCACTGCTTTGAGCCAGAATGATTTCCATGGGCTGCCTGCTGCTGAAGCAGACATCTCTGCCTGGGCTCCTCTGTGGGGGACTTCATTCACTCAGCAGACTAACAAACAAAAATCTCTCCAGCAGGTTAATGGGAGGACCAGAGCAAAGAGGCACTTATGTGCTCACAAGACACAGACAGAGCACAAGATTTATTGATCTGTGCTCCAAATCAGGGACAGAGCACCAGTGAGAGACACAGGATACAGGGTTATACAGGGCTACCCCTGTAAGACACTAAGTGAAATGGTGAACTGTCTCCCTTTACAGTGGCTGACGAACAAGTAAGTAATGGATTTGGCCTTCTTCAGCTTCTTTCCTGAAGGTCACTGTGCCCAGAATCTATACTCTCTGGAGCATGGGACACTCTCCTTCAGGCCTGATTACACAGACTGAATTCCCCTCAGACAAAAGTGGGAAGGTGACCTGCTTTCTAGTAACTTCAAAAAATGAGGATCATTTATTCCAGTAAGATAGCACCTGAGACTGAAGCCTTGGTAGAGATATTAATATTGGGTCAGGCTTAGTTCAGCTGGTCCACTGTGGGAACAGCTGAAATTCTGCAGGAATTTTATAATAGTTTGTCTGAGACCTTTCTGAGATGAGATGAGATGATGAGATGAGATGAGATGAGATGAGATGAGATGAGATGAGATGAGATGAGATGAGATGAGATGAGATGAGATGAGATGACAAGGAATGGTCTTGTAGGAAGGGGTGAAATCTGAAACACAGAGCTCTAGGTCTGCAGGTTTGCAGTACCTGGTGCTGGTACAAGGCACTTGCGCCTGTCTGTGGAACCAGCTCTGCTCCTAAACACAGCTATTGGCAGGCTGGCTAGCACTTTGCTGTGTGCATTATATAACTCCCCTTATTTCCTTTTCCTCTCATGATCCCATTTCTTCTTTTCCTTATTCTTGTCTTCTTCCTTTCTCTCTTTTTTCCCCTCTTACTTTCTCCCTTCTTTCTCCTCCTTCTGGTTGATTCTTCTCCACTCCTTCATTTGTTTTTTCCTCTCTTCTCTCATTTATTTGTTTAGAGTAAATTTTCAAATCTATAAACCCATTACAGCAAAGAGACTGTGTTGAGGCAGCCTCTGAGCCTGCAGAAGTGGAGGGTCCTGGATTCCAATAACAGAACTTATTTGGAAAAAAAACATTATCTGTAATGTGGAAATGGTTTGGCTTGAGGCTAAAATTTATCATCATTACCCTAATATCATCTCAAGACTCAGCTCTGGCAGCAGCTAAAGAAAACACCAAGGCTTAATTCAGTCAGTGCAAGGAAAGAGAGACAGAGGATGGAAAATATGATTTATGATGGAAATCAATGCAATCATAATACTTTATGCTTGTAAAATTGGGCTGTTCCAACAGTGCTCAGAGATTGGATAGGCAGCTCTCCACCAAAAAAAATCATGGCAAGGAAGAATGCAGTAGTATGATG
The DNA here is from genome assembly GCA_003676055.1 of Chloebia gouldiae. Classification (NCBI taxonomy): domain Eukaryota; kingdom Metazoa; phylum Chordata; class Aves; order Passeriformes; family Passeridae; genus Chloebia; species Chloebia gouldiae. The sequence continues at coordinate 7,541,992 of QUSF01000029.1, forward strand.
GTGCAGCTGGCACAAAGGGATAATATTCAAGGTTTAGGGTGTGAATTGGAACAGGTTTTGTTCTGCTGGGAGTTTGTTTTCCTTCCTTCCTTCTCCAGGGATCATGCAACTTTATTCAACTGAGGTCAGTCTCTGCAGAACAATAGAAAGATGCTGTCCTGCACCTCCCAGAGGTTGGAGGAAGGGGTAAAGGGAAGGCAAGGATGACAATCTGGAATATGAAAGCAACGCTGACTAGTTTTCCAAGTAAATGGCAAGATCTGGCAGGAGCAGTATCCCCAGTGTAAAAGTGAAAGCAACAACGTGACTCATTCCTCTGCAGTGCGGAGTACCTCTCAGAGACTAGCTGAAGTATATTTACAAAAATTTGAATCAGGCTGTTCACCTCAGCTAAAGACAGACAAAAAGTGATGAGGCCTGGGAGATTTGTTTCTAATGCAGAAAAGAAAAAAGCATCTTAACTTTTAAATTTGACCAAATCATGATTCCTTTCATCCCATAAATAAAATAAAAGTTGCAGAGATCACAGACAAATTTGCTGATGGGTTAGCTCATATATAGTGTAAAGAACATGACTTTTCAAAATGTTATATGCAATTTCCCTGAACAATTCTTGAAGGATGTTCTGCACTTTGGTTGTATGGGTGGGAATATATCCTTGCAGCATTGCCTGTCCCTGGAGAAGCAGGACAGCTTAGTGTCCCCAGGAGCCTGAATGAGAGAATACAGTTATTCTTTGTGAATGCAAAGAAAAATGCTCATTTATTTATATAATTTCATCAAAGGTGAAATCATGATATCTAGGACTCAATACAATCTCTGCCCAAAAGATTGTCAAAAGAAAACGTTTGCATTGTCATTTTTCAGCAGAAAATACCTTTCCAAACAAATGTGTCTTTAGTAGGATGCTTTTGAAATTCCTTTGATATTTCCTGATATCTTGAAAAATCTATCTCTAAAAGTTGGGGGAAAAATGTGGAGATTCCTCCTTAAAAATAATCAAAATTTCCAGATATCCGTTATGATTCCTCCCTCCTCATCTCCCTCTCCCTCTCCTCAGTCAGAGTAGATGTACACAGTGATTTGGATCTGTAGCCACTACAGAGGAATACATTGCAATGTGATGCTGTGAGCACCACACCTACACACAAGAGGGGACATGCTGGAGGACACCACTCACTGCATACCAGGAAATACAAACAAGGTCTTGACTAATAGTACAGATCATCAGGAAGACACTCTTCCTTGTCTTCAGGGCTCACAGGAATTTTTTTTTGTTTGTTTGTTAATGCTGTAGCCAGCAAAGGCAGTGTCTCCCTGTCTCTTTCTAGCTCTCAGTAACTCTGTGGGAGTTATGCAGTGGCCAATATTGAACAAGTTTGAGTAGGCAAGAGGAAATTTAGAGGAAATGCTGCTCTGGGTGACTCCATATCTGAACTTTCACCAGCCATGCTGAGGGGTACCTGGTGTCACAGGAGTCTTCAGAAATATACAGCTGCAGACAGGTTTGCATTCCCAGAAGGACCATCACAATAAAAAGACCATCACTGCACAAAAGTAATACAGTTCACCTTCCACTCACAGGGCCAGAGCTAGGGTTACCAAGGACTCTGCCTTATGCTGACAGGGACATCTCCATCTGTAACTTTAAATGCTTAAAGCTTTCAAGCACTGTGCTCTTCGCAGGAATGGACAAAGAAAGAAAGTACAAGGGAGCCTTTAGTCTATTCTTCTCCATCTTATCCACTCCCAGAAGGACATTGACAGATGAGGCTCTGTGGTGGCAGAGAACTTGTGTTCCTCTCTGATCTGAGCTTTTCAAATGAAACCAAGAGGGGGCTGGTTTTTAGCAGACATTATACCTTACTCTCATAGATACCCATCAGTATCTGGCTATCATTTCGGTCATCCCCCAGCCCAGATCTCATTAGCTAGTCCTCTTCCTTTTCCTCTCCCTTGCATCCACAGCTTTCCACCACTACCCCACACACCTACACACAGACAGTGCACACACCTGTTTCACTGTTATCTCTGTGTGAAGCAGGTTGTTGTCTGATGGCCTAATTTCTCCAATGGATTAGCAGATAACTCTATCATCTTCTGTAATTTTTTCACATTGTCTCCGCACTCTTTCTTGCTTCTGGAAAAGTTTGACAGCGGTAGCAAGGGATTGGAGAGCAAAAGGCCCACTGAATGAAACCGAATTAAAAAGTCCTGAACACCTGCAGCGTCAGTGTTGGACAGCCATCTGTCCCTCATTTGAGAGCGCCGTTACTGTCTGCCATACCTAATGTTGCTTGTCCCAGACAAATGTTAAGATGCTGCATGGCCTAAGTTGATGTACAGGGCCCTGCTTTTCAAATCTATCCTCTGTTTTAAAGACAGAAAGGAAGGTATTGCACCGGTTTGTCTTCTGGTCCATTAATGAGTTCAGAAGATCTACACTACACATTAACTCCTTTTGCTGTACAGGAATGTTACCTCAAAATAAACCTTCTTCTTTAACTCACTTTCTATCTGCACACTGCTTAAAGTATAGAAAGACCCAGACCAGGTACAAGTGTATTTCTTCTTCACAAATACATATATATAAATACCTATAGATATAGATATAGATGATGTAGATGATATAGATGATGATATAGATGATATAGATATAGATAGATACATATAAAATAATTTAAAATAGGCTAGACTTATGCATATGCATACCTTCACACATGCACACACATGCTTCACACACATAAGTGATGAAATTTTTCAACAGATCAAAGTGCTAGGAGCAAAAAAGAGCAATAAAAAGCTTGTGTGATACTTAATTCTTAAACATACTGCCCATCCAAGAATAAAAGAAATAAATCTTTAAGGACCTGATAGGTCCAAACACTTCGTACCCTAACAAAATCAGTTTAGCAGGAGAAAGTTTTCAAGGGCCTTTGGAGGAAGCACAGAGGGATTTTTCTTTCTAATATATTCCTAATTTAAAGAAAATCTGATTACCCATCTCCTCACAGACTTTTGGTATATCATTTGAATTGGCAGAAGAATCACAGTTTTTATGTAGGAGACAGAAAAACAGATTCTGTTTGCTGGTGTGCTTGAGAAACCTCTTCTGCTACTAAAGCTGGTAATACTTCCTTGTCTAAGATGATACTGAAATGAAGAAATCTCAAAATTCAGAGAAATGGCTGTCACCAGCTCATCAACAAATACTGTAGGGCCTTTACTGTAAACTGGGAAAGCTTGTTTCAGAGCAAAATTTACTATTAGTTGTTTCTTTCTTCTGAGTACTTACTGTTCTTCTGTGTTCTTGTACAGACACCAGTCAGAATCAAAGTAGGAGTAAGTGGGGAAGTTTCCACATCTTTGCCATAAAAAAAAAAGTCAAACTGTGTAGATCCAGTCAATTTGACATGTCAGTGGCAGTGAATCAGACCACACGCTCAGTAAATAAAGCCCATACCATATAACCATGACCATGCTCTGCATTTAACAGTGAATCTTGTTTACTTCTAAGCACAGTGGTTAAGACTGAAGGTTCAGAGAACCTGTTACATATTTACATCCTTGGATAGCATCTTTACATAATTGGTTAATCGAGAACCAGACGCTTTGTCAGTTTAACATTTTTCTCTACAGAAGTCATGTAAATAGAGGTGATTTAGGCTGTTAATATTTCACTTTCCATCACTTCAGTTACATATGATAATCATTTCAGAGCAGCTCAGGAGTTTGAACAGTAAAACCAGGGATAAGGTGCCTCTTGCTGCCACCACTGCTCTCTCAGGGATCTCTTGGGGATGAAGCAACAGCATCAACATGGCTGAGCAAAGAGCGGCATGACAGTGTTCAGAGAAGATTTTTTCAGGAGGGGGTGTTTGGTTTTTTGTTGGTATAGGCAGGAAGCTTAAGATGTTATCTTCAGGCTACAATGTGTGCCATTTTAAACACACTGCTCTTAATAAATACCGACAGCAAATCAGGACAAGAACAGACGCAAGTTGTTTCAGGCGACTTCTGTCAAGTGAACAGTAATGCGCCAGGATTAGTGGCAATCCTCTCCATATTGAAGAGAGCAAGTCGCCTGCAGATGAAGTGCTCCAGGCATTGCAGTGGGTTTATCGAGAGGTCCTTGATATTCTGGAGCAGACGTGCAAGCAAAATTATCAGTAGCTTTTCAATTCAGCCATCTTCTGCAGAAAACTGGGTGGTGGGAGTGGTGGGAGTGGGAGGCAGTTGGTTTTATTTCCAGATGCATCCTAAAGAACCCACATTCCAGTGGTTCCTAGATTGCTGCCTTTCCCCTAGTGATGTTGCTAATGTAACTAGACTTACTCTTAATAACTAAAATGTTGAAAGCACAGTGTTGGCAGGACAACAGTTTGAGCCAGTGAACCATTAACTTCCATCCCATTGTTTGTAATCAAAGTCAAAGTTCACTGGGGCTCAAAAAGTCAATGGTAACCATCTCCAGTGTAACCATCCTCCCTTAAACCAAGTGTCTTGAAAATGCCAGCCCAGAGGACAACTTTTCTGGTATAATTTTATTAAATGAGTGCTAATATATTATTCTTCTCTCCATGCTGAGATAAAAAGTGTGTGGGTTAGCTCTTCATATGTGAACAAGACACCTCTTGCATATTCCTGAATAAGGATCTCTTTGGACTGACAGTGTTGAAGTACTACCAGGCTTCCTTTACCTTTTAGCAGTTTTATGCTGTCCTGCTAGCTTAAGACTGCTAAAAACTAGAATTAGCAAATTTTATTGAGTTACCATGAGGGAACCCTCATAACAGGGCCAGCTGTGTTGTTTTACTAATAACACCATCAAGGCTGGTTTCCAGAAGAATCTATCTGATCACTGGCATCTGGTTTGAATTACTTTGTACATTAGCACTGAGAGCTGACTCAGTCTCTGGGCACCTCAAAGGTCTCTTTCAAGCACAGACTGGTTTGCTTGCTAGATCCTTGTCTACAGCTGAGCATCTAAATTTGTATTTCCAACACAATTTAAAGAAAACATCACAAGAAAAATCTGTCCCTGTAAGACCTGTAGGCTGGAAAATACTGAAAAGCTGGGAAATTAAGATAAAAGCAGCATCACACATTCCATGGAAACAATTTCTAAAAAACCTGTCACCACTTCTGGGATTTAGCTGTGCAGAATTTCTGGCTAAGAGTTTTTAAAGAGGTAATTAACAAAATACATATTATGGTCTCTTTGAAGCTGTATGGTGGGGTCTCACTCTAATAACTTTCACTGCAGAGCTCCTGTCTTGTCCACCTCCACATAGAGCTCAGGAAGCATAAGTGAAGGAAATCCACTTTGGAAATACTCCCTAAATTATATTCTAGCACAGAAAAAGGGTTTATATGAATTTGGAAGTCATTCCCCTGCTCATTCTGAGTTTGCAGCTAACAGGAACTTTTCTTGCCCTTTTTTTTTAACTCCCTTTTTCTTTGCCTCATTAGCCTTCCAGCAGAAAAATGTTGCATTACACAGGATTCTGAAAGGGTCTGTAATCTCCATGCAGTTTTTATGTATTTTATAAAATAAATAGCTTAATCAAACACACTCCAAAAGAAGAATACAGACACACACACAGTGAGAGACAGCAGGCACACCTGAGACTGAAGTGCATCCTGTTCATAAAGGGAGATATAGCGCTGATGGCATTTCACACTGAGGTAACCAGGGACCATCACATGGCTTGATGAGACCAAGGAAGCTCAATAGACTTTCCAAACCTAATTAGTACTTAATGATCTGGAGAGACACGGATGTCCATCACCTCTGCTTCAGCCCCTCTGTTCTTCCTCAAATTCTTAATTAACCTTTAAGGAGATGATGTGCTGATGAGTTTCCTAGGATATTGCATTGATTTTTTTTCACACATGCACACATACACACTTGTGCACATGCTCAGCCACACGACACACACCAGCTCACATATTAAAGAAGCTGTGATACAATTTCTGAGCTCCAGTGCACTCCACACAAGGGCTCTGCTGATCAGTGTTTATTAATGAAGCACTGCCTCGAAAATTGTTAATTGATGGCAATGTACAGAACATTGTCTGGAATTTAACCTTATTCATCATTTAAGTATGGGGGAAACTAGAGCGTGGTGTTAATTAATACTGTAAGAACAAAGTTGGATCGTTCTGCTGTGGATTTGAAAAACAAAATTGTAAGTGCAAAGAGAGGGAGAAAAAAGCTGTAATTAAATATAAAATCAGAGTAAAAAACTGAGAAAAATGGAGCCAAAGCCAGTGTCATATTCAAGATGACTCACTTTGTGCTGATAATGAAATAAAAATTTTCTTGTGAGCTTATGTAATATTTTACTCTTGTGTCATATTTAATCAACTCTGAGTTTTAACAAGCTAAGTAGAGGGTGGGGGGAAACTGCTACCAATGAAGTGAAAACAGATTAATAAATTTTGAGAAGTTAATAGACAAATTTTCAGATTAAAAAAAAAAAGAAAATAATCAATGTTGGTAGCTGAATTCACCAGGGGGAAAATGACAAATGGTGAGTGCCTTACTTCAAGTTCACTTAATAACAATCTAAATATATAGTGATAATGTAGTGTGGAATGCTAACAGCTGCACTCTTCCAAGCTTATCTAGATGTTTTCAATGGCTGTTTGTTCTCCAAGTCATATGCTTGATTAATGGAAACCTATCTACTTAGATATTCATTTAAATGACTTACTACCACTTATTCCACTTACACTGTGGTTTGAGTGTGACATTGCCTTCCACAGGACTGCTGCCCTTGCTGAGCTAAGGGCACTTGAACCACTTGTGTTTAGGCTTAAAAATCTCAGTGTATAGGCTTCAGCCTGTTGTATTGAGCTGAGTGGACCACAGTTACGGACCAGTCTTCTGATCCATGCAGGGATTTCTCTGCCACAAAGACCTTTGACCTGCCCCAGATCATACCCAGCACCAAGGATAAAAGGGGGACAGCGTGGACATTCCTGGCTGTGCTGAAAATTCATGCACTAAAGCACAGTGCACAGATTAAGCCCAGTTTCTGCCTGTGATCAGACAAAAACCTCTGTGTAGAGCAGGGGTGAAGCCTAGCACTTCCTTGGAACTGTCTTCTGCAGTTTCTGTGTTTACATCAACTTGGGGTCTTAACCCTTTAAAGAGATATTTCAGTGACTCCGAGGTTTGAAAATGTGGAGGATAGTGTGAACATGTGATGTGATCCCCACTCTAGAAATTCTGTCATGTAAAGAAAGAGACAGGATGGTTTGAGGAAAGAGAGGAAATTAAAGGGAAAAAAGAAACCCAACAAAAACCCCAAGAAACAAACAATTATACCAAAGGAAAAGTAGAACTACTGCCAGACTTTTCTGATTTTCAGAGAAAAGTTCTTCAGGGGTTAGTCCAGTCCTTTCAGTTTGAAAGAAAAAACATGTCACTATGAAACAAGGATAAATCCCATCTATTTTCTTTATTTCCAAAGCTCTTTAGTACGTTGGTTTTTTTTTTTGGGGGGGGGGGGGGTTTGTTTGGTTGGTTTTTTTTAGTTTGGGTTTTTTTAATGTTTTTTTTTTTTTTTATTATTTTTCTCAGAAAGTATTCTGGATGCTGACCAGATTTCTCACTTATTCAGGTCCCCCTAAAACTTATTTTTCAATGTACTTTTCTGTTTATTTGGAACATATTTCTTAATTTCTGTTTGGGAAGATAAGGTATGAAATGATGAAATGTGGAAATACACTAAGGTTGTTTAACTTACCTTCAGACCCCAAATCAGGATTAGCTCTGCCTTTGTCATCCCTTGTCATTAAGGCCTGTAACCCTTGAGTCATTTGGCTATGGGTGACAAGAAATGGATGGTGAGGAATGCAGAGCACAGGAGATAGTGCAGAGCATCAGGGACCATGGAGGATGTCAGTGGCTACCAGATGCCATAGGAAGGCAGAGATATTGTTTTTCCCAGATCTCCAAAGATGAGAAGAAAGGTCCTGCCAGTGCATGTGTGATTCGAATTAAGCTCAGATTTCCTCTGATGTGATTAGTGACTGTTTGTGCGCAGCACACTCTGATGGTTGATAGTGGGAGGGTATCCAAAGGACATGGAAAGCTTGAGGTATCTGGACTGTGTCAGAAGCAGAAAGTACAAGAGAACATTTCATGTTCTGCACTTCATGACCCTTACATGAGGTCTGATTGTCCTGATATCACTCTACTTTGTGCTTTCCCTGAGAGCTGATTCAGTCTTTATTGCCTTTTCTCTCCTCACATGCCTGGGGGCATAAAGGACACCCAGCCCCCCAACTGGTAATGTAAGCTGACATGTAAGTCACACAAATCAAGCAATATAAGAACAAATACCCCATCTCTCAGCCAATAAATGCCTGGTGTGGATGGTAAGAGTGCTTTCTCATCAGGGGCTGCTAGGTAAACTGTTTATTATTTAAAAGTCAGGTGGCTTAATTGTTCTTGTGAGAGCAAAAAGCAAACAAAAGTTCAATAGGCCAAGGTCGTTTTACTTCCTATCTTATGGGTAACCTTTACTAATCTGGCAGCAACTGGACAAGAAGACAGGAGCCATTTTCTGCATCTTTCACTATTTCCTTTCTTTTAGTTCTTACTGAGAAGAAAGCTTTTTTCTTACCCTGTAAAATTTTGTTTAGATGAGCAATGAGAGGTAAAATATGCTGCCTAAATCTAGGACAGTAGCTGACTAGTTAAAAAGATTAATGGTCTTATATTTAGGGAGACTGTTGAATGACAGACCAGGGCAGATTTTAGTTCTGGAAAATCAAAGACATAAATGAATAAATACATAGAGGAGAAGGAAAGAATCCCGCCTCCTCACTCTCTGTAATCTCACTGTTTTCAGAGAGTCAGGTGAGGCCATCTAGATCACCAGAGGCAACCCAAATCTGGCAGCTTATGAACTATGCTCTTAGCAATGCTTACATCCAGCCCTGGACATTGGAATCTGTTTAACTGAGCAAAATAAACATTTTAATCATTGATCCTGGGGATTAGCTTGTAGTCTGCTCGAAAATCGCTGCATCATTTTTGGCTACCACAGTTACTCTTTATCAGAGCTGGTTTCACGCAGAGATTAGGAATCAGCAGGGCTCTCCAAAGTGTACCCAACACACTCCCAGGAGCTTTTGGGGTCAGTGGTGAAGTACCTTGCAAACAAGCTTCTGGCATATGCATCTCAAAGAGGCCCCTCCTGATCTAGCAGGGGGAGTGTTAAATTGTGGATTGCAGCACTTGGTCCAGTTCCTTTCTTCATCCCTATGTGGGATATGACTGTGCAGGGGTCCCTTGTGTTCCCCATGCTTCTCTCTCTTCTCCCTGTTATCACCTATGTAGGGTATATAATCTTTTGCATCAATATTAGTTTCTTGGATTTAACACTCTTTTCTTGGAAAGGGGAAGGTACGGCCTGGATGGGGCACCAAGGTACCTCCTTGTTTCTGGGGCACAGGAGCAAAACAGAAGTAGTGCACTCTTACCTCCAGCATGATTCAACCCCATCAGAGAAACCCTACAGAGGAGAGTGCTCAGCATGTGCCAGGAGCTGGCCGGGCTGGAGGGTGGTGAGGCACTGGCACAGGTTACCCACAGAAGCTGTGGATGCCCATCCCTGGAAGTGTTCAAGGCCCATTTGGAGGGGACTCTGTGCATCATAATCTAGAGGTAGGTGTCCCTGGCCACATCAAGGGTGTTGGAATGAAATTATCTTTAATGTCCCCTCCAGCCCAAACCGTTCTATGATTCTATAATTCTGAGAAGCCCAGTGGGATATTCATTGCCTCCTTAAGCCTGAGAGAGATGTCCTCCCTACTTGTCCCAGTTAAATCCTGCACTACCAATCTTCTCTTTTCACCTTGAGTCAGCAAGAAGTAACTTTTGATTCCATGGCTAGGTGAACTTCCAATGATGGTGTCAACATTCAGCTTTCACTGACTTGATTTAACACCTTAACATGGCGCAAGGTCAGAATCCATTCTCAAGTAACTTGAAGAGAGCACTTAGTCTTGGAAAGACAGAACATCGAAGGCTTTGTCTGTCTCCTAGACCTAGGGAAGCTGTGCACAGTGGGAATCAGAGCGGAATCATGACACAGATGCTTGAAGTTCCTGTCCTATTTTGCTAACAAATATGCTTTAATCAGACAGCACCAGTGATGGCAGTCCCTGTTTTGTGCATGGTTTTCTGGGAGACATTCACAAACTTGTCTGAGTATCTCATTTGTCTCTTGCAGGGCTTTTCCCACATATTAGAGTTCGTTTTGGTAGAACATTGTCATCCCAAAAGACATCCTCTCCTATTCCTTCCTATTCCTTGGTATATTCTTCCAGTGACTAAATTTCTGTATGCCTATTAGCAAACAGCCTCAGCATCCTATTGTGTTACTTGAATGACACTATCATGAAAAATAAAAATAAAAACAGAATAAAAAATACCCAAATCTGACTGAGGAATCTTTAGAGAACTTTTCTGTATCCTTTTGCCTTGACATGTAATGTGTTGATTTCACTCTTCTCCTCCTGTCATTTCTGTGCCTGCTTCCCCCTATCTCCCTCATTCTCTCCCCACTTATCCCTACAGGTGTAAATAACCCAAAAACCACATAGCTATGTCTGTGACACAGCCACACTGTGTCAGTCTCTGCTGTGCCAGTTTCCCCCTGCTGCCTCTCTGCCCCATATGCATGTCCAACACACGCTCTTGTCACGCTGAGTTGAGTCAGGTGGGTGCCCGTGTTTGAAATGAGGCAAAAGCTGAAGCTCTCTGCTGAATCTGAGACCTAGGCTATGACACTGATGGTGAACAGGCAATTGTGTCTCTACAAGGGAGGCAGAATCCATTTCACAATAAAAATGCTGAGTATTAATGACTCTAATATATTCAGGTATGACAGTCATTCAAAGAGCAATGTCCAGTGTTGCCTGTCAATGTAGAAAGATACCTGCTTGATCTTCCTGTCACCAGGCTACTGCCTTGCATGAGCCCAAAATGCACATTGATTCAATTTCCCATCTCTATCCTGGAGTTCCTTAGGAAACTGAACATTTGCTGAAAAGAAATAGAGCAATCATTACAAATGCTAGTCATTAACAGTGTGAACCTTCATATTCACCTGCCAAGACATTGGTAGCGACTCGGCAATGTTGTTCCCTGAGTACTGACTGTTGGGTTTTAATTACATTGTTCTATTAGAGCTGTTCAAATCAACAATTTGAGAACTGCCTGGCTGCTGTAGTAAAAAAAAAAAAAAAAAATTGACCTTGACATCCTCCTCTGTCTCTTTATCCTAGTACTCTGTGGAGGCAATCATTCATACAGTATATATATTGTATATAGTCTGTCACTCTTCTTCCTGCAGTCCTTGTGGGACCAAGGTAGCTTTTCGGGGTGTTCAAGCTCCTTTATACTGCACTTTATTTAGCATCTAAATACTGATATTCCTGTGGGTGCTCTGTAAATGCTCTCATGCTGGCGTTTCTTACCATGGCTTTTCACCTGTGAGAGTTTGGCCATCATGTGTGATACCTTCTTCATGCTTTACTATTTTGATTATATATGTCTTTGTTAACACTTAGAGTCTGTCTGCACTCCCATCTACTTTTGTGCAATGAAGTCCCCTAGTAGTCAAATGCAAAAATGTTCCAAAATGCCAAGACTAAACCACCTGTGTAGTTCTCTTATTATCAGAATAGGTCTGCTTTTCCCAATTCCACCCCTAAACCAGGGCTAATGAAAGGCACATGGACAGGTTTTCTAGAAGTCAAAAGACAAGATCAAGCCGGTCTCTCATGGCAGATCTCCCTGAGAAGTTAAAGTCTTCATTTCAGCTGACATCATCTTGGCAGTTAATGAGACTGTCCAAGTTTTGAAAATGAAATGAAGATACAAGTGCACTGATCCCTAGACCCCAAAAAATGGTTTCATAAGTAGTGGCCAATTCTGTTACCTCCAAGATACTGCAGCTGGAAATTGAGTTTGAGCATAGAAACAGCTTATTGCAACATTATATCTTAACAAGGGTTTAAACACTATGTCAGAAATAACACAAATAGAGAGAAGCTAGGTCTGTAGTAAAAATGTAAACAATTTCATTTATGCTCCCTTTCCTCATAAAACAAAAAAAGGTAACAAAAACAATTATATGAGGTCCTTAAAATTTCTCAATGGAATATTTTGATTCTATGGACAAATAATAACTGAATGCATAAATATTAATTTATACTTTAAAAGACCACCATCAGTTACCCATTCTGTTGGGTAACTGATGCTTTTATCTTCTTCCATACTCTATAATCCTAACTTAGACTTCATGGATATGGTACACATAATAGTCTCTAGTCCTAGTGGAAAAAGGGAGTTCATCATGGGATCCTTTTGCCTATAAAGTATCCTGACAGGCTTAGTACATCTGGGGAAGCCATCTCACAGCAGAGCATGATGGCAGCATAGGAAATTAAAATACACCTCCTCTGGCAGCGTCTCCAGACTGAAATCTTTGGTGTGTTTGGAATTTGAAGGGGAAAAAAAATTCTCTGTAGACACCATATTTGTTTTATGAAAAAATCATAGAGCTCAAACACTAAATTTCGCTGAAGAAACAGCTTGATTTCACACTAAGTGGTGATTAAGACCCAAGAGGAGAGGCTTTCTCCAAATGCAGCCACCCACCCGTCCTCAGATTTCTTTAGCCAAAGTGCTGCGGAATATGATCATCACGACCTTGTGGAGGAGTCTCAATGAGATCCTTTTGATCATCCTTCTTGGCTCCAAGTCATATTCAGGAGCAATAGCTTCCAGTTTCCTCCACAGCCACACTCCCAAGGACAGTCAGGGTGACCACAAGGAAAACAAGCATTTTATATTGCTGCCCCTGTGCAATATTCACACATGGAACCCCATGTCACCAAAATGGTGACCTATTTTTTCATTTGTTATCAACATGAATTTAATTCTGGGTAGTGTCCTTGAAGGGAGGAGAAAAACAAAACCCACCACTAAAATAATGCATGCCTCTCCAGTTACTGTCCCTTTAGTTATCCTGTCCCATACTTCTGCAAGAGACCTGCCATTAACAAATTCCCAAACCACTCATTTATTTCCAGGGCTGTGCTGTGAAACTTCATTCTTCAAACATAACAAATCCAACAGCTTCATGAGTTGAGGTATTGTGGACTTTTCCCTGTGACTGCAAATAGGAATGGTCTGTAGAAATAAAAGCCCAGATCTCTCTGCTATTACAAGTAAAAAAGTCTGGGTGAAATATCTGCCGAGGAATATATTTTATGTGTTTTCTTTAACTGTCCATCCAAAAAGTGCTGAATGATGGTCGGGTGCTGTTAGGAGGCACTGATAATGGCCTCACATTTATAAAGCACCATCCATCTAGATGGACTCCCGAAGTACTTTATAAACTTTACTAACTGGTTGTTCCAGCTCCACACATCACCTTATATCTATCCATCTGTTCACAGCTATAGCCTTACACAGAGCACATTCACCACTAAAGGGTGGCATTTCCAGATTTGGGATGCAGCTGATGTTTAAGAGCTCACATCAGTGTGGAGTAACAGCTCTATGGCTTATCCCTGCTTCTATTCCATAGCTCTGTTGACTTCAGCACTAATTAAAACTAGAGAGCAGAAAATGAAGCTGCTGAGGAATCAGGTCAAAAAGAGATGAGGTGATTTTTGCATAGTAAAGCAGAGTAAGGCACCTCATTACCAGCAGCTGCTTAGATGTTAAAAGTTTACACAGATATCTTCTGGAGAAGTTCACAAGTTCATGGAAAATCTTGATTCCATATCCACCTCTGCCACAGAGATATGCAATGTCTCTGGGGAGATTACTGTTGGCAGACCTAGACCCCCTAAGGTCACAGCTGGATTTGGGATGTCTGTGTAAGTTTTCCTGTAACAGAGGGCAGAGGACCCAACAGCAGGGCTTCTTGTCTGGGCAGTGACATGCCCAACTGGACATCATCAGGTAATGTTGCTTCTGTGATCTCTCACTGGTTTATTGCAAGAAGTTTACTCAGATTTTCATTGCTCTTTCCTAACATGGATTGCTATAAAGTCCTGAGTTGAAACTAAAATTGCACCACCAACACAGAACTGGAAGTCAGTATTTGGGGCTACCAGTTTGCATTTAAAATACCTAACCAGGGAATGGTGAAGGTAAAGTCATTAGGAAGGGAAAAGGAGGCAGTGAGGCATGTGCTGCAAGCCCTTGTGAGTCCCAGGGGACTGCTTTTCTCCCCAGGTGAAGTGGGAAAGTTTTATGCAGTGCTTGCTCAACCCAGAAATTGTTTAAACAAGGAGCACATGTGTCACTTTACAGAGCCCTCTGACAGTTCTCTTCACATTTGTTTGGGGTTTAGATCAAAATTAGATTCTGTTAAATTCTGGCTTGCATTTGGCTATAGGAGGCATTTAGATCAGGCAGCCTCTGCTCTCCTGAAATATACCCAAAAAGCAACATGAGTGTGACTGGTTAGACTCTGATTTTTTTTTTCTTTTTAGTCCAGAGGGTATGTTCAGACAACAATCTATATTTGTATGATATTAAGAGCCATCCAGAGCCCTGTAAAAAATCTAAACTAAAAGATTAATTGTTAGCCATGATTATCATATTATTTATTGTTATTGTGTGATGTTGAGACTATGTTTGGAACAGATGGGAATCCAATTAGCTTAGTTCTGCCTTTGTCCGTTGGACGAGACATTAATTTCAAGGCCACTCTTCACCTCATCTGAATAGCTAGAAGAAAAGAAATATGCTCATGGAACTTCATGTTTTTGAGACTGTCATATATTTTGTTTTCTCATGAAAGGACACTACTGGCTGCTAAGCAACAGAATAGCTGTGTTTACATGTACATTTATCTATATATATGCACATACATACGCAGACACGGGGAGTTGTTTACTCAAGGACAAGAGTCCTCAACAGACTGGCTTTCAGCTGAGAGTTATTCTTTTAATTAGGGCTGCAGATACCATCCCCCTTCTGCTTCCCCCACCTTACCCCTCCTTTTCTTTCCTCTGTTGCAACTATTACTATTTTTAATTAACGTGCCAAAATGTTCACTTCTAACTATAACAAGAAAAGAGACAGACAAAAGGGCAGAAGCTGGGAGAGGAGCTCTGGAAAGAAAGACAATTTGTTTGACTAACCCTTTCAGAAAAAGACAGGCTTGTCAATGATTTCTCTTCAGGATAGTATCCCATAGCCAGGGAGGGAGCAGAAAAGCTTTTTAATGGGGCTTTTCTCCCAGCCAGGAATAATCATGCCTACAGAGAAGTCTAAAGCTGCCTTTGGCTTGGGGGCTGCCTTCTGTTGTACCTCTCAGTGGTATTTCTTTTTTTCCTTTTTAACATCTCCTCCTTTTCATTTTTCCCTATGTTTTAAGGTGTAATGAATCCTTAGTCTAGGAATTATCTCTCACTCCATCTATATTTTTTGTGCTGTATTGATTATTAGGTTTTTTCTCCACCACAAATCCCTTTCCCTGGATTTTAAATGTTACTACATTTGATGTAATCCCCACACTTCAAAACTAATATCCAGACACCACAGTAAATATTTAGGGTTCAAGGTTGCCTCTCTGTTCTTCATCTTTGAAACAGTTTGTGATTAATTGAATACTGGTGAAAGTGGAAGTTGATTGAGATGCTCATTGTAAAGAAAGAGAAGTATAAATGTCAATACTGGGATTGAGATATAAACACAGCATTAGCACTGGAAAAAGTTTTTATTGAAATTGGGCATATATGGATATGAAACACGGCTTTTCATATGCAATAAATTCTCTGAAATACGTGCCTTTAATGTTGCTGTTTTATTTAAGTTGAAGCTGCCTGGGTGTTAATGAAATACTAGGGGATGCAAGTTCAAGAAAGAAAATCAGCTTTTAACTAAAAGAATAATGGCTTTGCATTTACTAATGTTATCATTCTTCATGGATAATATTAACAATCTAAATGTTTGCCAGAAACTGGAAAAAATAGTTTGCTCATTTTAGGTTTTTTGTTGAATCTTTCCCTTCCTAAGCCTCCTCCCTGTCCCTTCCCAAAATATGTGCAATAAATTAAAAGCATCAGAAACTACTGTGTTATGAGCCCCATCCTTTCCAGTTCTGAGGAGATGTGAGTTTTTAAAGCTTCCAGCTGGCATCCATCAGCCTTTCAAGACAAGCTGCAGCTCTGGAGCCCACTGCTCCAGAGGTCTCTGATTGAAACTCAGTGGCTTTGTCAAGAGGGTGGTGACTACTTTTGCTCGCACACAAATTGGCAGTTTTCTGAACCACTGTGCACAGAAATCCTTGACTCCTATTCATATGCGTCAGGCAGCGTCTCTCATTTCAAATGACATTGGCTTATTTGACTTTCAAATGAGAAAACTAAATATCGTGAACAGATGAAGAGATAATCAAAACATCTTTGTTCAGGTTTTTGGACACTGGTTTTGAAAACTGAAATTCCTGAGCCATTCTGCCAGTTCTCACAATATTTTTATCATTAAAAAAAAACAAAAACAACATTTGCTAGTCGGTTTAGTAAATCTCCTGCCTTTGGAGGCATGTGAATTGGTACTGATTCACCTTAATAATAATTAAACATAACTTATGTTTCTATCAACCCATATTTGAAAGCTTGAACAACATTCATTTTAAAATGGAGAAGAATTCAGAATCTGAGCTATTTCTAAGCCAATCCTCAGCACTGAAAACAGTTCTGCAAGAGCCACCCTTGCTTTGAAAGCATAGGCATAAAACCCATAGAAACACATAGTAGTGAAAAACCTTCCTGGATCAGCAGCTTTGATCCCTTACCACTGCATGAACTTGTCAAGGCTCATCTCAAACATGATCTTGTATCTTGCTCCTCACTTTTCCAGCTAGGCTAGGCCTGCTTATTCTTGATGAGAGATAATTCTCTTCCTAATTTCTAGGCTAAATATATTCATAACTGGTCAGTCTATTTCCTCACCTCAAAGAATTTATATTAATTAGTGGCTAATTGTTAATTCAATTATTCTTTGCAACTATTCTTAACTATATGTTGCATTTTCTCTCCATTTTTGCATATTTGAATTGTTATCTATGCATATTCACTCTCCAGGCTGTTTTGGTGAGTTATGATTGATCAGCAAAATCATATGGTGAATGTGTTTCACTTTCCTAATTCAATCAGCAGACACATGCTTGTGAGAAAAAGCAGTACTCATCTTCCTTTAATATTTGAATATATTCTTGGAAATTTGGGTTTTTCTTGAATATTCATTGCTACAGAGACTCATTTCACAGTTCACAGAAAGAGCACAAAATAGGTAAAGAAAATATTACAAGCAACTCTGTCCTGTCCTCTGAAAAGGAAATTTACCTTCTCACGTGGCTCTTTGCTGTGTTATCGCCTATAAATGGCTGCATTTCAGCAATGCCATGTACAAATTTCTTATTAATTCAGTGTACTGTAAAGTACCACAGGACATTTTGGGATGTCGTTGTGGGTGTAGTTTGGTTGTGTCTAGACTGGTATTTTTTAAACAGACACTAGGGAGTGGAATATCCTCAAGATAATAGCATTTCATAAGGATGAGTGGATGCTGTCAAGATGAGAAGGTATAGCAGCATTTCCTAAGGGATTTCAGGGTCTTTGCCAGGCAATTCCAGAACTTCAGGCCTTGTTTGCTTATGTTTTGGTTTAATTATCTGGAGTGAAAGGACATCTTTGCTTTGTATTTGAACAGTGACACATCACCTGCCCCCTCTAACCTCAGCTAACAGCATTATCTCCTCAGGTCAAGTGAGAAAGGCCAGTGCTCTTGTTGCTATGGGTGACAAGTTCAAACCCTTATAATCACCCATGACAGCACTTGTTATACTTCTTTTTTTATGAGAATTTTTCAACCTCTCTCTTTCAGCTCCTTTTTACTGCGGGTCTTTGGTTCTTAGCTTTAATTTTACATAATTTCCTTTGTCCTTCCTCAGCAGTCTTGCATTTCAATGTTTGTATGGCTTGAAAAGTTTTCCATCAGGATTTAACTCACATGCTCATGGTCAAATTTTCTAATCCATGAGGTTAATCTGGGTTTGAAGTAAAGCCAGAAACATGTTACAGTCCAGTGCAAGCACACACTTGGACCTCTGCTGCTTGGCCTCTTTTTCTCCAGCCAGCAAGCTGGAGAAAGACGCACAAACACAAATGCACACACCCACAGGACACAGACATACCCTGTTCCTTCAGCTCTATCTTCAGCATTATCAAAATTAACAAGTAGCCACCTTAATCCTGCTCACTCATCACAAAGCCCTCTTGTTCCTGTGGACCTGGATCCACAGCTATTGGCTTCTTATCTTGGAGGCTAAGTAAATAAAAGAAAGGCAAAGGAAAAGAAAAAAGACACATTTCTACTCTTGCATAAGCTTCACAGCAACCTTCTTGTTATTGATAAGTGGCTTAAAGTGCTGTTTGGAAATGAAAAAGTCACCCTGGTAAGATAACCTCTGACCTTGGCAATTCCTGGTAAATTACTGTGCATCTCTGCCTGGACACAGTTTCTCTTACTTTTGGCTTAGGCTGGGGCAAGCTGACACCCTGAATCACAGAGTGAGGTACTCCAGTGTAATCCCTTGCACTCACTAGTAGTGTTTTATTAATTGATATTGGGCCTTCTCCCCAAGTTTCTCTCCTGCCATCACTTCTGGGTTTTGTTTTGACTGGAGTTTCTTTTACCAAAAGCAGAGAAAGGCATAAAATATGAGATTTGACATTTTCTAGCCCAGGAAGAAGGAACATCTCAGGAGCTGCACTGGCTGGCAGAGCTTCACTCGCTGGTATCTGGTCTGAGCTGCTGCATGGAAAGACATCAAGGAGGATGTCAATACAAAAGAGAGAGGAGATGCTTTAGGATATGAGGGCGGTGGAGAAATGACAACTTTGGTGAAGGCTCTTCCCAGGATAGAGTGAGAGCATTGTTCTCTCTATTAATGTGGTGTAATCTTCCTGTGGAAAGTGAAGTTTGACCACATGAATTAAGCCTGCTACTTTGCAGTGGGTGAGGAGAGTTTGTTGCCTGTTCCACCACTCCATGGTTTTTCTCAGGATGTAGCATGTTGCATTATTGTTTTTCCTGCTCTGTTGTTTTAATCTTTCACGGGATATTATATAAAACAGTCTCTCCATAAACCAGAACACATCTCTGGGAATATGATGACAGCATCCACATCTTAAAAAGCCATAGAGACACTCTGTAGAAGGTAGTCATTCCCAGTAATAAGTGCAGTATGACATCCAGGAATGATACCCTATTGTGACAAGTTTGAACACTAGTTCAATTTTGAAGAAAAGTACCTTTAAAACCACAGATGTTGTCATGCTTGTTATTTTAAAAGATTTTCCTTCCCAAAATTACTCCTGCAGCCAGAACAAAGCCCTTTTAACCCTTGGAAGACCATAGCCATTTCCTGCTCCCCAGCTGTGAATCTTAAAACTAGTTCCTCTTGAAGGCCTTCATCATAGACATCCTCCCTTAAAATTGCAGTTCCCCTGCATTTTGCAGGACTCACACTTTGGTGTACTCTAGCCCATGTGGACCCTGACCTTGATGGGTGAACAAGCTGATAAGAGGTTTTCTTCTTCCTTGATCTCACACAGAGATTAATTTCTGGACTATATATAGTAGATGCAAGGCCCAATAACAGGCTTGTTTCAGGTCTTGCAGGAGCTGAGGCAGGAAGAGCGTTCCCAGTCACAGAGGGATGGAAGCAGCCTTCATTTGCAAAATGTGCTGCACCTCAGAGCAAGACACTCATTACCTATTGCTGTATTCATACCTGGAGTTACAATCCTGCTGCATCCCACGTGATGGAGTGGGAAGGAGTTTCCTTGCTGTGCTACTCCACTAATCTGTTAGGAGAATTCAGGCCACTGAGCTTTAACTACCTTGGGCCACACTTTCAGAGCTGAAATGCCACATATATCCCTGCAGCTAGTTAGTGAAAAACAAGAGACTCCCAAGCATGATTGAGACTGCCTGAGCAAGGTGAAATGCAGGATCCTGTTTAGATCAAGTTAATGGAAATCCCCGAGCACAGTGCAGGTCAGCCTTTCCAAATATGATACTGCGTACCTCAGTTTCCCCTCTCTGATCAGTGTGCAAATTATGCCAGCAGCCACTGCCCTCAGTTAGGTTTTATTTATGAACTCCAGGACCAATAAGTCAATAGATCCTGGAGAAATGTCACTATTACAACCATCCATGACATGGGAAAGCACATTCCCAAGCAGGGACAGTGTGGAAGGCCTAATGCACATTAAGCAGAGCACTTGTTCAGCACTGGCTTTGTCGCTGCTGGGCAGCCTTGTCCTGACAGAGCTCCTGTCCAACCAGGGACGTACATCCATTCATCATTAGTCCTAATGCAAGCTTGGGAGTTTTAAAGCCAGGGCTAAATCAGACCATCTTAATTTGCAGGCTTAATGCATTGCATATTATCCGTATCCTTCCTATGGGATTTATCTTGATTAAGTGCTAATTTGTAACTGGTGGTATACCCAATGAAGTGACTGATGAGAAGGGTGCCTGGGTTGAGAGTCTGTGTTTTGGCAGCAGTGCAGACTGGGGATGGAAACTGCTGTTCCCACTGCAGACACTCAGGCAGGCAGTTCATTTTATGCCCATCCCCATCAGCCTCATAGGCAAAGCATCCAGAAGGGTTTAGCTTGGGTTATTCTTCAGCTGAGAAAGAAGACAGAAGTCTGAAGCAGGAAAGAGGACCAGTCCTGTAAAGATTTTTGGCTGTACTTCAAAGGTCAGTCCCTATGTTGTTGTGTAGCTCTGGGTGGGCAGAGCAGTGCAGATCAGAACAGCTGTAGATGCTTCAAATAATCAAGTTCAGGCAGCTTTTTACACACCCTGACTGACACATCTTCATCTGCCTATTGGGCTCCTCCTGTCTGTGCCCACAGCTGAGCTGCCTGCCCCTCCCCTGCAGTGACAACCTGCCCAGACCCTGCCGGTCTCACAGCTTCCACTCAGTGTCCGCTAAGAATCAGCTGGAGTAAAATGTTGAATGGGTGAGACCATTTTAGACACAATCATAGTCCTGATTTGACCATAAAAGCCCAGCGAAGCCT
Organism: Chloebia gouldiae; assembly: GCA_003676055.1. NCBI lineage: Eukaryota > Metazoa > Chordata > Aves > Passeriformes > Passeridae > Chloebia > Chloebia gouldiae. Next base: position 7,563,148 of record QUSF01000029.1, read on the forward strand.
TACAGCAGCACAGAAAAGTCTCTTTGAGATGGGCAGAGCTTTTTCAAGGACCTAGGAAGCTCCTATTTCCAGATAGTTTTACTTTGTTTACCTTCATTTTGGAATCAGAAACAAACCTTTCCACCTTCACCAGACACACCAAATCTCAGATCAATCTACATCAACATGTAAATTTTACAGGGTTTGAGGAGAAGTGACCTTTAAGCAGAAATGGGTTCTCAACTTTTGCTATCACAGTGTTGGTATTTCACTAAAATAAAAGCCTTTATTTCATCTGTCACTCTGGTATCTGAAACTCTGTCTGGTTCTGTAACTACCTGCCCATTCCCTCTCCCCACCCCCACACCAAATCATAAATACACACGGAATATGTGCCTTAAACAAGTCTTATACACAGAAACATACAGAATTCAGGTTAAGCTGTTTCATAGTCCTATTTTACAGAAGACTGAAATGAAGCTTCATTCTAATTTCCCTGATGTGGTAGGAGTAAACCCAGGGAAGGCACCCAAAAGTTTTAATTTATGTTTTAATGCTGTACAGAGGTGTTCCCAAATAGCATTTCTCCTTTTGGTTGCTTTTCCTAATGCTGGAAAATAGTGGACAGTTTCTCAGCTAATGGATACTGTTTCCTTTTACTCGAGTAACTAATGACAGCATTTGAAGAGGAAGGGGATCTTTGTGTAAAAAAAGAAGTTAATTAATTTTGGGGGTTTTAATCTCTTTTCTTTTGTACCAAACTATAAAACAAAAATTCTTCGGGAGCCAGAACATGTACCTCCAGTAATCGAAAGAGAGGCAAGGATCTGACTAATAGATATTACGTTCCATTATATGGTCTTGAAGTCAATAAACATTAGGTTACCTTCATGCAGTGAAAAAAGACCAGATTTATTAAAAAATCTTATCTGGAGGGTTTGCATTTCAATAGTATGTGAATTTGCATATTTTAACAATAACCTCCCATCATTCTGTCTGATCTGTGCTCAGTTGGCCATACAGATCACTTTATCTTGAATAGATTATCACCGGTTTAATAAACCCTTCATAATATGCAGGTATAACAATGGTACTTCATTGGATAAAGAAGGCATTAAAGTTCTTTTTCTGGAAATAGGGGTGGCCCAGCTAGTGATTAACTTTATACCTCTGTATATCCCTGTGCTGAATACCGATTGAAGGAGAGTATTCCCATTATTCACATTCAAAATGGACCAGCTCTTCAGAGCTCCTGTTAACTCTTCCTTGCCCATGGCAGCTGTGCAGAGGTAGGAGTTTAAAAAGCCAAGGCTGCCAGGGATGTTATCTCCAGCAGTGGCCTCTACCTGGAACATGAAAAAAAGCTGACATTCTTCCACCAGGCTGAGTCTCTCACATGTGCAGGGTGATCAGTGACAAGAGGTCTCATGAAGGCGGCACCATCTCAGTTTTAGCTGGAATTAGGGTCAACACACTGCTCAGCAAAGGGTCAAAAAGGCTTTTAGGTAAAAAAATCTTAGATAACCTATTTTCAGTGAAAAACCAACATTATTCTTCCTTGCCTCTTCTCACAGGCTTTTAGTTACTGACCACTTCAAATCTCCACACAGAAGTTCATTTTCCACTGGTTGTCCTTTACAAGGGATGAATCCATCCCACAGTTCCCATGTCCCAGATTGTTGTCTGAAAATGTTTGCCTGGGAGAAGCACAGTCAGACCCTCGGCAGGAACACCAAGGAATCTCTGCCAAACCACAGGGCTAGCTTTTGCCTCCTGTAGTTTCCACGGAGACAGACTATTATTTACATATGCCTGCAGCTCCAGGCTCCTGACTAAACTTCTCATGAGACACAGGGCAGAGCATTAGTACCAGTGCAGCAGAGATGGGGGCAAATACAATTTTAGTGTTGTCCTGCAATTTTTGATTTCTTAATTTTTGTTTCTTTGTTGACATTTGCACCTGACTTGAAGAAAACATTATGCTATTCCTCTCCAGGGTACCCAGTACAAAGCAGGCAGCTGTGAGCATTAACTGTCCACACACACAGCTTAGACAACCCACAGGCTACTGTGGCATTAAGCCCGAGCTTGTAGACCTTAATGAGAGATAATATTTGCTCAGGACCAACTCTGTGGTCATGCAGCCTTGGGATCTGGGCTGCCTCACATCTGACCAGCTGGGAGCATAGGAATAATGAATTTAGGGGCTGAGTGTGCATGCATGTATGAGACATACGGAGTATGTCACACACGCATTCCCCAAGACACTCCTGAGAGCAACTCAAACTTTTCACACTCTCTCTGTCCCCTGTTTTCTTTTTCTCTTCTCAAGCTGTGTTCGTGCTTGCTTTTCCAAAGCTCCCATCAGGAGCTTTTTGCTTCACAAGAGTCAACATGCCGTTGTGCTGGCTGACAGTGGGAGCACAGCAAGGCTAGTGAATAATGGAAAGTTATTGACCTATAATAACCTGGCATTATTGACCATAAATGATTTAGTTAAAGTGCATACATACACACACACACACACGCACACCATCTCACATGAAGAAGCTGAATTCTGAATTTCGTTTGTTCAGCACTGGCTCAATGGAGCTTGTCACAGGGGCATTTTGGCCTGGCATGAAATTAATGTTAATCAAAACGTCTCTGAGGATCCTCTAAATAAGATTCTTGTGGGGAACAAACGCAATACCTGCAGCCAAAAGCACATTGTCCTGAGTCTTTACTTGAGGTTCCATGAGAGCACAAACCTTTCATGAGCTGCAGCAGAGTTCACAGATTTTAAGGCTGAAGAGGACAATTTTCATTAAGCAGTTTTGACCCCTGCCATAAGGCAGTCTAGAGACTAACTACCAGGACCAATAACCTGCCACCAAACCAGAGCACAACATTTAAGGAAAGGGAAAAACATCCACTTTTGATGTCAGATTTCCCAATTTCCTATTATTTTTTCTTTCTGCTGAGCCAGCTCTTTCCCTCCAAAGTGCTGACATCAGGTCCTTTGGAGTCATAAAATGTGGGCCACCCCTTCTGGAAGGTGTACTTAGGGTTCATAGCTGCCCTCAAGTGCCCCTCTGGATCCACAAGGTCAGGCATTACCCCTCACCCACTCTGATGAGACTCCAGCACCTTCCTGTGCCTGAATGGAGGCTTGCGGAGGTGCAGGTATTTGAGTTGGTGAGCCTGACTGGGTTAGATGAAGAAGTGAGTGAGTATCTGTTTAGCTGAGCCAGATTTCTGAACCAGGTATGATAACCCCAGCCTCTTGCACAATTGCCATATGCCCTCCTAGGATGCCCATGTTTATGTCAGCATCTGAATTTTGTGTCTGGCCCTTATTTTGGAAGGTTCCTGTCCAGCATTTGACAGGTGAAACTTGAAACAGCTTGGACCTGTTCCTGATTATCTATCAGTGCTCTTCAAACAGCCATAAAAGCTTCTCATTAGCTTTGTGGGTGCTGTTCTTTATACACAAAATAGCCATGCCACTGTGCCTGGCTTTCTTTGTTTTCTCTGAGTCAGATGGATGAAAGGAAAGATTGCTTTGGTTTCAGATTTGCCTGACTGGGAGCTCTTGAGAGAGGATACAAGAATAAAATTTTAACTCTAAAATGGCGCTGACCCATGGTAAGGAAGCAGCTCTGAATTGGCATTTACGGCATAAAAAGTGTCATGATGCAGGGATTCTTTCCCTTGCTTTTCCAAGATCAGGGCAGTATTCTCCACTTACGCCAGCAGGCAGTGGAAGCATCTGGAGCTGCTCCCACAGTCCAAAATCACTGCAGACAGGCAATCACTGAAGTCAGAGGTGAGATCCAGTCTGTGTACTGAAGTAACAAACTTTTGAATACATTTTAAGTACCTAATGAACCAGGCTTGCCGGAGTAAATCCTTAATTTCTCCATCTAGGAAATTGGGTTTGCATAATTTAGTTGTTTAAATTTAGGCAGCCAAGAGCTCCCTCTGGAGGTCTCCAAGCAGCCCGTTCCTCTGCATGGGCACAGCCAGGCACTTGCTTCAGGAACACAATTTCAAGATGTACCTGTGATTTCAGCACAAGCTAAGTTTTCCCATTCACGAAATAGGGTCTCCCCCAAATTTTCCCATTTTTCCTCTAGAACAAAAGCTAAGTTAGGGGGCAAGGCCATCTGGAAAGGAACATCTGGATTTCTCCCTGAAGTCAGGCAAGGCACATGATATCCTGAAGCAGATCTGCTTGTCACTGGCAGCAGCACAGTGCCTTATGTGCATGTACACACCATCACACACCTCTGCATACCCTGAGACCAGCCCAGAACTCCTGACTGTAACAGGATGTGAACCAGCCCACAACTTCTGCAAGGGGGGCAGAGATGGGTGTGCTGACCTCCCAGTTCCCTCATGGAATTAAACTGTGTCTGGGGAAGTTCAGCCTAAATATTGGGAAAAGACACCCACTTCACTAAGTGGGTGTCCGGTCACTGGAACAGGCTCAAAAGAGAACCAAGCCTGTCGTAGTTAAAGGAGCATGTCACAATGTTCCAAGTCACATAGACAAGTGCTAGATACACTACAATGATCATTAATGGCCCCTTACAACTCAAGATTTTCCATGATTCCATGGCTTTCAGCTCCTTCCTTCCTTCCTTCCTTCCTTCCTTCCTTCCTTCCTTCCTTCCTTCCTTCCTTCCTCCCTTCCTCCCTCCCTCCCTCCCTCCCTCCCTCCCTTCCTCCCTCCCTTCCTCCCTCCCTTCCTCCCTCCCTTCCTTCCTTCCTCTCTGTGTAAGGTACTGCTATGCCAGCATTATCTGTGCCTTGATACCTTGGATTCACAGAGCTTCTAACAAATATAAATTCCCCTTTGCATATACCCCATTTAATCAAAACCTTGCTGGTTTAAGCAGTCTGTTTTATTAAATTACCAACCTATGAAGCCATTAACTCAATTAGAAGCAGCAGTTCTGTAGTCTTGAACAACCAAGGGGTAATATTGCAGTGGTAGATGTTATGCAGGTATGGCACGTTATAATAACAGTGAGAGCTCATATAGCATCTTAAAATTTTACAATTTTGTAGGAATAGTATCTAATTAATCCTCACAATGGGTCCTGAAGGTACAGATTACTGTCTAACCCCTTTTTCCATGGAGGAAACTTAGTGGGGAAGGAGATGGTAGGTAATAGACTTCAGAAAAGCATAAAAGGCTGTATCTTTCTACGGTCTGCATTCACAGTAAGAAGATTCCCCAAATTGCTGCTTTCCTTCAGAGCAAATCATTACCAAGTGACCATCTTCTCCCTTTCTTGTCCCCAAATTTTAATGTGTAATGAGTTGAGTTAATTTTTTTAAAAACTTTTTTTTTGAAGGAGTAGAGGTAGGAGTGAAAAAGTAAATAGCACCAAAGTATTATTAGAAATTAATATTAAGAGTAAATCCTACAGAAATATAGATGATAAATAGGAAAATAAACAGGACGCGATTTGAATTTGAAAAAGAAAGTGACAGATTTAGGAAAAATATATTCTTTTAACAAAATACTGAGAGAAGACAAAAATCTGAAAACAGTGAAAATCAAGTAATGTCTCTAATAATTAGCATTGCCAACCATAAAAAAATGCATCAGTCATAAATTATCTCAAAAAATCCTGTATGATAATATAAATAATGGAAATTTATTTTCACATTTTTTGTTTTCTTTGAGTGATATTTTGAGCATTAAGAATTTTCTTTCATTTTGGAATTAAAATTCTTGTTAAAAAGTCGCTCCAATCCAGAAGTTGAGGATTTAAGGAAAGCACCATATGTCAGGAGACTGATGGTATAGCCCCAAAAGCTAGAAGTCTGGCAGTGCTTGTAAGCTGGGCTATATCAGGGTTACCTTTAAATGTAGAGAGGTCTGCATTTTACCTTTATTCAAAGAATTAATGAGTAGTTTATTTAAAATAGATGATTAAAAAAAAAATCCCAACGATTGTTCTCAGTGATGATGGCTCCATTTTATCTCCTTTCATACTTTCATCATGTAGCACCCAATTCACACTACAGAGAGAGAAAGTACAATCTGGCCCAAATTTTCAAATATGCTCAGCACCCAGTGGACCAAAATCTTTTAATTATCTCTCTGTGCGTTTGAGAACATCCTGCATTTCAAACAGAAGGCTCCTTAAGTAGTGTGATTTCTTGCTCGGTTTTCCCCTCTGCATTTTTTTTTTTTTTTTTTTTTTTTTTACTGTCAGCATCATATCTCAAGACTATCTCTGCACTGTGATTTCATATGTATCCTGCTAGGAAGCACAAGCCTTGTTCTCCCCCAAGCTGGTTCAGATATGTCAGTGTTGCTTGGGCTGGCCACCCATCTACCCAGGAGCTCCAGAGTCCAGGAGCTCAAACACGCACTCAGCAAAAAGTTAATGGCCACAGCCTCCAGAAAGTTCTTAGCTGAACTTCTCGTGTCTCTGACCAATGCTCCCTCTTCAGCCACAGCACAAGAAGGGGAAGGAAGGAGGAGAGTGCTGCTGGATGCAACTCCTAGTGAGACCCCTCTGCTTTGCCTCTTCCAACTTAATCCAAGCTGAACCTTCTCTGTGAGCAAGTGAGGGGGTCGAGCTTGCAAGCAAGTGGGAATGGGGGTGATGGGGAAGGTAGTAAATAACTTTAAATAACTTGGAGCTATTGGCTGTGATGCCAGAGGTGGCACGCTGCTTCCAGCCACTAACACATGTGGACAGGTGAACCTTTACACCAAATCAATCATCATATTTATTCTAATTGTATCGTAATAGTCCCCCAGGAGCTCAGTTCAAATGAGCTTGACATTATTAAAATTTTAATGCCCAGTTTTCATAGCTGAATGAATATTTAAAGGGTATGTCCCAGGCTTAAGTTATGATGATGAAGAAATTAATGGAATGTCTTGTTTAATGCTTTGGTACATGTTGATGCAAAAAAAAAAAAAAAAAAAAAAAAGTGGCTGTTCAAGGCAGAAAAGAAAGAAAGGCAATATTTAGGTATAATTAGAGGAGGAAAGCATCACTGATGCATTAGTATCAGACATCAGTTTTGTTGGATAGCTCTCAGCAGAGGAGAAATATTTATCATTCAGGAGGGGTGGAAGTCAGGGTGCGGTCAGGGACCAGAAGAAAAGCAGCTCCACACGAATGACAGAAACCAATCTCTGTGAGTCTCTGACCACGTCCCTACATATCAGAATGAGCTTGCTAGCCTTTGTTGCCTGGAACAGAGAGAGAAAATCACCGTTGTTATCCAACCAGGGTGTTTGTTTATTTTAAGTACCTAGATCAACTTTGAAGGATGGCATAATTAATCAGCAAGACTCATCAGTCTGGTAATTATGTTACAGATAATTGTCAAAACATAGGACCAGATGATACGAGTTACACATAGATGGGAGTGAGAGGTAGCTCCTTTTGCACTGGAGGGCCTGATACAGGCTGAAGCCAGTACAGAGAATTGCACTGAGAGACTGAAATCTAGAATGATTGTGGGGTTTTGTTTCAGTGTTTGTGTTTGGGTTTTTTTCATCCTTCCATCCTTTTCCCAATTCAAGAAATATTTGGCAATTTATGGATTTTCAGTTTTCTCCTTTTTGAAGGCTCTACTAAAATTTGTAAATTTCCAGCTTGTGCTTATTCATTTACTGTTAGAAATTGAGGACTAACTTCAGCACCTGGATGGGCTTAAAATCACACCCTAAATGCATTTCCAAACTGTGAAGGAGGGCAGAAGAAAAAGTTAATACTCTAAGTCCCTTGACAGAAGATTTGCTCTAAAGGGGCACTATCAAAACTAAGATAATCTTATTCTTCCTCTGAAAGTTTCCTTATTGGTTTTCTTTTTTGTAAAATTATTTTTTATTTTCCTTTTGCCAGCTCAGGAGCCCTGATCCAATGCACAGCTAAAGGGGCTTTTCATCGGAACAAAGTGTTCACACATTTAATTTGAGATGTGATTTCAAACCAGCTTAGACAAGTCAATGGATAACGTGGCATGGATGCTGGGGGTTCTTCTGCTCAAATGGAACTTGTTTCAGGCTGTCTAAAAAAAAATAAACTTTATTTGTTTGTTAATAGAACCGAAAGGAGAGCACAACCATAAGACCTGCATAGGATAGGGATACGCCTTTAGAAGAAAGCTCTTGTGCTGCAGAAATTTCAGAGCATTCTACTTGGAATAGGTTTAGGTCGGGCCCTCCTGTCGCTCTGGAGTAATGGTCTGCTCTCTGTTATACTACACCAAACAGGTGACTTTAACCTTTGAAAAAAGGGAAATTATGGTAGGAGGAAGAGAGTGAACACACTAACCTCGAAAGTAGGACCAGTGGTGGGGGAAAAATACTTTCTGGCTCAGAGTGGATCTAGCCCAGTACCAAGGAAAACTTTGCTTAACCTGGTGAGAGCCTCTTTCAGTTCTTGGGGAGGCTATGTTTAAAGTCATGCTCTGAAGCTACCTGCACATTTAGATCAGTGAGAGAGCCTGTATTTCATGGTCCTGGCAGTGCGTGAAAGCAGCTAGTTAATTTACACAGCTTACTCAGTTGTTTGTTAAATGGCAATGCTGTGGAAAGCATTTCTCCATAGGCAAAAAGTCTGGCTGTGGTTCTTATCTTTGTGGCCAGGCATACAAAGCTACCAGCACAGAAGGTCTAATCTTCTTGGATGGACAGTGGCCAAGGTCTTTTTGCACTCAAAGCACTGAAGTCAGTGGAGCTCGGCCTTGCCTAAAGTCTGCAGAGTCAAGCCAAGCAACCATTAGTGGCAAAGGCAACATTTGGGTCTTGCTTTAGGAGAAAAGATAAAGCACAGAGAGGGAAGTTCCAATAACCAGAGGTCATGGGCTCAGGATAAGGTGGAGACAAGAGCAGATGTTCATCTCCTAGTGAAGGAAAAAGGGTTATGTCTACAATGCCTTCAGGGATACATCTCTCTGATCTAATTGTTGCCCTGCTCATGTCTGTGCTGAGGAGTCCCCTGGGCTCTGTGTGACCATGGTGTGCCCCACATGCAGAGAACACCCCACCTGCCAAACAGACAGCAGTAAAATAGCACCAAGAGCACCTATGGGACCACTGGGATGTGAGGTCTGAGGTGAGACTTTCAGCTGGGAGGTGCAGACAGAGAGAGATCCACCAGCAAGAACACATTAGCTGAGCACACACTCCAAAACTGATCCAGGACTCTCAGCACATGTTCTCATCACTCATTTAAATGCTGGTTGAAGTTGGATATTAGGAAACATTTCTTCACCAAAAGGATGGTCAATCATTTGATTGAAACAAGCAGACTGCCAAAAGAAGTGATGGAGCCATCATCCCTGGAAGTGTTCAAAAATCTTGTAGATGGGACATTTGGGGGCACAATTTAGTGGTGGACTTGTCAGTGTTGTATTAACAGTTGGATTTTGGTGATCCTAGAGATCTTCTCCAACATTAATTATTCCATCATTCTATGACTACACTGTTGCTCCACCTTGAAGGAGTTTGGGATCACAGGATCTAGGCTGAAAGAGAATGAGGTCTCTTTCTACTCAATGCATGTTTAGTTGGCTAATAAAAAAAAAAGTTAAGGATAGAGAAGAATGCTTTTTGATAGAAGCTGTATGGGCACATTTTAAAACTGGATACAAATTATCTTGAAATAAACTCATGAGGGAAATGAGAAGAAAGATGGGATTGTGCAAAACTTTTCCCTACTGATACTAGGGAAGCAGGGAGGAAAGGACAGCAAAAGACTGACTAAGTTTTATATTATAATTCGATGTGTTTATGAACAGAATTTCACATTGTGTTTGCTCACTATATCAGCAGAGAATGAGATTTAATGAGCAGCACGTTCACTGAGGAGTTATACCTGTGCTGTAGAAATAGACCTTTTTAGGTAGCTTAGCATGACCAGAAGGCCAGTCCTAGGATTCTTTACATGCTTGAGTGTACTCACAATATGTTCAGGGATTTCTCACTCATGTAAGGGGTCTGGGGCTACAGACACCTTTTCAACAGCTATCATCCCACAAGATACCCTTGTTTTCCAGGAAAGAATGGTCAAGTGCAGGAGCCAAGCCAGGTGATCAGGGCATCATCTTCTGTGCTTAGTCACTAAGGTACCTTGTGGCAGCACAGTCTAGTGAGTGAAAATAGACCTATTGAACACCATTTTTACAGTGTGACTGCCTAAATCTTTAAGGGTATCTTCTGATGTCTTTCACATGCAGACTTGCATACGAAACAATAAGATATAAATACTAAAAAAAAACAAAAAAAAAACCAAACAAAACCAATCAACAGAACAAACAAAAAGCTAAAAAGGCAATCCTGCTTCTCTAATTTTGGAAAATGTGTCTTCGCTCCAGATATCCTGTGTTTTTTCCTCAAACATGCTGAAGACTGAGTTCTTCCTTTACTCTACCCCACTTCGTTTAAAATCAGAGACGCTATAAGATTAAACACTGCATGCTCAGTTACCTCAGGAAAAACAAAATGATTTGTTGTATTGAAAAGGCTCCAGTTGCCTATTAACAAGAATAGCTGTTTCTTCAAACTCAAACCCAAACTGTTCTGTGTGGAAGAAGTTTTGTATTTGAAGCCACAGGCTTGTGCGCATGAGCAAGAGCGGAACTGGAGCCCCGCTAGATTCATCTACACACAGGAGAAAAGGAGAAAGATGAATTAATAGTTAGACAGATGGGTTATAATGTGTTTTATATGAAAAATAGAAAATACTCTTAGAGAGCAGGGATGGTCAGTGACAATCATTCTCATGGGTAGCCACCAGAGCATTGACTGATTTGGGAAGGTCAGACCTTTCAATGGGGTTTTTTCAAATTTCACACGTTGCTATTTCAGGTCTTCTCATCTGTTTTTGTACATAGCTATGGCATACATCTCAACAGGGAAGAGAGTGGCGGGAGGAACTGAGTCCTTTACCAAGATGAGGTTTGGGATAGTCATTTCAGATGCAATGTGTTACTAGCAAGGTAAACCTATGTGATTTAGTTTGGTTTTGGGTTTTTTTTGGTTTTTTGTTTTTAAAAACTTTCTAAAATACTTCCTCTTCTTACTCTTTTGTGAATCCAACATTGTATCAATTCAGAGTGCCCACAGTAAATGCGGTTAATGTGTAATTACACATCAATCCATGCAAACACAGCACTTACTACTATTCCCATGGGAAGAGGTTTTTGCTCTATGCATTACAGCTAAAATAGACAAATACTGGAGTCTACTTGAGTAGCTAACCTGTGGTGAAGAAACCTTCCTGTTTCTGTAGCATTTTGAGAAATTTCTGTGAGCTGAGCACCTGAGCCCTGACTTTGTTTTTTTTTTCCTTCATAGAAAGGAGATTGCTTTGGATTCATGCTTATGGCTATCTAGTTTAGATCATTGTAATTCAATTATGTCACTCAGAATCAGGTACAGAGTGATTTACTTGAACTTTGCAATTACACATACACAATTCAATTGTAGGTGATTTTCTTGGCTTTTCCAATTTTGATACTGATATACTTTGCATTTCCTCAGGGCCCTCTATCAGGGCAGATTTTGTTCAATGCTTTAAGAATTATGACCCAGTCCCATAAACGCATTCCTGCCAATACCTTTGCTCACATAAATAGCTGTATTGAATTCAGAGAAATTACTGTCGTGCACATGGCAGACTCAGAAGAGTCTCATGGCAGACTTAGTTGGCATAAATGGTAAAATGAAATTCCTCTTAGTGTTCTGGGGAGAGATTTTAAACAGAAAAACCTGCCCCACCAAAGAAATAAATAGTAAACATATTTTCTGAAAATGTCAGAGCAGATATTAAACTATTCCTAGCTCCAATTAACATCTGAGCTATGCCATGAGACCATCAAGAACACCATGTTATTTTTAGGGAAGAAGTTGTTCTGGGATTTTTTTTTTTCATGAAGCTAACTAGCAACTACAGACATGCAGGAGTTCCCAATAAACATTTGCTAAGACCTGCTAGCTGGCATCCTTCATGATTAGGTCACAGCTGAGTTTAGTCATCAATTTAGGGAGCTGATGCTAACACTATACAGTATCAGTATCTATAGTATATAGAGCATATAATGCTATTTGCCATTATATCTGTCCACATAATTCAAACATAGGAATGACTGGATGCTTATTTCTTCATTTAAAACCAGAATTTAGATACCTTTTTTACCTATCAATCACCTTATTAGTACATGATGATATCTTTATCTTCACTATATAGAATAAAAAGTTGATTAAGAGGCAGATGTAATGACGTGTCCAAAATCACGCAGAAACCCAGTAGAGAGCTGGAAACAGGCCTTGCCAGAGGTTAGAACCTCTACTTCTTTACACTCTTTGGAAAATTCCAGAAACATGGGCAGCAAAAATCCTTTCATCATGGCTTTTGATACAAACCAAAGATCCCAATATGTCCTCAAGGAGTATTCAATTTTTAAGACCTCTAAGGATGGTGGAAAGATTATTATTATTATTCAGATGATCACCAGGAAAATCTTCCATGGTTCTATAAAGCACACAAGCTCTAGAATAAACTTTTGTCTTCTGAAGTGACATCATCCTTAAGCACAACCAGCAGATAATCTCAAACATACCTCTCTTCTTCTTGGTCATGATCTTCCTAACTATTAGTGACACTTAATTCATCTTCAGTAATCTCCTCATCCTTTCTCTTTTTCTTCCTTTCTCAGAGCACATTTAAGCTATTCAGGACAGCTCCATATTTTTGAGGGAGTTTTTTTCCTTTTTTTTTTTTAATCTCTGTATTTGTCCATTCTCAAGTAGAGTTTTAGATCTACTTAAAAACACAAGATACATTGATGAGCAATGAAAAAGTGGGTGAGAAAAGACGGGTGGTAGGAACAGTGAGAGGAAGAAAGATGGAGACAGTGAGAAATCAGCTGTCTCTGCTTCCTACTCTTCTTTCCCAGGTGATCCTTCTACCTGCTCTAAATTAATATCAAAGCCAGAGGGAGCAGAAAAAGATTGGTGGGGGAAAAAAATCGACAACTTTAGGAAAAGAAAAATCATGATGCAGAAAAGCGTCTGTCCCCTGTCTAATTCCTGCAGTGGCCTGTAGCTGATGGTGCTGAGAAAAATACAGCTGCAAGCTCTGACATTTCATTTCTGTGGAGAATTGAAAAAGGGCTTGCTATAATTCATCGCTTCTTGTAACTCAAACCCTTTTTGACAAGGGTACCTGCGCTGTCTTTTAACAGTGGCACCACAGTGGCTGTAATTGGACATGAAAAATGATGTTGTGTTTCTGGTTGCTGGGAGAATTGGGGTGGGGGTAGGTGGGGCAGTGGCAATTTGGTCTGAGATGGTGATCTCTGGCATAATTTGGATGGGTTGCTTTTTGGCAAAAAAAAAATGGACGACCCAAAAGGAAGGGTATGAAGCATAGCAATTATGATCACCTTGCCTAAGGTTTGCAAAGGTGATACTAAAGGTGGTATTCATCATAGATTCATCACAGGAAAATGACAAGTGTGATGCCCATGAAGTTCTAAGCCCACCATCAACACAAATATTTATGGCATTTGTAGGAAAAGGACACAACCACTCTTCCTGAAATAGGCCTATTCACAGCTGCAGTCCCTCTTCCCAGTACAATTGGGGAACCCGAGCCACAGGCTTTTCCTGACTCCACACTGACTCCACAGTTGTGCATAAAACTCTGGTGTGCCATTCTCTCACCACCTCTCTGAAAACTGTGCCTATATGTAACCAGAGACCCAAATTAAATTATTTGACTCTTGCCTAAATCTCTGTGCCTCAATGGAACTCAGCACATCTTTGCTACAAAATTGTTGTTGAGCGAAGCACTTCAAAGTAAATTTTTCATCAAAAGGGACTTGGAATAATGAATGAGGATAAACATTATCCTGATTTATAACAGTTTTAGAACTATAGAGCATTCTGGTACCATAAAGTCAGATATCTCCATATTATGGAAAGAATAGAAAATTTTAGTCAGGTCTTAAAGGAGGGTAGAGAATTTAAAGATGAGATGAACGCTTTTGGGACTAACAAATGGTAAAACAATTTACTCCTTTCTCAGCGGCACCCCAACATGTATAACATAGAACAGGAATCATATTTCAAATGAGAGCATAAAGAGCATCCATGAGCAGAGGAAAGAAGGACCACTGAAAGGACAGGTGTGTAACACATCCTAGAGGAAAGCCTAGCAGTACACACACTCCATTTACCAGTTCAGATGCTGGATCAGCCTGCCCTAAGCCTTTTCCCATGCAGCCAAATCCCTTTTGAAGCCTTCTAGTGACAGGGTTTAATAACACCTTACAACCACATCTGTAATTTCACAGATCCCAGGTGGATTGCCTGATGGTATTAATCAGATTTGCTGTCTGGCAAACATTCTTTCTCTTGTCACACTCTCAGGGTCCACCAAGACAGGACACATATTAAAATGTCCATATCAGTATTTCCCCAAACACTCTTCAAAAGGCTGCATTTTGGAGTATAAACTTTGGTTTCATTCCACTTAACTTATGGCCATTTCCAGATAAAGAATAAGCAGGGAACTTCAATATCTGAATACCCTTCTCCCCAAGAAGGCGTTTCCCCAGGGTTAGAAAGCTACATTGTTCTGCCATCTTATTTCCCTCCCCTTAGCCCTTTTCTAGTCCCCATGACAGGTCCTTGCTCCCAGAGTGTCTGTATAAAAAAAAATCCATAGATGGAGAAAGGAAACTTAATTATTTTCCTCTCAGTGTTCTTCCCTATAATTGGTGTCTTTCATGTCAAGATGATCTCAATTTGTATTATGGGCTCCGTTCAGGCAGCACTTTCTCTTTGGTCTATAAAGAAATTGTCAAGTATATAAATCATAGTGTACATTAAATTACACTAGCCTTTTACTTATTAATTTCTTCAGTTTTTTCTTCCTCTATTGGATGCTTATCCTCTCACTCTTTTTTTTTTAAATCTTCTTCAGAATTGACTGCTTTTTCTCACTCCTCAATATCAGAAAGAAAAAACAAAACAAAAAACCAAAGCAAAGCAAAAAACAACCAAAGTCCGAATACATATTTGCCTCATTTCATTTTTGCCAAAGAATCTGATAATGTTCTCTGCCTTGTGCAAACTGACTTCATTCAACTCAAAAAGAATGATGAAATCTGTCTAGTTCTTCTCAAGGCTGGATCCAAAAGTTACTTGTGTTCAGTGCAAATTTTCATGGACTTTAGCACAATTCAGATCAGTACCTATGTGGGTAGATTATGGGATGTTCTGCATCTCAAGGCTGTGTCCATTTGGACTCCAGACTTTCCCTGTCGAGCCTGTATGTTGCACAGCTCCTGTAAATTCCTCGCTGTGACTCTTTCTCTTACTTACTGCTTGGGATCTGGTCCTGGATGCCTTGGAATGAGCACCAGAGACCTCTGACTCTCCTCCTCTGACCATAGGGGTTGGATTAGCCATAGGGTTCCCATCAGGAGCCCATAATTTGGAATAAGGGGGCAAGTGTTAAAAGTAATCAGGGGTCGCGTTAGATATTGGTACATGGATGGTCAACATCAAGCTGCTGCAAACATGAACAGTCAGAGAGTGAGCAGCAGAGGGAAGCAAACAAGTAATTTAATTTCATTTTCCTGCACATGAGAGGCAAGGTAGGGTTCATCTCAGCTAAGTCTAAATGCAAAGACAATCTCCAGGATCAGTAGGGAGGAACAGAAACAGGCACTGCAAAAGACCATACACAGTTTGTGCCACAAACACCACGTTTAAGAGTGGCTTAGAGTTACACTTTCTACACATTTGGAGTTACATGACAGAGAGTACTCCCTCACCTGCATGGTGTCAGACCTCTGAATGTGTGTAACAGCTAGCTGCTCATATGTGGGTATAAAGGCAAGAAATATTCTCTGATGCTGCTTCTTCCTACATCATGTCTGCCCTGCTAATATCTTGTGGTACGTATGTGAGCAACTGGTCTTTGCAATGGCAGAAGCAAGGGCTGATACAAGGTTTAACAATTACCAGATTCTTTTTGGTTTTAGCAGTTCAGCTGTCTGATTTTGTTGGATGGTACAGGAGAGCAGAAACTGCTCAGTAGCATCTGTAGCCATGGATCCTTCTCTTCCAGAGTGTGTAGTCAGTTTATGGATAAGTACATTTTCCTCTAGAGACAACAATAGAGCAGGATCTGCTAGGCTCTTCATCATCTTAACCTACTTGTCAGCCAGCTTGATAACTTGTTGTTACTAAAAATGTGTGCAGAGCAATTAGAATAAATCTAACTTATTATGAAGCACTTTCCAAAAAAAAAAGGCAAAAATTAGGAAAAAAAAAGGAAAAATAAAACTAATGGCCTTGCTGCCCAGCTATGATTAGTCACAAATAAGGGGTGGATTAATTCCCTGCAGGTATTCTGTGATATTCATCAGCCAATTTGTGGTCTGACTTTACTGGGAAGACATATGTTAGGAGATTCCTATTACCTTCTGACCTCATGCTCCTTGTGATGTTTGTTTGAACTTGTACTTTCTTTGTTGGTTGACAAATCAAAAAGATATTTTCATTCTGTTCAGAGGTGGTCACACATAAAAAGATATTTTGAATAGTCCATCTGCACAGGGTATTGATTGCTTTATGTGACAAGAAGCATGAGGCAGGGAAGGGCTTTCAGACTAAGTTCTTAGCTGGTTCTGATCCAGTCTGCATCTCTGGCTATTGACAGAAGAGGTACACCCTCAACACTGTTCTTCAGGCACCCACATCATTTTAGGCACCACCAGTGAAGAACATCGTGTGCATCTGTTGCCCTGTCTCCTGGGAGTGAGAAGCTCTGGGAATAGTGACACTCCCCAGTGATTTTGTTGAGTGAGAGAGGGATAATTTGAATAACAGAAACCTATTCACAACACAGTGGCAAGGTTTTTAAGCCTACTTATATTGTGATATGAGAAAGGAAAAAGATATCTGAAAAAGCAATAGAAGGAACATCTAGTCCTCTACTCTCAGAAAATTCTCAGTATCCAATGCTCCTGGAGCCATGTGGACAAATTAGACCCAAATCCAGGTTTGAAATGGAGGCTGCTATGTTACACATGACTATCCTAGTGAGCTAACAGTAGAAGTGGAATTAGCTTTTCAATTTCCTTTCCATCATGCCAATCTCAAGAAATTTTTGCAGTTTAAATTTCACTGGTCCTGATGTTCTGACAAAGCATTTTTGCTCTCATTCGCCAGTGTTTCCAGGGAAAACTATTAGAAATTTTAAAAGTTACATTTAAAATTTCATGACCTGTGTGAAATGAGTCAGATCCCTCTCCCTGTGTGATTCAACAAAGCCACTGTCTGGTGGAGTGATTGTCTGGTGGAGTGACAGTCTGGTGGAGTGACACTGATTTATTTGCCTCAGACCAAACCACAGCCTGAACTGGTTAGTTCTTTGTTTACTAATTATTTTTTACCCTCTCATGGAGTGAATTCTGGTGCTAATTATGATGTGCCGTAAAGAGGCAAAGCAAGCCTCTGTATATGAATGTCTGACTCCTCCATTAATTACATGTCTGTCTTTGTTCTTCCTTACAGATGAACAGACCGATCCAGGTGAAGCCAGCGGACAGCGAAAGCCGAGGAGGTAGTTGACTGCATTGCTTTCAGCCACAGTGCTAAATATAATTGTTGTCTCTGGCTTCTCTCAGGCAATGTGCTGATCAATTAGTAACGTAATCACTGCCAAAGAAATTCCCTCCACAGCAAAGATTCTCTTTATTAAATCTCCTTTACTTCATCTCACTTTCCTCATATTCAATTATTATTTGATTTTAAAAGGCAGGCAGGTGCCAGCGATTGCCTGAGAAACAAATAACTGCCTCGTTAAGAAGTGAAGCATCAGGCACTGACTTAACAAAGTTTAACAGCAGTGGACAGCAATGGGGTTTTTTTCAGGCCTATGTCAGGCTGAGCTGTACAGGTGTTTAATTTGGTTAAGATAAAACAGATATTTTATGGTTTCTCTAACCATGTTGTTTCTGCTTGCACTGAAGCAATTCTACTTCTGAAAAAAGCAAATTCTGAGCTGGCAGAGTTTTCTGCACCTGTATCAGCTTATCTGGATAAACCTGTTGTGGAAACTGAAGATTTCTCTCAGACCCAGGGAGTTATTCAGGATTTGCACAGGTACAGCTGAAATCAGGAGCTGGTGTTTTGCTTTTCCATTCTATACAGTGGATTTGGAAGGCTTTGTTAAGCGACTGTTCAATAGATCACCAGTGATGAGGTGTTTCCTGTAAAAGGTTTTTTACTTGAACTGATATGGTGGTACTTCACTGTACTCTTCTAATAGGAGCCTGTTTGTCAGATCAAACACACAGATCACTGAGAGAGTGTGAGATGGCCTGTTATACTGGATAAATTGCCACCCTGCTATTTTTTCTTGTATCTATCTGTACATTTATATATATATACACACGCATATATATAATGACATGTTCTCTTCCTCTCTATCCCTATCTCTTTGGGGAAAAAATAGAGAGCATTTTCCTCATCTTTTCAGTAAAAACCTCTAGTGCTTATGTATCTGATAAATGTGGGAGTAGATTTTGTCATTTAGTAATGATGTAGCTCTTAGATGTCTGAAAACTTTTCAATTTCCACCATAAATATAAACTCTTCTTCATTTGTGGGATGACTATCTTTGTGCTGGCATTAGTGGAAATCTCCAGCAACAACTACGTAAAAGGAGAAAAATGCCTCACAGAGAAAAGGAGCCATGTTCTCTCCCTTTTCATTTGAAAGCTGTAGATTTCAGGGACTTTGGCTGCATCAGTGTGAGGCTGAAACTCTCCAGTGACTCACGTTCTTGGAAGAATTTGTATATAGCTTGTCATTAAAGGGCTGGTGTTACAGGCTGGTGAAACCACAGGTCAAAAGAGGCTCTGTAAGCACTGGCTGTGGTGCCATGAAATTGCAGAATTGCACATAATTCCAGGAGAACTGAGTGCTGGAAAAACACCAGAAAACTCAGAGATAAATACTGCCCTTTCAGAACCTCTCTAAAGAAAATTTGGGGGAATTTGGTTAATATAGGGCAGAAAGTATGAGTATGAGTATAATGAGAGTGACTCAGTATAAAAGTGCTGAGCAGGTGAGGGACTTGCATTGTGAACCATTCAGGAGCAGAAGGTGGATCTTCCTTAGTTCCTGAGTGATTCATTATAAGAGGCCTCTTATGGCGACTTGGATCATGGTGAACAGGAGCAGGCAGGGCAAGCTGACGGGATTGCAGGTTCTTTCTAGTTAGGTAAGGTGTTTTTACTGGTTGATTGATTCTGGGCTTTCTCCTAGCAATGGTTTTAACCTGGTTGAAATCTGTGGTTGGTACAAGTGTATGTGACCAAGTAGAGCCCTCCAAAAAGGATGTGTCTGTACAGGCCCATTCCTGCCTGGAGTGTTTGAGCTTATCCATGGTTTCAGGGGTTGCTGTGGAGGAGGCCTGCCTACAGTGTGAACAAGTGAAAGACCTCCTTTTGCTGGTGGCCGAGCTTAGGGAGGAAGTTGAAAGATTAAGGAGTATCAGGGATAGTGACAGGGAAATAGATGGGTGGAGTTCAGCCCTTACATCTTTAAGGGAGGTCCACCAAGAGTCAGAGGACTCAAATGCCTCCCACTCTCAGGCAATAGAGGAGCACCTGGCAGATGAAGGGGAGTGGAAATGAGTCCCTGCTCAGGGAGGTGATAACAAAAATCCCTCCTGCCCCCCATCCCCTAGACAGGTGCCACTTCAGAATAGGTATGAGGCCTTAGATGTAGAGAGCCAGCCAGATGATTTAGAAGATAATTGTCTGCCCAGTGAGCCTCCCAATTATGACTCGTCTAGAAAACAGATTACCACCTCTAACATCAAGAAGAAAAGAAGGGTAGTCATAGTGGGTGATTCCCTTCTGAGGGGGACAGAGGGCCCTGTATGTCGACCGGACCCATCCCACAGGGAAGTCTGCCGTCTCTCTGAGGCCCAGGTATGAAATATCACGAAGAGACTTCCTAGGCTGATTCAGTCGTCTGATTATTGCCCACTGCTGAGACTCCAGGCTGGCAGTGATGAGACTGAAAAGAGGAGTGTCAATGCAATTAAAAGGGAGTTTAGGGCACTGGATCAAGTGGTTGATAGGGCAGGTGCACAGGTAGTCTTCTGCTCAGTCCCTTTGGTGGCAGAGAAAAACAATGAAAGAAATAGGAGAACTCACATCATTTAGTGGCTCAAGGGTTGGTGTCATCGGCAAAATTTCGGATTCTTTGATCATGGGGCAATTTTTACAGCACCTGCTCTACTGGAATCAGATGGGATACATCTCTCTGTGAAGGGCAGGAGGTTTTTAGCTCATGAACTGGCAGATTTTTTTGAGAGAGCTTTAAACTAGGTCTGAATTGGGAACTGGATGCCATCTGGGATGTCTGGAAGCAGGCCCAAGGATGGTAAGACTGTGTTAGGGGGGAAGTCAGTAGCCCAGCTGAGGTGCATGTATATCAATGCAGGCAGCATGGGTAGCAAACCGGAAGAGCTGGAGCCCATGGTGCAACAGCAGAACTATGATGTAGTCACCATCACAGAAAGGTGGTGGGATGACTCACATAGTTGGAACACTGCACTGGATGGCTACAAGCTCTTCAGAAGGGACAGAAAAAGGAGAAGAGGTGGAGGGGTGTTTATATTAGGGAAGTTTGTCATGGTCTCATAGGTATTGAAACTAATGACAATGAAGTTGAGTTCCTATGGGTAAGAATTAAGAAGGCCAACAAGGCTGACATCCTACTGAGAGTCTGCTATCGTCCACCCAATCAGGATGAAGAGGTGGACAACTTATTCTGTAAGCAACTGAACAATGTTTCAGGATCATCAGCACTTGTTCTTGTAGGCAACTTCAACCTACCAAACATCTGCTGGAAACTTAATACAGCAGAAAAACAGCAGTCTAGAAAGTTTTTAGAGTGTGTGGAGGATAACTTTTTCTCATAACTGGTGGGCAAGCCCACCAGGGGAGGGACTACATTAGACGTGTTGTTCATAAATAGAGATGGACTGGTGGGCGATGGGAGGTTGGAGGCCGCTTAGGGCACAGTGATCATGAAAATATAGAATTCTCAATAATTGTTGAACAAGGAGGAATATAAATAAGATCTCTATATTGGACTTTCAGAGGGCAGACTTTGGCCTATTTAAGAGACTTATTCAGAGGGTTCCTTGGGAAACAGCCCTTGAAAACAAAGGAGTCCAGGAGAGATGGGTGTGCTTCAAAGCAGAGATCTTGAGGGCACAAGAACAGGCTGTCCCTGTGTGCCAAAAGATGAGTTGACATGGCAAACATCCAGTCTGGATGAGCAACAAGGTTTTGAAGGAACTTAGAAATAAAAAAAAGATGTTTCATCTTTTTAAGGAGAGACTGATTTCTCAGGAAGTATTTAAGGGAGCTGCCAGGGCCTGTAGAAAAAAACACAGGGAGACCAAAGCTCAGTTTAAACTTAACTTGGAAACTTCTGTTAAAAATAATAAAAAAAGTTTTTACAAATATATTAATAATAAAAGGAAGGGTATAACCAACCTCTGTTCCTCATTGGATGAGGCAGGCAATCTAGTAACTAAAGCTGAGGAAAAGGCAGAAATGCTTAATGCCTTCTTTTTCTCAGTCTTTAGTAGTAAGACAACTTGTCCTGAAGACAACTGTCCTCAGGGGTTGGTAGGTGGTGCCAGGGAGCAGACCCAGCCAGCAGGGGTTTACAAAGGGTAGGTCATGTCTGACCAACCTGGTCTCCTTCTATGATCAAGTGACTCATCTGGTGGATGCAGGAAAGGCTGTGGATGTTTTCTATTTAGACTTCAGCAAGGCCTTTGATACTGTCTCCCACAGCACACTCCTAGAGAAGCTGCAGCCCATGGCTTGGACAGGAGCACTCTGTGCTGGGCTCAGAACTGGCTGGATGGCTGGGTCCAGAGAGTGCTGGTGAACAGTGCTGCATCCAGCTGGGGCCAGTCACCAGTGGTATCCCTCAGGGGTCTGTACTGGGACCAGTTCTATTTAATATTTTTATAGATGACATGGATGACAGCATCGAGTCCTTCATTAGTAAATTTGCAGACAACACTAAGCTGGGAGCTTGTGTTGATCTATTGGAAGGAAGGAGGGCTCTGCAGAGAGACTTAGATCGGTTGGATGGATGGGCAGAGTCCAACAGGATGAAGTTTAATAAGTCTAAGTGCCGAGTTCTACATTTTGGCCGCAAAAATCCCCTACAACGTTACAAGCTGGGGACAGTGTGACTGGACAGTGTTCAGGCAGAAAGGGGCCTGGGGGTGCTGGTTGACAGCCGGCTGAACATGAACCAGCAGTGTGACCTGGTGGCCAAGAAGGCCAAGGGCATCCTGGCCTGCATTAGGAACTGTGTGACCTGCAGGAGCAGGGAGGTCATTTTTCCCCTCTACTCAGCGCTGGTGAGACTGCACCTTGAGTGCTGTGTCCAGTCCTGGCCCCCTCAGTTTAGGAAGGACATTGAGATGCTTGAGTGTATCCAGAGGAGGGCAACAAGGCTGGTGAGGGGCTTGGAACACAAACCCTGTGAGGAATGTTTGAAGGAGCGGGGGTTGTTTAGCCTGGAGACGAGGAGGATTAGATGTGACCTTATTGCTTTCTACAACTTCCTGAAGGGAGGTTGTAGACAGGCGCGGGTTGGTCTCTTCCACCAGGCAGCTACTGACAGAACAAGGGGACCCAGCCTCAAGCTACATCAGGGAAGGTATAGGTTGGATATTAGGAAACAAAATTTCACTGAAAGAATAATAAAGTACTGGAACTGTCTTCCCAGGGAGGTGGTAGAATCACCATCTCTGGATGTGTTTAAAAAAAGACTGGACATGGCACTTAGTGCTATAGTCTAGTTGAGGTGTTAGGCCATTGCTTGGACTTAATGATCTTAGAGGTTTCTTCCAACCTCATTATTCTGTGATTCTGTGATATGGGATCTGGCAAGTTCTGCATTCAAAAGCCAGGGCACATTTCTGACTTGCAACAAAGATGTGTCACATCTTCCAGCATTGCCCAGTGGTTTTTAATAGAACCAGGTCAATTTCCTTCCCTTTCCCTCCTTGTCTGATGATCTGGCTCTGTGTCTGAGTAGGACTGGATAAGCTATGGGCCGTTGTCAATGCCAGTCTCCTAGGGGAAAACGGAAAGGCTCAGCTGCCTGGGCAAATGAGGGGACATTAAGCACATTCCAGTGGAGTTCGTGCCGACAGCGAGAGTGAAGGGAGAGCCTTTTGTCCATTTAATTAGACATACCAAAAAATAATAATTAGGCTGGCCAATTTGCTTAGTGCGCCTACAGGGTATATAGCTCCCAATCTTTTCCTTTTTTCTTTTTTTTTTTTTTTTAATGCAAATCAGTAATAGAGAACACATGCCTGGGTCTCTGGGAAGGGTTTTCAGACTCCTTTGATAAGAGCAGCTGCTTTCAGGAGCAGTGGTTTGAACTGCAAAGGGCTCCAGTGGCAACTTGATTCCACATTATCACACCCGTGGTCCCCCCTGCCATTGTATTTTAGCTAATTATCTCCTCATCTTACACAAACCTCATCTTTTCCCATCCAGTCTGCTCCCATATTTCTTCTGTCAGTGGTGATCATAATGCAGAGTCCAAGCGGGTGCTCTCATCATTGGTGTGAAAGACACATTGTCCTAATTCCCTACTGACAAGCTGCTTCTGGGCTGGTGATGTTCCAGGATGGCATGACTCAAGGGCAGCTGTGGGAGAAAAGAACAATTGGCACCCCAGGGAGGCATTGTATGAAAACTTACGTTCTTCAAGAGCCCACCGGTTAAAGCAGGCACAGCAAACAGAATGCTAAAAAGGAGGCGGTGTATTTTAGGAGCACATCAAAAGGCTTCATTAGGGCTGCAAGATAAAGGTCAACCTAAACAAGGAAACTTAAGTTGTACCTTATTATACCCTGTCCCTCTGTCAAGATGGGACATAGGGGAGGAGCAGGATTTGGGCAATGAAGCAGCTCTTCCACACAGTACAAGTCTTTGGTCTGCCCAAAATCCACACTCTGGATTATGGGGCATACACAGCCTGGATTAAGGAGAATTCTGGTTCCAGGCCACAGCGTTAAGGAAAAAATGCAGTGTTCTCTGGAATGGCAGTTTGCAAGCAGGTTTTTTTCCTGAAAAAGGTGAGCAACATTCTTGTGGAAGTGAGATTGTGTTTTCTTTGAGGACAAATACTTGCATTTTACTAAAACATGAATCTTTGAATTTTTCAGCAAGTTCTCCCACAAGTAAAAGGTGATGAGAGTCACAGATTTATTCTCTCCTTCAAACAGATTGAGCTCAGCTTTTCCTGTTGTTCTGCAGTCTGGAATTTTTTCTGTCTTTAACCCTCCCTATGTCCTAATTCTCAGTTGAAAGGAAAGTGAGTGTTAGCATTTAGTGTACGTGAGCTAGAATTTAGACTATCTAAGTCTGGGAAAGTGTTCAATATATTGTTTGGCAAAAATTACAGTCAACCCACCAAAATGGACATGGTGAATGTCCCTTAATAGGTTTTCTGGGGTTATTATTTTGTTTGTTAATCTCCATATTGTACTACAAGCAAGACAAAGCATGAAAACCTTTTAAACAAAAACTGGTATTTACATTTGCCTAATCCCATGGGAAATAGAAATCAATATATCCTCAATATATTTCTCTAAGGAAATAGTCAAAATTATTGGGAAAATTTTACATTTAACATTCCTGCTTGTTTGTGCATGTATGCGCGTAGCCAAGATACAAAATGTTCTATAGGGGTAGTCCTTCTACAAAATGCTTCGTGAAGCTTCAAAGACCTGATCAGAAGATCAGAGTTATTTGAGATTTTATATTTTAATACTAACAGAATTGACAGACTGTGATAGAAAGTGAGCAATTCTGTATTTTGTTCTGAAAAATCAGATTGTTAATCTAGCTCTATTAAGGATATCTTATAAACTCTCATTGGCCTTTGTTTTGGCCAAATTTTATCTTGACTATATGGAAACTACTTTGCCAGAGATTAGTTAGTCCAAAACAGTTTAAGGGATGTAAATTAGAACTCCACATCAAAATTTTGAACATAAATATTCCCAACTAAACTGTTAGAATTCACTATTATTTTCATCTTGGTGGAGGTGGAGGTAGCTTTCCTCAGTTCTTTGTCTGATATTAAGCTCTAAAAATAGCCTACAGGTATCTACCACTTAAAGTTTCTCAAACTTGGAGAATGATCTCAAGTCTGTTTTGTGGTTTGGGGCAAAAGTTTGGAGCCATTTCTTATTTCATCCACAATATCTCCAGCTCTCACTAGGCAACTCTCACTGCAGCTGGCAGGGTTAACCTATGATAAACGCAGCCCCGAGGTCCCACTATGTTGTACAGGCAATAATATTTTTTAAAAGAAAAGGACTCTCCTGCTGCTTCAGTTGCAGCCCGTTAGTGATGCTTAGATGCTCCACTGCTCCCTCATTCCTCTGTGGAATTCCTCTGAGGTGTGTGCTGTGTCATTTTTTTGCTGTTTGGCAGCTGGAAGGCTTGGACTTCGTATTTCAACTTGCAGTATTTCTTTATCTGTTGCTTGATGTGCAAAGTCTGAAATTATCTCTTTGGTCATGGTTTATTCCAGATTCAGAACAAAATATTCAAAAACTGAATTAGAGTTAATAGCAAAACAGTGTCTTGCTCATGATGCATGATTTTCTTGCTCCTTTTTACACCCTCACATTTACTTGGTAATGATGATGGGGTCAGAATGGCCTCTCCACATTTTCTAAGCCCAATTTTCATTTGGGCAAAAGCCTTAATTCCTACTTCATGCAGGTAGTTTCTAACTTTTTAGCTCTCTGCTCGGGAAGCCAGGTAATCTGTCCTAGGTCCCAGTAATTATTTGTTAGCTGTTTTCCATGTAACCAATCAGAATTACACAGCTTGTGCAGATGGCCAAAACCTCTCAGGAAGCTTCCCATCCAGATACTAGCCACATCTAGGCCTATTTAGTCAAGGAAGACTGGTTGCCTTCAGCTTAGTTTGGTTTTACAGGTATAACTGTCCCACCTGGAATTATTTCCTTCCTCCTTGGAAGCCCTTTGTAAAGAATCAGTTGAATCTTTAGACTAAAGAATCTTTAGACCAGAAAAGTCTGAGGAAGACATTTAAGGATAAGAAAGCAGAGGGCAGTCTTGACAGAGCTCAGCATCTTCTCTTCTGCCATGCTGAAGGCTGGGCTGTGCCTCTGTGCAAGAAGTCCTGAAGTGCTATGCATGTGTCATAGCTGTATCTCTGCAGCTCTTATATCTTCCTTAATTCTGATCCACTCATGTTGCCTGTAACACCAAGCTCTTTTGAAGACCCTTTACTAGCTGTTAAAAAGACTGCCCACCCAAGAGGCTGAAGAGCAGGCGGAGGGAATATTCTCTTCCAAGGTGGCAATCCATACATTTTAGCTGGCCTGCCACAGCTTTTTCCGTAACTTCTTATCTTTTGTTTTCTCTTATGGTCTACATACTCATTCAGCAGGAGTAAGCAGGTGGCACTGGCAAACTATTTAGGGAAAAAGATAATTTTCTCCCATATCAGAGCTGGGAAAAAGATCTGAATGAACACATCTCCATTAACTCTTTCAATATCACAATGAGTGCAGTCCAGCTCATTTTGATCTTTTATAGCTCAAGAAGAGAACAGCACAAACAGGGACCTGCAATGGTCACACTACACATGAATCCCAGCTTTTGCTGCAAATGTTGTACTGGAAATGCTGACTACTAGTTGTAGTAATAATTTACAAATTATATGTACTCTGGACTGAAGACCTCTGAAAATAAATCATTTTCTACACCTAGGGTCTCATATTCTCTTTTCTTTCCCTCAGTGTTTACAACAGTCTAAAGAACATCTCTCTCCCCTCTTGTCAACTCTTGCAGTTTGAAAGGAGGTTCCCAGCTCCATGTTAAATCCTTCAACTAAGTCTCATATATCTCCTCTTCCAGAGATTTGTACCAAACCTGGTCAGCTGGTTTTCACTTCACAGGAGGCATTTTAAAAAAATACTGCCACATTCAAGTCTAATTTTTTTTTTCTCCATTAGTTATATATCAAATATTACCCACCAGAGCTGAATTGCAGTATATCTGTGTGGACAGTAAAGAGAGGAAATGACTGGTAAAAAATAAACCTAATATTCTGTTAAAAAGTCTACCAGAAGTGAAGATGAGCTCATAAATGAAAGAGAAAAAAAAATATAATTAAAAATCAAGAATCTAGGTAAAGATCTTTATATTAAATTGAGAGGCAGCTTCCTTGCCTCAGAGGCTGGGGATGAGTCAGGACCAGCAGCAAACCTTGGTGTCATTATCACAGGCTCCTGAGGAATGGCTGTAGGAGATGCTGCAGTATTGGCAGAGATGTCAATGCCTTGAAGCCTGTTTGTCTTGTCAAAGGCTGGGGAAAGAGCTGGGTCCAGGACCACAACAGCCCCTTAAGGTATCCCACAAACTTGAGCATCAATCTGAGAACATGTCCATTAGATTTTATTTCAGATCTGAACATCTCTTATGGCCTGCAGTGTTTTTCCTTCAGCCCTAAGAAAAACCTGATCTAGAAAGAGCATTTTGGTACTCATAGAAATCTTGTCTTTCTAGCCGTAGCTGGTTGTAGAACTGATTACAGTCAATGGGAAATCAAAATCTCTTGGTTTATTGTAGAATTTCAGCACTGTGTGACCCTACTGACAGCTGACACTCTATTGTCCTCAGAAAGCTGTATTTTCAAGCAGGGAGAGTGTACCAGCATGCAAATGGATCAGTTAATTCAAAGTGGCCCTGTATGACCCCATTCATGCTCTCCATTCTCTGTTAAAACTTAATTCTGGATGAGAAAAAGGGCTTCAGAAGATCCCCATGTGTAGCGTTTTATATTTGATGACTCTGCTGAAGGCTGATGTGCTCCATTCCACAGTCAAATGTTGAAAGAATATAAGGGACATCAAACTTTTGTTCACATCTGCCCTTCCCACAGTGATTGAAATCAATGGAAGTGTGCCCATCAATAGGAACTGGAAAAGATCCACAGGACATTGTGTTCTAGCACATGTCCTAAGGACAACCTTTTAAAATCAAGTATTAGGGGAATAAAAGAGAAAAAAACCCAAAAACCAAAAACCACATTGCATATTTTTCATAAAGTGTCTGCAACCTAGCAATTTACTGACAGGAAGGAGTGAGAGAGACTGAGGAGCTCATCTCTTCGAGGTTTTGATATTGGTTCTGTACTTGCTATGACAGAACTTTTGATCAGTTATGTAACTTTGATTCCCTTCTCCTTCACACCCTTCCTTTATTATTTGCTTGGGCTGTGGTATGCTTTTATTTGCTGATTTCTTCTAGATAGTGCCTTTGGCATTCATGCAAAGGCTGTCAGTGTCAAAGGGTTAAGGCACCAATGAAAGCCTGTACCTGTACACAGAAGGATGTGTACAGGGCCAAAATCAGCTGCAGTGGATAATCAAGAGTCTTCATACTGCAGAGTGATATTTGGAGTTTTCTTCAGTAAAAGGGCAAAATGGAAGATGCAGTGGGAGGAAATAAAAAATATAATCCTATAAAAAGTCCTACCTTTGTAAATACATTTCAGCCTTCTAGGTGAACTCGGGGACACGTAACAATCCCTGTATCTTTTTCTTAATGTAAAGGTTGCTTGTCAATGGGGTTTTATACTGAATTAATAGTACATTTATATATACACTCCACAATTAATTGCAAAGCATTTATGGCACTGAGCAGTTAGAATGCATTATGATAATCACTCCTTGTGCATTGACTTTATTGTAAAGGTTTTGCTGATCACTGTAATTGGCTTGTTATTACACAGGAATATAATAACACCTCTCTGTATAGTAGTTTATAGCACATCAATAGCAAATGCATTCCCTTTATTGGAAGCAATGTGCATTTTATTAGAATACAGCTGAATAAGTGCAATTTGTGTAGACAAATGAAGTTTCTAATGACCTGTCTCACAAAAGAGTCGAAATAACAAGCCATTCATTATATATTTTTTCCACTGATGAACTTCTAGTTACGGTTACACAGTCATTCCTTTAAAAAAAGTAAAGCATGCTTTGCTGTTCCTTCAAAGAAACATTTGGGGAAAAAGAAATAGAAAGGCCATTTTTCTGCCCATGTTGAATAAAGTAAGGGTGACTGATGCTCAAACCTTAGAGATTTCATTTGCTTGTTGAGATTTTCCAAGCTTCTTCCTTGAGTATTTTGTCTGACACTCAATAAGAATCAAATGTTCTTACACTGAGCTTAAATGCAGCTCTTGGATCAGTGCTGTTCTAACAACCCCTATGCAGTCACCTATCTGTTAGGTATGAGGGGCTTGGTGTTGTCCTTACTCCTGTTGTATGGGCTCTTTTCCTTTATTTCACAAAGAGGCATGTTTTACATTTAGCAACAAAAAATCTAAGAAGGTACCCAGAGTATTTTCATGCCTGCCACCATTGCTCTAGATCTGAATTTCAGATTTTTCTGGAAAGTTAGAGTGGCATGAATCTGGCATACACATGTAATTAATGTGCATTTATTTATCCAACTATCCCCAAGTGTGATCAATGTCAATCAAGTACCTAACTACTTCTGAAACCCTGAATCTGGGTAAACAATCTGTTGTTTTCAGACCTGGTACTGTTATTCTGCTGCCCATGGTATAAACTGAGTACAGTGTCCAGCATACGAAGATGGTGCGTGGGGCTTTTTGTCATAAACTCAGTTGGTGAGTGGATGGGGCTAATAATGCC
The DNA here is from genome assembly GCA_003676055.1 of Chloebia gouldiae. Taxonomy (NCBI): domain Eukaryota; kingdom Metazoa; phylum Chordata; class Aves; order Passeriformes; family Passeridae; genus Chloebia; species Chloebia gouldiae. Next base: position 7,592,960 of record QUSF01000029.1, read on the forward strand.
AGTGTTGTGGGTTTGATCCTCATATCGGAGGATCACTTAAGAGCTGGACTTTTGGGTCCCTTCCTGCTTGGAATATTCTGTGATTCTTTGATATGTGCCTGCTTCTCCTCAGCTGTCACTTGTTTACCGTAGACTCACAAATCCCCTTGACTCTAGAGTAATTCAGGGTATTTCTGGAAAGCAGGAGCTAGGAAATGTCTGCACCATGGGCAGTATCCTCAGCTGTTGGCACCCAGACTGGCTCAACCCAGTTTTGACACAGACAAACTCTTTGAGTAGGAGTTTCAGTGGCGAGGGTTTTACCTCTTGCCTGCTGAGATCTCAGATTAGAGTATCACAGCTTGCAAGAAGTTTCAAGGCTCTGGAAATACTGGAGGTCAAGGAAACTTTTCTTCGTGACATATACAGCATTTTCCAATTGCTATATATATTTTGCAGTATGTACATGAAATCGGCTTGGGAGGCAGAACATCTCTCTATGTAAATAATTTAGCTCTCTGAGTAAACTGTCTCTACTGCTTTTACCCAGAATCTCTGGGCCTCTTAGGAGTCTTAGACTTAAGGACAGAAGAAATTTTAAATAGTGGCTACTGTGCCACTGTTCTTAAAATGTTCTTTCAGGCAGAATTCACATTTTATTATCACAAAAATATTAAGCATATAGTCTAAGTTAGTCATCCAGTCTCCTTCTGTGGACAGTGGAGAGAGAGAGGAGCTTCCAAACCATGATTCATCCTGTCCTAAGACAGATCGGATAAATGGTACTTCAAACATTCCCTTCTCTCTCCCCTCACTGAATCAGGAATGAACCTATGGCAATTAACTTAGATTTAGATATCTCACTTTTAGACACCTAAAGAGAGGTAAGATGAATCACAACTTTCACCTTTTCAGGCCACAGTTTTCTATCTGTATCATATGAAGGATGATACTTGACTTTTCTGAAACCCTAGACAAGATCTATGAATAAAAATTGCTATATAAAAACTATGGGTTTTAGAAGTTGGGGGTTTGTCCTAAAAAGAAGAGGTATCTTTCCTCACTAATATGTTTGCATCATCATACCAGGGGAAGAATAGGAGGGATTGCATCCCTATCAGCCTGAACAATAGGGATTATCTGATCAGTTTCAATTCCTCTTTAAAGTCAATTTCCATTTTCATTTTTGTATTTTACTTTGCTACCACTCACATGCTCAGGACAGAGAGTGAACCAAAAAAAAAACTCAGCAAAACATTAAAATTAAAAGTAGTGATGTGTAGTATCAGTGTCTTTAAAATGTGTTTTCATAATTAAGAAAAATATTTTTATCTTTAAAACCAGCTTGCTTTGGAATCTGTGATAGAAAATGAATATGGCCCCTTGTAATATCATTTGTAGAGAGGTAATTTTCAAGGCAGCACTGCACTGAAACGTTTTCCCCCAGGGAGGATAAACAGTTGGCTTCAATTAGTGAGGGACTGTTTCCTTTCTTTTCAATTTTAAGGACAGTCTTGCAGCCTCATCCTGCACAGAGGAAGAGAAATTTCTACACAGGGCAATAGACTGCAGCTTGGAAGACTGAGGCTTAAATTCTTGCCTTGCCACAGATATTCCCGTCGACCTTGAAGAGGTTACTTAGGATCAGGCTATTATTTTCACTCAATTTCTATCTGGTGACTATTATTACCTTTGACTGTCTGAATATACACGTAAAATTGGCCGAACACCTTGCTCCGACTCCAGTTTCCTTCTATAAAATAATATGGGTGCTGCAAGGATACATGCATTAAAGATTATTAGGTGTTCAGGTTCTCTAATCATTAGTTCCACAGAAATAACTTGGTTAGATAAATAGAGGTGTTCAAAAGTGTCAAATGTGTTTGACTGCTCAAATCTTACATAAAGTCAATGGTCCTTGGGTGTCTAAATATTCCCTTTGAAAATCTCCCCAAATAATTATGTTCTTCCAAATAGTTGGAGCCAGCTTTGTGGGGCTGATTCCTTACACTTTTTTGATGGAATCAGATCTATCTTTTTCCCATAGGAGAAAGTGCCTATGGATGCTTGTGGAAAGTGAGGACATGTTCCATGGCAGGGCAGGTTTGTTTCATAAAACAAGTTGAGACTGTCCAATGAATAGGACTGGAAGATGTTAAAAATAAGGGGAAAAGTAACTTAAGTATCTTAGGATTTGCCTTAGTGAGGGAATGCATTCTTTCAGCATGAAACCTTAAATGCAGGAATTGATAGTTAAAAAAATACTTCCTGCCCATGAAATGTTATATGAGTGGTAACTAATTCCCAAACATCTTTAATTTATCCATCTCTGGAGTCACTGATGAATGGCCAGATGCATTGATTACAAACCACAATATACTAGCACTTCAAAGCAGACAGCCAATTAACATGAGATTATATTGCCACAATGTAAGGTACATGGGATGTGTTGCTTTCTTAATTATTTTTTTCCCAAAATGACTATGATAATATTTATTATTATGAATAACTAATGGAAAAGAGGTGTGGAAGAGTAGACCAGAACCACAGGCAAGGGAAAATTAAGACTGTGTGATTTTAATGACATTAGAGATTGGACTAAACCAACACAGTCTCTCAACTCCCTAGATCAGAAATCTAATTATATATTATCTTTCTTGTGGTAGTGCCTTGAAGACCAGCCAGGAATGACAACACCAGGTTCACTGCACAACACAGAATACACAAAAGTAATCTCTTCCATAAAAAATGAGTATACAAAGACAATCAGAGGCAGTGTCTGGATACAGAGTTGTCATATAATATCTCCTGAGGTGTCACAAAAGGAATTGTGCTGGGTTGCACAGTTAGGAGTGAAATTAGTAGATCAGGTCAGGGGCTGAGGAGTTAGGGTCTGCCCAGGGCAAGAAAACAGTGGGATGGCCTTCAAGCAAAGCTCCTTTTGGTGACACATCTTCTGACACAAAGCAAGTGACATCCTGAATAGCACACACAAGTGCTTAAGTCAATAGCACAGCCTCCTTCTTCACAAGGATCATTCTCCTACACTCTCACACCACGTGGTGGGTGAATGTGATCACACCAAAGCCAGACAGCTGCCTTTGGTGTACAAGCCTGCTAGCAGAAAGAGGTTTAGCAGATATTTGAGGGACAAAGAGTCTGTTATGCCACCATGGCACTCGCTATGGAGGAGGTAGGTCTGTGGGCACTGCATAGAAACAGGAGTGCAAGGCTATAGATGTCCCTAAATACCAACTGTATCTTTACAGAGAGCTCTTCAAAGGGACCAAAGACACCTAAAACAAAATAGAGGTCAAAAATCATCTTCACAGCAGAAATTCACATCCAGTGTCTGCAATGCACTGAATTTATGCCTGCCACTCCTTGATCCCACGCTCTTCCCTGGAATTACAAGCAATAGGGTTTTATTAGAGCGTCTAATATTTCCTTTTTGAAGTTTGGACTTCGAGACGAAAGGCCAAAACACTGGGGCACTAGCCATTCTGGCGTTTCTGTCTAGATAAAAAGGAAAGGAATAGAATTAGATCTAGATGAAATTGTTAGACCTCATTTAACCTTCTGCATAAACTGACTGTAAAATTTTACCCAGATGATCTGTGCTGAGACTTCTGGCTTGTATTTGACTGAAGAATAAAGAAATTTAGCCAGAGAATGACTCTCTTTAAGGCTTCAGTACAACTCTGATATCAAACAGGCTGGAATTGATATGAATTTTCTAAAAAGCTTTTAATAATTCAATTCAATTACTAAGGATACATTTTGGTAATCAACTACATGTAACAAGTACAATATATTTTTCCATCAAATACCTAAATATCTATACCTTCTCCAGTTTCCCCCACAAAAAATACAAGGTGAAATCTTTTCCCGGGGCAAAATTTTCCAGATTTTTTTCTAAAGAGACCCTTGAAAAAACATAACATAGTAATTCTCCTAAAACTAAATAGGTGAAAATATTCATGTTTATGGACAATGGAGTTCATTCAGAACAATAAAAGGACAGTCACCCAGAAAGCAGATATTCCCATGCAGAGAATGTAATCTGCATGGCTCCTCCTATATGGTGCTGTGATTTCCTTCTTGCCACATGTCTATACCAACACAAACATTTTTTTTTCAGTTTCTCTCTTCCTATTCTGACCATGTGCCAAAGAGTTGAGATATGTTCAGGGCTTTTCAGGAAGTTATTCTGTTCACAAAGAAATGTCTCATCTGCCTTATCCAGTGACTGCAGAAATGGTTGTTTGCGTGTCTGCAGATACTGTGGAGTGACAGAATTTCCATGGGCAACGTATCAGGAAAGAGAATTCCTCCATTTTGCAGACATCAGTAACATGGTGACCTTTAACAACATAGCAAGCTTTCACTCTCTCTTTAAAGCATTATATCCATCCTTAGGGAGAAAATCTTGTAGCTAAGGATTGAAATCAGAAGTGGATCATAATTCTGGCTGTGCTATTCAATTGCCCTGCTGTATCTAGGATCCATTTATTTCTAGCTAGCTAGGTGGTGGTTTTTTTTTGTTTGTTTTTTGGGTTGTTTTTTTTAATTCTGTCTTGAATCTAAAAAAAGAAGTGACCAGGCTGGCAGTGACATGTGATTAATAGATTGCACCTTTAGAAAAAGTTAGCAGAAGGAGATTAGCATTGTAGCCTATTATTTATTAATTAAATGCAGACACCCTATTTATACCAATGCTGATGGCATTAGTTCACATCCATGCTTTGGGACTGCATTATCCATCCAGTCTCCCAGCACAGTAATGTTTGTTACTAAGTTGGTGGATATTGCTGGGCTCCTTCTGTCACTTGGTCCTGTTATCAGCAGGAAAGGACAGCCAAGAAGTTAAAGATCCAACCTGAACATTTTGTTCAAGTGTCTGCTCTGTCTCTAACAGCCTGAATTACCTTGACCATATCTCTGGGCTCCTTCGGGACATCACTGCTTGCTTTTTACATCTGTACCTCCCCGTAGCAAAGTGTGCAGTGAAGATTGAGCATGCAAGGCAGTGTGCTATGTGGGACCTTTTCCACTGCCCACAGGAGAAAGAATTACATTAGTGGGCATATAGATACCTGCTGCTGCTATTTCAGTTAGCAGAACGGGAAGGAGTTATCACAAATATTGTTATTTAGCTGTGCCAGGATAGAATATTATACTTCACATGACTCTTGTTTGATAAGCTTGTCCTCCTGCCTACAAAGTGTTCAAAGGAAAGTTCTGAAGCCAATCCAGCCCTGAGGTTTCCATTGTTTCTAGCACCTGTTTTCAAACTCCTGCCTTCAAATGCAGGAAAAATAACAAATGAATTGCAGGACTCTTCCTGATTCCACCTCAGGGCAATGCCATGGGCTTCTCTGAAATGGTTAAGCTTGGGACAAGTGGAATGTTGTGGAATTGCCTTCTCTTGCACCTTGAAATAGAGAAAGTCCTAGTGGTGCATGACACACTTCTGCTAGTTTTAAATTGGGAGATAGCTCTTTACTGCCTCATAAACAAATGCATAGCCTTTGGCTGGACCCACTCTGGTTGCATGAGCCAGCAGAGCTCATGTATGGTTTGCCTTCAGAGTAAAGATAGGAATCCAGGAATCCTCACATTCACCAGTCGGTATCCTTGAAAAATTGCTATTTGGGTGCCCATAATCCAAAAGATCATCTACTACTGCAGAGGCATGTCATAAATGCTTAGATTTGGTAGGGCTTCTTGACAAGCTGTGATGTGCACTTTCTATTGTGACTGTGTGTGTCTCTTTTTTCACACATTAAAGGACAAGTTTGATGCATGAACTAGCCCCCCAACAGTGTCTTTTACTTGTAAGCAGCTGCTTTGCCTGTCAGCAGGACATTCTGCAACCAGAGCAGGCAGTCTGGTCATGAATGGGTTTAAGGTTTTCTTTCTACTCTGGGAAAATTCCCAAGTATACAGAGGTACAAAATAAGTTTTGAAACCAGGGTGAACTCATGAAACTATTTGGGATTTGGTTCAAAATTCTCTCAGAATCAGACTTCTGGACTCTGAGCAGGCTTTGAATCAACACCATCAAAGAAGTGTTCCTCCAGAACAATCTGGGGACCTGAGCCTTAGGCATCCTCTTACCATCATTTTGGTGTTTGCTTATTTGAATTTTTGTCAGCTATAATGTTCCCTCGCTGAAAGCTGAGGACTGTAACAGCCAATAATTAAAAGTGAATAGCATTATCTATGCCATGGTACAATCTAAACACATGCAAAAGACATTAAAAGATGAATGAAGAGAGTGAATGGGCTGATTTATCCTGGACTGTTTCTCACGGTGTGAAGTCTGCCTTTCACAGCCTGATGAAGTGCAGAGACAGTTAGTGGATTTGCTACCAGGAAGGGCACACATTCATTTCCCTTCCTGCAAATGTATTTAGAGCTGAAATTGAGCATAGGAAAAGTTAGAGCCAAAAAAGCAACCACTGAAAATGCAAACTTACCATTTATTTTGGCAAGTTGGTGTTAAAAAGAATAAGTTGAGGGTAGTAGAAACTGGCATTGAAATTTTACAGAAGGATTTCTCCCTGTGTGTGTATGCTTCCAACTGGTTGTTTTTTCTTCTTTTTTCTGCCCTGCATTTCTTGTAGCTTTCCACAGTTAGACATTGCTTCCTATGGAAATTTCTTAAATACTGTAACCAGTTGTGAACATACCCACTCCTAACCTTAGACAAAAAGAGAGTTGGATGCAAAGTGAAACTGAAGTTCCTTTCCACCCCAGTGCTGTAGCAGTAGCATAAAGCACCTCATCTTATCCGGATAGTGATGAAGGGCAGAAAGATGGATTTAAAATGGATGCTGCACTGCTGGATGATGTAGATATATTAGCATTTCTGCATCTCTAGCAGTGACTCTAAAAGCCTTCTTCAGATGTAATCAGCCTCTTCACCTTGTTCAGTGTATGAATAAGGAAACTGAGGAACTGTGACTAATGTGGTTGGGAACAACAAATCACTACACAACTTCGAGATGAAGTCATGTCTTCTAAATCCTGTTCAGTGCCCTACTTAAATCTGGTCTTCTTCATTCATTTTGTCCTCCTTCCTTCCCCCAGATTTTCACAAGTCTTCTGGCTTTTGCAAATGTGCTATAAAGTGAATCAGAGGGCACAGGAGTGTATAGGAGTGGGGAATTTTCAGGGGACTTCCCTAGGGAAGTCAGGGGAACTTCAACCTGTCAGCACCATAGCACCCACCCATGTGCATCTTGCCTGTGGATGGGGAACACCTTGCTGCTAGCATTGCAGGAAACAAAGGAAAAGGTGGTGCTATTATGCTGGAGAGGATGTAGCCCCATTCCTGACCTCCCAGCACCCTCTGTGCTGTAGGAATTAATCATCACTCTCCTGTCAGTTATATTATCTCCTGCATGCAGCCTTGCAAACATGCAGCATAACACATACAAATATCTGGTCACAAAAGGCTCAGCAACAGCTCTGACCAAATAAAATCCCCCAAACAGACAGTGAGTTTGGATATTGTCCTTTTAAATCTCCTTTGAAGATTTCAATTTTTTCCCCCTTTTTATGTAAATCTGTTCTACCTACACGACCCAAATGCCAGGAAGTCTTAGAACAGTAAATACCCCTGCAGCACAAAACTCGTGCTTCAGAAAAATAGTTTGGCTTCTCAAGGCCATGGTCTTGCCCTTTAAAATCAAGGCCATGCTTCTAAAAAGTTCTCCTTCTTCTCCAGACCTTTGTTTTCAGCATGTTTGCAACTGTACCACCTTTGCCAGTGATGGTATCATAGCTTGTCAAATTTAGCAAGGACACTCAGCCCAGGAAGACAGTAAAGTGATGTCTTAGCCATTGAGTTGATATTAAAGCAATGTCTTTGGAAGGCAATATGGAGTAATTTGCTATAAGTTCTTCAGTCTGTTGGTTAGGACCAATAAAATCCCTGCTCCTTCTTGCCAAAGGAAGCCAGACTCGTACAGTCAAGCTGTTTGTATGTGCATGTCTGGGCTCATCTATCAATCTGTCAAGGGTTCCTCCTCTGAGCTTTGAACCCACTGGGTAATTTAACCTGTTGTTGATGGGGTGGAAGAAGTCCCAAAGCTACTGTGTTCTTATAATTTTCATGAAAATAGGCAGCCATGCAGAGCGAGGGTTCTCATTAGTGTTCATAAGCCCGTCTTTTATTAGACATCAATGAACTCATGGGGGTAGGGACACTGGAAGAGGGTTTACACATCTGGCTGCCCATGAAGCAACTTGTTTCAGTGTGTGAGCTCCGATACCCTGTCAAGAGGCCTACTGTAGTATCAACTTCTTGGTTTTAACAGGATGTCAGACAGATTTCTTAGCTCCTTTCTGCTGATTTCAACAATGCTTCACATGGCAGAAAAGTCAGCCTGCTGGTTGCATTTCCCTTCCCTCCTCAGTCAAAGCCACTGGGGAGAGTTTCTGCACAATGTTTAACAAGTAGCACAACATCAGAGGTGGCTGCTTTTCAATGAGGAGTACCTGAAGGAAACAAGAAAAACAGTACAGTCTTTTGAAATTTTTCTTTCTAGCATCATAAAAAGTAATACTCAAAAATAAACAGGTATCTGTTACTCAATCATATCTTCACTTTGTCCAAAACAGACTTCAGGATTAACTGCATGAACAAATCTTAATTTCATTTAACATTGTTCAGACTGACTTGATCCTTCTTCCAAACCCTTTTGCATTAGTAATGTTGTTTTTTTTTTTCCTTTGTTCTGTGGAATAAAGAAATCTGAACTGTTGCTCAAAGAATTTAAGTTTAAAATAAGAAAACACACTCTGAAGCAGATCTCAAAAGATCTAAATATGTGGAAATGCATGTAGCAACAGTTGTGATGGTTCTTCAGCTTTAGTTCTGAAATCCCTGTGCTTTCCTGGGTTGATGTAAAATCTTTGGCCATTACCCAAGCATATCTGTGGATAGAAGTATGAGGATGGAAGTGTTCACAGTATACAGTGTAGCATACTACAGACAAACTATGAGTCTTTGTCTCTAACAAAGATTTTTGGAGTAGATTTGATATAACTTGGCTAAAAATACAAGGAATAAATGGCATTAAAAATATATATATAAATAAATTAAAACCCCTTTTTTTTTTTGCAAGAACAGCATTGAATGACAATTGGAATGTACCCCCAGCTGTTATCAGTTATATAGAAACTTATGTTTCAAAGAAAGACAACTTAAAATTAACATCAGGTCAGAGCTACTGCTTTTCATAAGCACCAGAAAATTCTCCATCCTGTTATTTCCTTAGATCAAAAACTTTTTACATGTGTACTTACATTATTTGTTCTTATTGTAGCATTCTGGATAAAGGAAAAACCAGTTTAATTCCTCCTTTCAAAGAAAATCACACTAATTTGAATATGTGGATTGCATATAACTAGGTACTCTGTGGGATGTGTGTGCACATGCATTGTTCAGGTCCTATGCCCCTTTAGATTTTTTAAAATTCAGTGGCAGTTTTTAGAAAAATTATTGGGTTTATTTTCAATTTGTCAAAGTATTGGATTTTTTTTCTTAGACTTCATTTCTATATCCTTTTTGCTGAAAGTACAAGATCTTATTTTCTTTTTTTTCTTACCTTCTTTATTTCTTTTGGTTTTGGATTTCTTCCTTTTCTTTCCTTCTTTCACCTGCCTGCCTGCCTCTCTCTTAGGTAATATCACCATAATTTCTAGAAGCTATAACAAGCAGGCAAAAGAATAGAATCAGCCTTTCTTCTTTTTAAATGGTGGTGACTAAGCAGTAACTCCACATAAGTTCTTAAAAGTCAGTTTGATTTACTGTGGGGTACATTAGAGCAGGCTCTGGTATACATTATCCTGCCAGAGAAGTTGTTTATATGTATGGAAGACCAATAGGATGAAGCTGAAAAAAAAGGCTGGTTTCTGTCCCTGCTGAATGAATGGAAACAGAAAAGAGAAGAAAGGAAGAGACAAGGTGGAGGCGACAATTCCACCAGAAGGGTGTTTCTGTTTGCAAGGATTTTGCACTGTGATCTCTCCTAAGATGGACCACCCTCTGTATAGCTGGATGTGTGCCAAGTGAGGAACCAGACCAGAAAGAGCAGCTTGGCAGCAGGAGCTCTGCCAACCTGGTCTTATGCAGAAGCTGAAATTTATTTTCTGAAGGTAGGCCCCCTTCTGTGACCATTATTCACCTCAGCCCTTACAATGTAATTATTTGGCCCTAATAATGTTGTTTTCCTTATGTGAAACATCAAGTTAAGAATCACATGAGGAATGCCTCTCTCAAGTATCTCTAGTACTTCCTGACTTCCTGAAGAAACAAGTCAAGAGGACAACAGAGGTTTGCAGCCTTATCTAAGCTTTTTGATTTCTTTTAGCTTAGCCTCTCTGTGGGCAGAATGACCTGGGAGCAATGTCCCAACCAAGCAGGATCAGATTATAGCCTTTGCAATTTAGCAGCACAGCCAGCACAAGGGAAGTAATCACCTTTTTACTCAGCTGATGTTAAAGTAATAATATTACTGGTCTCATTCTCTGGTATGCCACGAGGGTAAAGTCCACCACTGTCACTGTTCACCACCTATGTCCACACCTGTGAAATGTTCTGTGGTAAAGGGACAGAACAGTAAATGCATTGGGTCCATACAGCAGATGAAGTCCCTAGGCAGAGTACCTGGCAGAGCTATCTTAAATAACAGAAGGAGGGGAAATAAAGAGTTTGAGGACTTGGGAAAGTTTTGTATATCTCCTTTGTACATTTCATGCATGTTATTCTTCCAGTTCCAGTCTAACAGTGAGTCTTTGAACACACACCACTGAACCAGGAAACCAGGAGCAATACCACAGCAACCACATTCCCTCAGACCATGCTTGCCCATACCTGTTCTGATATTGGATTGAGCCCTTTTTTTTTTAATGGAAATACTTATTTCCGAAGCCTAAATTATCCTTAGTGTTTTTGAGACTAGATTTTTACTGGTCAGGCTTTAGTATGGTCTTAAGTCACCAATAAATTTTATTCAGATTGCCTAAACAACTTCTAATAGCTCTTATTTTTCACTCCTGGCATTTGTCCTGCAGAAGTAGTTTGTTCTCCAATTCAAGTGCTGAAGTCCTGGCTTGCAGCCCCAGCCCCTACAATCTCCTCCATGGTGACCTACAATTGTTATCTTTGCAGTTGAAGGTTGCATGCATCTCCCGTTTTTTTGCTTTATTAAGGATTAAATTCAACTGGGACTTGGAAAAATTATTTTACTCACTTGGCTTTTGTTGCAGACTTAATCATAAGGTCTGGAATCAGTGAGCACTTTGAATCTGGGATGGGCAACATTCCTTGATTTGGACAGCTTTTTGTCTTCTGGTGATGTAAGCAATGAGTTAGATGAAAAATTTCCGGAGTGACCTATCCTAGTGAAAATCTTTACTTCCTTATTATTGTATGTAAAATGCATAGTTGTCTCCCTTTTCCAAATTGTTCAATTTCTATAATCCACTAGAAAGATGTTCTATCTGTGTGGTCTGAGGATTTGTCTCTCTTGCCAGGATTAGGATTTTATTTTAATTATTAATAAAAGTAATCTTTTTAATTTTTCTCATGGGTAAGGATGGAAAACATACATGAAGGTCTGACCCGACACCCAGTAGAGATCATGTTAACACTACTGTGACTGTCAGCGAGCCTGCAAAGTTTTACAGAATGTCTGGGTGCACACATGCCTGTTGGAGTTGAAAGGACAATCCTGGGAAATTTTGATCTTGTAATTGATAAAATGCAATAAACTATTATTACTGAAGTGGAACCCTCTAAACTGTCAGAAAAGTTGCTAGTACAGAGCTTGCTGTGTGTGTGTGAGTGTGTGTCATGGTGAATAATAATAACCACTTTAGTCAGGTGTTCTTTTCAATCCTTTCCTTTATGTCAGCTGTAGGTTTTAATATTTTTTCCCTTCAGGGGATATTTAAGTATGTTAGCTAAAAAGAAGTAAAGCAAATGCAAAACCAAATATTACTTGAAAACGGCATTCATTCCCAATGGGCTGCTGTGCATGGAATTTATCTAGCTTTTCTGTGTGTCTTCAATTATTATTGTTTTGTAGAATTTAAACAGGGGCATTTGCTCCAAGAAAAATAATATCAAAGATGATCCTCTGGCTCTGCTCTTCATAAGAAATGTCTTTATCCTCATTTTCTCCAAAGGGGAAATAAGGGTCTGAGAGCCATTGGGTTTGGATTAATCTGAATCCATAGACTGAATACTTTCTCCCTCCATTCTCCAATGCTCATTTCACTACTTCCCTTCCCACACACTCATCTACTGCAATACATAACAAAAACCCATTGAAAATGTAACTCTGGGCTTCAAGCCACACTCATCTCTGAACCCAGCTTAATCATGCTGAGGGAGCATCATCAAGATTGTGTATTTCCATTCTCTGGAGGTTAACCTCCCTTTACACCCCCCAAGACCAATTTATTTTTGTTTTAAACAAAACAGCTACCATATGACAGTTTTTCAACAGTGTAAATTCCAGTTTTGCTTCTGTAGTTCATCAGAAGTTGTGTGCCAGATCTGAAAATGTCAACTGGACACAAAAAACAAAATTGGCAAAAAAGAGAGTGCTGGTCAACATGTGATTGCTGACTAGAGGGTTAACTCAAGCCCCAAGGAGCCATCTAGTGAATGCTCTACAAGAAGAATATTTGCTTCACCCCTCCCCAAATAAATTTTACTCTTTCAAATATAGAAGTTAATCAGTCTAAGAGAGAGATGTTAGTCAATGAAACAGCTTTCTAAAGAATTCCTCATTGTTCAAGAGTTTTAAAAATTGGCTGGACAATGAACTGCTTGAATACAGGGATTCCATTTGCTCCATCCAGGGAGCAGAGTGAACATGTGGGATAGAAGAATTAACAAGTCTTTTCTGCTGCTAATTGCTGTAATTCTGAGAAGGCAAATGGAGTGAGAGCAATGCAGCAAGAGAGCCAAGAGATGCCAGGATAGGAGGGGTTAACACTTGTCATTTTTAATCATACACTTACAGTGACAGAGGACTGCTCAGAGTACAAACACACACAACTCACCCAAATCCACTTTCCCCACTGGCACCGTCTCTTTATGAGTTATTGTGTTAATTAGCTGGCCTGCTCCGTTCCACAGCGGAGTTGAATGTGCAGTGATTGAGGGAGAGGGGACACTGTGCCCAGAGCCAACAACTTTTCTGTTCTGCACAAGAGTGGCTTTCAATGAGGCAGTTTTCCACTCATCCCCGGGGGAGCAGTCTGTACAGATGGCAAACAGGAGGGTCCTCCCTTCCCCTCTGATTTCCTGAGACTGTTCCTGGGGCTTGCTGGTCTCCACTGGAGCCTGGGGAGCTGCAGTTCAGTCTCAGAATTCCTCTCTGCAACTACCTGGGCTCTGGTTCTCCAGAGATCAGCTTCAGACTGATGTGCTACAGGCCTGGAGGGGCGGGGATAGTTTGTTTGTTTAGTTTCAAAGTAAGGCTAATGTCATGAAAATCACTGTTTCATCTAAAATATCCTCGCCCCACCCTCCCCCATCCCCAACTCTTTTCCAAAAAATTAAAAAAAAAAAAAAAGGATTTCAGGCTCAACCAAACTGAGTCCTATCCTTAGAAGGAAGGATGTGTCAGCTTAGTACAGGAATAAATGTGGCTCAAGGGAAGGAGTGTCCCAGCCAGAGGATTGAAGGTTGTTATACAAATTAATGTGGTAATTACAGTATCATCTGGAGAAAGCAACTGTGACTGTGTCCCTGTTCTGCTAAGTACTGTAAGCACTGTAATAGAAGAGAAGTCCTGGCATGGTTATAATCTCAGCAGACAACTCAAAAGGAAAAAAAAAAAAAGTAAAAGGTCTTTTATTACTGTGTCATAGATAAGAAGCCAAGGCACAGAGAAATTTTAAAGGTATTATCATCACCAAGTCACCATCATCTCTGGTGTCATTTTGGCTATACTATGTGCAAGACTAAATTGAAATTCTTCACAGGGGAAAGGGACAGCCACAACTGCTAGGACTCAAAGCCATTTTCAGTTAAAAATGAAAATTTCTGCCAAATTACTCTTTCTTTAGAGTGTCCTAGTAATGAATGAAAAGGATAAGAAAATCTCTTCCTTCTTCATTCATCCTTTGTTTTGGAGAAAAGTAATCTTACCTTGAATTCCAGAAGAAAGAATATATAGAGAGGATTTTTTCTAAATACAAACACAAATCCTAGTGGAAAAAAAAATCAGGACTAAGACATCCAAAATCATATTTTTTGGTTAATGAAATATGTCTTGGTTCAGTCCAAATGTGCCCCTCCAAAACCTCTATTTAAGAATAATTTGCAGAAGGTCGCATAAAGAGGCTTTAGCAGAGTAGTCTTGTTAAAACAATGTTTTAATAAAGGAAATAATGTTAATAAGACATCAAATGAGCAGTCAAAAACACGTGTTAGCAGCAAGACAAAAAAGTGTAAGTATGTGAGAAAGGGGAAGATCAAAATCAACTTCTGCCCATGCCAAAGCAACCCCATTACAAACAAAAAGGACGTTAGGCAGAGATTATTAAAAACTAGTCTATTGTTCAGTAATAGCAAACATTTCACACCCCACAAGGCAGAAGCAATAAATCCCATTGATTCCTCTGAGACAATTCACAATTAAATACTGATTTGCAAATAAATAAATAAATAAAGGCAGAATTCATTGTGGCACCTTGCACTGCCAAGTCAAAGCAATTGGAGTGGAATTGAGAATAATTACCAGATGTGTTGCTTTGTGCTCAAAAAGGCATCCATTATTTACAACTACCAGTGATGTTCCTTATTTATTCCTCCTGCTGGTCTAATGACTATTGCCATTCAGCGTTCTTTTATTTAATCATCAACATCCAAAAAAGAAGTATCTTTTTTCTCTCTCTGTTTTTTTTTTTTTAATTTTTTTTTTTTTCTTTTGGCAGCAGCAAGAAGGGAGAATTTTTCTAAACCCCAACAATAGCAAATTGCTCTAGAGGAATGCATCATTTTTTTCAGATTGGCGTGTAATATAATTATGTGCATTGCCTTCAATTTATTGGACTTTTACAGATGTGCAATCCAAATGGATGTTTCTTTAACTCCTGGAGTAATGCATATCTGTTTTCTCCTTGCCTATTTCTTGTCTTTTCTATGGAGGTTATTTCTGGATGGAAATTGACTGGTGGTCATAAGCATTAAGAGAGTCTGAAGGTCCCCCGGGGAACCCAGAACAGTCATATAGTTGTAGTACATGTAGCCATGCACACACAGAAAGGAAAGTGTTCGCGAGTGAAGAGACTCCAGGGACATGGATTTTCCTTCTTTATTCTTCTGTGTGTTTCAAACCCATTTACAGGCAGGGTGCTTGCCAGGCTCATTCTAGGTAAGGACAAAGGGAAAATATTCCTTGAGGAATGAAGAATTGATAGGTAGATATTAGCAGGCAATTAAGTAATCCAGCCCTTCATATGCTATGTCCATAATAGGCTATTTCATAAGTATCCCCACACTTTTTTTAGGAATGTATTTGCATGAATATCTATTGAGATTGAGAAGGATTTTTGAAGGAATAGGTGAATTGTCTCAGCTGCAGACTGTACTAGAAAACATCCCTCTTCCATTATAATATTATTATTTCCAGAGCTAAAACTTTTGGAACACCTCTTTTTCTCCACAGTTTAAAGATTGAACATTATTTCTTTAATTTTCCTCTCACTTTGGCTGTTCAGAATGTATCCTAGTGATTATACAGGGGTTGCCATACTTTCAGGCCTTTGTACACATTTCAAGAAATTCATATTTTAAACGAGGAGTTTTTATCACATTTACTAATCTTCAGGGAGCTCCCCAGGGGAACAAAGTCCTGGTAGGTCTGGCTTTGAATGGACACACACAAGGAAAACCTTTTTTCCTCCATTTCAAATGAAATCTGGCAGGTTCTTTCCACTCCAGTCACTGCACTTCCACTATAAGGCAAATATGACCACAACACCCCTGCAAAAGTGTCCACCCTGTATCACAGTAAAAGGATTAGACTAAACTGGAAGCTAGAAATCACTGGGGAAAGACACTAGGTAGCAGGAAATAATGGTATTTCTTGCCACTTGCAGTTTTCTTCCAGGAATAGTAAAAGTGAAAAAGTACAAAATTTTGCAGGGATTACAAAAGTTATCACAGAAAAGCTAATATTTGAGCAGAATTTCTCTGTCCCTGCTAGTGTCCAAACTCTTCACAACAGGATCTCTGAAGAACCAAGGGTGCAGATGACAGGATCTGTACCCTTTGGTGGTCTGTTACTCGTGTAAAATGTTGTAGAAGCTGGGCAGTCACTGTCTAAGAAATGTACAGCAAATTCCAGCGTACACACACCCACACACACACAGATCCTGAATGGCTCAAAATCTCCTGTCAGTTGTGTACTCTCATTGAAGGCAGACATCACTGCTCCTTGTTCTGTGCCTTTAATCTTCTGTTTTGCTCATTCTGCTCTTTAATCATCAGACGACTCCTGACAGTAATTGTGGATGTCCCTGGATAGCCCAGTAATAAATGTATCCTGAACAAACATGCCTGTCAGACTCTATTTATCCCAGAGCATCAAGTTTATGACCTCATGAAAGAGAATCTTTCTTAAGTTCTCTAAACAACTTTCAAAGTTAATCTCTACTTGTTCTAGTTGTTAACTATTTTTTTCCATTTCCCTCAAGAATTAGGGACAGCACCCTGAAAATTACATGGGTCTGAAACTTTGGACCACAGACATAATCTCTGTATCCAAGTCTTAATGACTGCGCTGCATTCTGCCATTTCAAATCTGCCTTTTGGGAAAACCAGTAGCAAAAGAACAGTATTGCAGGATATTGTTAATAGAAGTACACTTCTGCCCTCAAAGATTGCTCTTGCAGGAACATGGAGGACAAGCTCTTTTGCTGTATTCACCTTTGAGTATAGTACATCTGCTGTAAGAGTTTCACAGAGTAAAGAAGTGGAGTTGGAGAGGGGTTTCTTTCATTGTTAATTATTTGTGCTTTCGGTCTAGTGACTCAAACTATATTTAGCTCCCCATCAAAACCAAAACCTGAAAATTAAATGGGCTGGAATGGAAAGGTGGTCTCTGTGTCACTCTCTGGATTCTGTTCCACAAGATGCAATCCTCCTCGATTTCCAAAACCAATTTTCTCCCATCATCTTATGAAACTAGAGGTCATCCTGTGAAATGTGATAGCTCACCAGTTTTTATAAAAGAATGTGCCCTTCCTCACAAAAGCAGTGTTCATTAAATCATGCAGCTGATCAGATTGCTGAAGCCTTGATTGGCCAGCAGCCAGGGTGAAGAAATCCATGGGGAAGAGGCACATGGCACCATCCAAATAGGCTGGACCTGCACTAAGGTATTTTAATCACACAGCTATAGAGAGGAAAGGGGAATCTCAAAGAAGGGCAATACAGGAGCCTTATCGACTTTTAGGGCCAACAGGAGATAGGAAATAATCATCCAGCCACATCTGAGTTCCACAGTTAGCATTTATTCCCAGGCACCACTTTACTGCTAATCAGAGTTAAAAAATAATTCACAGCCTACCCTTGCCCTTGTTGCATGCCTTCCCTCCACAGTGTCCCTACAGAAGCTGGCAAAAAGTTGCTTGGAGCTAGTACCAGAAGGCAGCTACTTCCGGAGCAGGGTGTAGCAACGGTGAGCAACACTTCCTACAGGACAGAAAACCCAGTAAGTTTTGAGAGCAGGTCCCTGGTCTAAGACAAACTTCGGGCAAAATGATGCCCCAGAATAGCAGATGGGACAAAAATCCTTGTGTGTGCTGGGTAGAAGAGGGAAAAGTGTGCAGGAACAAGTGAGATTAGGAAGGTGTATCTTCTGTTCGAACAGGACATTGGGTTAGATGTCCCAAATGTCAGATGACTTACAGTGAATGTTATCTTGAGTTATGTGGCTAATTTTTTCCAAAGATTTCACATGGAATGAAAATGGACTGGATTTAAGCAACACTCTAATTTCTTTTTCAAGGTTTTCAAATAAAATTCAGAGCCATAGCAGGTGACTCAAAGACTAGCCAGGTCTGAATAAGAAACCAAGAGTCTGTCTGTCTGGGATTTGCAGGGTATGGATAACCTACACTTAAGAAAGGATAAAGGGAGCAAAAGAAGTGTCCCAGTATTCATCACAGCTGTCTGGGGCTCTGAGATGAAATATGCTGGGGATTTTCTTTATATCAGCCAAGAAGGAGGGAGTTGGCAGAGCATCCACAGTTGAATCACCCATTCCTCAAGCTTGAGGGCTTTGTGTAGCTCAGATGAGCAACCATTCTCCTGGCTTTAGCCTCAATACCAAGTTTGGTAGGGAAACTATTACATACACTATTAATGCTTTGCAGTTTTGCCTCTGCTAGAAGACATTTTTCATTGATTTTGTGAAAAATGGGTATATGTAGATCCTCTGTTCACTCTCAGACTTAAAACCTGAAAATATGGATGGTGTTATCAGCTAATATCTATAAACAACCAATGCATTTTTTTACATCCATCCATTTTTACAAGTAGAAAACTGAGGCACAGAAGGACAGGATTTAGACTAAGGTATAGGACTGAAAGACAAAAATCTCTGATGGCTGGTAAGAGCTGCTAAGGAGTCCTCTTCAACTAAGTTG
Source organism: Chloebia gouldiae (assembly GCA_003676055.1). Classification (NCBI taxonomy): domain Eukaryota; kingdom Metazoa; phylum Chordata; class Aves; order Passeriformes; family Passeridae; genus Chloebia; species Chloebia gouldiae. The sequence continues at coordinate 7,611,629 of QUSF01000029.1, forward strand.
AAAACTGAAAAGTCAGAGTAGCTGACCTTTCATTCATGGGAATCACCACATCCCTAACCTAGGGTGAGGCATTCAAAGGCCAAGTGCCTTGCTCACCAACTGTTGTCTGAGAAGTTTTTCAGCTCTTTGGAGAATATTGATATTGATTGTGGAAAACAAGCATTAATCTGGAGAGACAGACAAAGGCACATAAATAAAGTGCATTTGAGTTTAAAGAAAAAAGTTAGTGTTATGCCATTGAACTATTGACAAGGCTGTCACAAATATCATCTTGTCTCAGTGTAAATAAACAAGCTTAGTGCTGTTATTTTAGAATAAAAGGCCGGAATAGGTTTTGTATTGACTTTCTAATACCCACTCTAGAGTTGGAAGAAGAAAATTAAAGATAATGAAGTAAAAGTGCAAACCATAAAAGTGGAGACAGCTGGTGCATAGTAAACTGTGAATCTGAGTCCTCTTCAGTTCAGGAAACCAATTGTGTAACTCAGTAAAGGTCAGCAGCAGAGATAAGTTGAGCTTGTCAGTGAATCCCCATCTATATTTGGAAGGATGACGACTGCAGGGTGATACAATCCTAGTCTGAACTGATTCAAAGACTGGTGCTCAAGTCCTAGCCTTTGTGCATGCACTGGAGAGCTGGGTGACGTTCCTGAGCCCTGCCACTTTCATTTGAAGTTGGCCTGTGTATCCAATCCACTGCGCAATAATGTAAATTGGTAATATCATCTTAATTCTGTTATGTGACAGGGATATTTATAACTCCCTACAATAGAATCAGGTGTGATCCCAAGCTCTCTGCATTTGCCTTTGTTATAAAAACATGACCTGATGCCACTTGGTATCTTTTTTGGAGCTCATCACTCATGTCTTCATTAATTCAGACCTCTTTCTGGGTAAGTGTTGTTCCTAGAATAACCTCATCATCTTTATCAGGTTCTTCTTAGAGCTTCTTTTATTTTCCAAGATTCTGTGGCACTTTCGTGGACTTTCTCACTTCCCTTTTTCATCTTGAGTGAAAGAGGATAGAATGATTTAAAAAGATAGGAGAGGATGGAAAAGAGAAATCTGATCACCTAGTCCAGTAGCCCTCTCATGAAGGATAACTATTTTGTCCTTTGGCTCATCTCAGAATGCTTTGGGCAAGTTGAATGAGGTTAGACCTGCAGGCCCAAGATGATCTCTTTAGGGATGGCAAATCATGTGTAGGAGGACACACTTTCCATTTACTTCCCAACATTTGGCAAGTAAAGTATTGTTAAGTGAGTGAAGTTAAAGGTAAGTAAGTGGTGAGAGTTGGAGGGGTAAAAAGAGTTTGAATAAGAGGCTGGCAACATGATGAGGATTTTAAATTATGGTGATGAAGATGACAATATGAGGAAGAACTTCTTTATTTACGAAGAGCAGTTGAGGAAGATATTGACAACACTAACGACTATGGGCTGCTGCTCTGCCATCTCTGCCTAAACATCCCTACATCCAAGCAACCAAGGGATCAACAAGTCTTTCCACAACCATGACTTTTATGTATGATTTTGAGTCAAATCAAAATATTATCTAGATCTGAAGTATTGCAGACCTCAGGTTCTGCCTTGTGCAGCTCCTTGAGTTTTCAATTATGTTGTCTTGTAACATCCAGCATATCAAACTCATACAATTAGCGGGTGCAAATGGCCCATGAGTTGTTGAATATATGCAAAGCATTTGGGCAATCATTTAGTTTGAATCATGTTTGTTACTGTGTCCAAATAATGCCATTTAAATAGGTTTCTTTGACATTCCTTCCCAAATTCCTTTGAGTGGGAGAGTGCAATTTGAGGAGTTATTTGTTTTGTTTTCTATCTCAAGGGGGAAAATTTGGATTGAAAACTCAGAAAATCCAGTTCTATATCGAAGCTGCAACTCCTTAGTCAGAAAAGAGATGGAGCTGCAATTGTGTGGATAAGCTCTGATCTCCTGTACTGGGAGGATAAAGCAAAGGCCTGATACAAGTAGTTACACCACTTCCAAATTTTGCATTTCTTCCTTGGAGGTTTGAAGGCAGCAGTAGCCTTTGACACTTCTTCCTGGCCTCAGACACAATGCTGAATTTCAGATAGTGACTCTTGCAGTTGTCCTTACAGCCTGTGGCTCAGCCAGAGGTATTTAATTGCCTTGAAAAGTCTCATAGCAAATGAGAGGTTTCTCCATCCCTAGCCTCAATGGTTAATTACCCTTGCTGGTTAATTATGCTCACTAATTGTCTTCAGTGACAACAAGGTGGCTATAGGGTTTTTTCCCTACTGAATTTAGTTTCTCCAAGACTCAGAATCACCTTTTTTAAACTGGAAGCAATAAACAAAGAGCCAGATCATCCCCCGATATAGATTGACAGCACTGAGCACAAAAATACTTTTTCTACTTATTTAGTTTGGGATTAGAGTCCTTTGAAAATCCTGCCTGTGCCACTCTGTACTTTTGGTGGGCAGGATGCAAAAGTCCTGAACATGACATTGCCTGTGAAATGATGCAAGCCCACTATCTCTGCAGCATTGTTCTTGCAAGCATGGATCATATCAATAAAAGATTATCCAAGTTCAGGAATGAAAAATAAAATGAAGGAGAAAAGAATTGGGAATCATTCACAGCAGATCATTTTGATTGGACTGCAATCAACTTGCCAGGTTTGATAAGACAGGTATTTGAGAGAGTATTGATCTCAGCTCTTTTCTCTCTTTAATTTCATTTTTTGTATTTGTTTATACTTAACATTTAATAAGCTCCTTGCATCTTGCCTGCTGGTTACATGCAGCCTCTGAGTTATGCATTTGTTGCTCCTTGAAAGTTTTGTAAAATTTCTGCTGCTTTTGGGCCAGCATCCATTTCTGTATGGCAAGTAAGGCTTTAGCTCACATTTCCTCCCTCTCTTCAGTTTGTCTTGGGATGATTAATTAAACCCCAGTTTAATTTATGAGACCAGTGCTATTTCCTCACTACATTTTCACTCTGAAATAGGAATCCTGCCCTGGTACTGTGGTTTCTCTGCTTTTTTGTGAAGACCTGGGCTCAGCACCATCATTTACCTTCTGGTAGCAATTCCAGGTGCCCTCCACAAGTATTTTGTGAATTCACACCTGATAAGGTGCAGTAGTAGTTCTTGATTGCAGATTCTGCCAGGCTGCATAGAGAAGATGAAAGGGGAAACAGAGGCACAGAAGTGGAAATGACTTCTCCAAGGTCATATTGCTGACCATGTCAGAGCCTGCCTAGACCCCAGTGCTCTCAGTCACTCTCTGGTGAATTATCTCCAGCACCAGAAAACCTCTCCAGGATGATTTAAAAGGGTGTGATTTTAACCAAGCTCAAGACCCAGCAGTCTAATGAATCTTCTCCCAACAACTGGTATGCACATAATTCATCTCGTTTTTCAGGCTTTTGTGACTAACACAAGAGCTGTTCACCCTAACTTCCCTGTATGATTCATCTGTGTTTTGTATGGCTTTTGTTACTCAAATTGTAACTCTCAAGTGCAAGGGGTAATAACAAAATTAAAGAATGATATCTGATAGCAGATGGGGATTTGATAATATGAAGAGTGAAGTTTTTTACTGGATCTAGTTCCAAGCTGCACCAGTGTTGGAGATGGTTAGACTTGGGCCAAAAATAACAAAAAACATTGAAATAATAATTCAGATCTGATTTTTTTCTGGATTTATGTCCAGTATTTCAGATAGAATAGATTCAGAGAATCATAGAATTAGTTTAGGTCAAAAAAAATTAAAAGCACTGAGCATTGAGTCCAGTTGTTAACCCAGCACTGCCAATTCCACCATTAAACCATTTCCCTGACCACCACATCAACACATCTTTTAAATACCTCCAGGCATGGTGACTCCAGAACTTTCCTGAGCTTTCCTAGCAAAGCATACTTGACAATCTTTTAAGTGAAAAAATTCTTCCTGATGTCCAAATGAACTTTCTCTTCCACAGTACTGTTGCTTTCCTCTGCACACTCTCCAGTACCCCAAATAATGAGAAGAGAGACAGTTCAATTCCAGTGTGAATTAAGCCTTGTTTCATTTGCAGATTTGGGGTCTGTTCACAATAAGGGACAACAGGTCAGATAGAAACACCGTATTCCAAAGGGAAGACTGACTTAGAGTTCTACCTCCTTCTCTACCTGATTTTTCGTTTTTTTTATCACATATAATCCTTGAATGTGTTTAAAGTTTCCCTGTCACCTTACTCCCTTAGCCAAATAAATCACCACTATTTTGTTTACTTAACCAGCTTGATAGGATGATTAAAAGTTAAAATATATGAGGAGTCTATTATACTTAAAAGTACTGGGTTGTTGTTTAGACCCTGCTTTCATAAAATGTTGGCTTAAAGGAGTGTAATGGCACCTGCATGATTTTAAATGCCTCCTTTTGTTTAAGAGATGCCCATGAACACAGCTTTTTTTCAGTTGTTATTTTTACTTCTTCTTCTTCTTCTTCTTCTTCTTCTTTTCTTCTTCTTCTTCTTCTTCTTCTTCTTCTTCTTCTTCTTCTTCTTCTTCTTATTATTATTATTATTATTATTATTATTATTATTATTATTGCTGTTGTTATTATTGTTATTATTATTATATTAACCAAAGAAGGTCAGTGTGGTTTTGAATCAACTGTTTCACTCTACAGGAAAGTAAACTCTGATTAGGCTGAAAGCTGAGATGTAGGAAAACACAATTTAAAAACTCTGTAACTTTTTTTCTACTGAGTACAAAGCTGTCCACTCCAAATAGGAACATTGAGCTCAGCTTTGCTATTCTCCACCAACTGCCCTTTCCAATAATGACTAGTAGTTAGCAGAAGGAATTTTATTTAGGACTCATGTTTTGATAAGATTTAAGACTATTAAAAAAAAATTCCCAAATGACAGGCTAAGTAGGTGGTTAACTAGCTCCAAAGCACAGATCTAGAGCAAAACACATTTTCAGAGAAACTGCACAACATAAGCCCTTTGGTTACAGGCTCAAGTAAAATGAAATGGGGTTTGCAAATTCATTGAAATTAGGTGAAGCATTCAAGAACCATCACCACTTAAAGATATTGATGAGCCCTTGTCAGTACGTGCAAGTCCATAGCATTAATCATTCACATAGACAGGAATGGACTGTAGTTTTCAAACAAGATTTGCTGAGGGTTGTTGGACAGTTTGGAAGACGTGCTGCTGTAGTTGGTGCTGGGTATATTGGGGAAAAGGTGCACGTGTGGCTGTCCCTACACCCTATTACTGCAGTGCATGTCTCTCATCCCTCAGGCAACCCTGTTTGCAGCTGAAACTGCCAGCTCCTGGGACTTCAGTCAGTCCTGGCACCTTCCTGTGCCAGGGCTGAGGTTAAAATGCCAATCTAAATCCAACCTCTCCAGAGCAAGTCATGACCCTCTTCTTCCTGCCCATGCCTCAGTTTCCTAAACTAGGCAAAGTACAGGAGATATGTATTGATCTGTCTTGTAGAGCTGAGACACAAAGAGGAAAAATAAACATTTGCAGGATAAAATTAATAGAAAGTGCTATTGGATTTCATTTAGTATTGGATTTGTGGGAAGTCCAGACCAGTTGTTATGTTTGGAGCTTTCAACCCCGGCATGAAATTCTTGGTTCCTTCGTCTCCCATCATTAAGGTTTGATCCTGACACTCTTTACTAGCAAGAGTAAACACTGCTCTTTGAAACTGTCACAATGATTGACATGTAAAGCTCCACATTACATAGGGTATTGGGAGTGAATAAAGATTTCAGGCTCAATTTTAAAAAGCCTGAAGTAAAGATGGCTCAGTGAGAGATGCCTCCACCCCTTACTGCCACAGATTGTAGGTTTGAGTGCTCAGCACTGGTGTCCTTCAATATACTGTTGACCAGTGCTCCCTTGTCCTATCTGTCTCTGGTGGCTGCTGCTCAAAAAGAGCTTAAAAATATCTCAGTGTAACATTCCCAGAAGAGAATGTGGCTTCAATGTCTTTGCCAAAGCTCCCCTCTCAGTGTAGCATAAGGCTCAGATGTGAGCTGAGCATACGATGGCTTCCAGGATTTAATTGTGCAGGAGCAGATCGTGTCCTGGGTCGACTGGCTCTGCAGAAACAACCCTCCTGCCCACCACCACTGTCACCAAACACCACTCCATGCAGTGTCTGAGTGGTGATCTACAGCATGAAGCTCACTCTCAAAGGATTGGCCTAAATCCTAATCCTTACCTCTGTGACTTCTGTGTACTGCATTTGTTCCATCCTGTACTTCTTCCTGTTTCACTCACATAGCTCTTCCTCAGCATGGGTGAGCTCTGGAGCAGAAAACAAAGGTAAGGGAGAGCTCATGCTCAGTTCTTCCCTTCACCACACAGCACTGGTGTAGCCTATGAGTACTGGAGATGGATTATTACATTTACACCTTTAAAGTCCTGCTTTGGTGTAGCAGCTCTCTAGTATTGGTAAAATGCAGGAGGGATCTTAAAGGGAGTCACCAATCCCCCTATTTTTTCACAGATTCTAAGATCCCCTCCCTTCTCCTCCTCCCTCAGTCAAGGGGAAGGGTATCTGTCCCCAGAACTGCAGCAGTTGGCTGTTCAGTCACAGATTAACTGCTCCAGCTCTCTGCCTTATTACTATTCATATTCGTTTCCCCATCCCAGCAGGCAGTAAACCAGTAAAATATGTCAGCTGGTTAGCAGAATCATCTGGGAAAAGTTGAGAGACCCTTAACAGACTTCCCCTTCCCATTGCCAGCTCTTTGCTATTAATTCAAATAGTCCCCAAAGCAATAGGGGTTTTATTTCAGTTTTCTTCCTTTTTGTCTGGTTTCTTTGTTTTGTTGTTGGTTTGAATTTTTTGGTTTTATTTTTCTTTTTTCCCTCCTGGACCCAGCTGCATCTCTACAAATTTGATCTCCAAAATGGAAGCTTGGCTGAGCTGGAAGCTGTCAGCACCAATGGTTAGTAGCTGGCTGAGGCCACTTGCCAGGGAAGGGGGAAGATGAGTCCCTAGGCATCAAGGCAGCATGAAAAGTGACTACATCTAAATAGTCCAGCACATGATATCTTTCCCATTACTTTGATTCAAATCTCCTTTAATCAACAGCTGAGTTAATGCAGTTAGTAGGTTATGAGTGCTGCATGTGGATGCCACTGGATTTGAGTCCTTCACACAATTGGTTGGTAAATAATTTAGTACCAGTTTCACCTGGAACAGAATCTCAAAATAGCCAGGCTGCTTATAGCTCCTGCTTTCTCTCTTCCCACTTTTGTTGCCTTCAAAAGAGCTAGTAGGGAGAGGGTGTGTTTGTGCAGGCACAGCCTGGCAGAGACTGCCATTTTACATGTCACAGCTTCCTCCTTTCCCTGCCCATCAGAATCTCTCTTAATTTATTTTCTAAAAGAGAGGAGACGGGAAGACTGGGGTCAGGCCTGGGAGATACACACACAAAAAAGCAACTGAACATTCCTGCCTTGGAATCTGCAAACAGTAAGAATTTGCCCACACTTCTGCCACCAAACTCAGTTTCTCCCTTACAGCTGGTGTTTTCCAAATAGTAGTGAATTAATTTATTTGAGATTCCTGAAGCTCTTAAATTCTCTTTAAGGTCAACATAGCAAAGGTAGACAGAAAATGGTAATAACAACGAAGCAAATATGAGTTTAGGAAAAAGTCCTGGATGAGCAAGGCAAAAAGAATCCCTCTGAAATGCCCAGGAAATCTGGGATGGACCAAAATGAAGTCTTGAATTTCAGCTCAAACTTTCAATTTCTCTTTGGGTCATAATAATATCCCTAATCATGTCCCTCATCCTGTTTTATTTCTTGCCACACTTTCTTATCTTCTTCCCTTCTCCTGATCATGGTGACCATGGTGCACCAGGCTATGTACTGTATCCAATGCGCCTTCTTCATATCAGGCACCACCATCCTCAGCCCACCCAGCAGATGTGGAACAGACTCTAAATCCCTGTTGCTCATCTTTGCTTCCAGTTTAACTGAGGTTATTCTTGATCTGAACCATGGAGCATTTTCCCTCTTCTAACCCTATGAAATACTGATAAAGACAGAATTTGACCTCATAGCTGCTTTTGTGAGATCCTCTTGATTGATTTCTGTAGAAGCCATGGGGAGAACAGAAGAAACCATGGATAAAATTTGCCATTAAATGTTCTCCTAAAGAGAGGTAAACCAGTTGCACATAGAAGCTGATGGGTGAAGTATTTAATTTTGCTGTATTCAGGAGACTGAATTTCAGGAGATGAAAAGTGCCCAGATTCTTGGCTTTCTGGTGGCTGTTAAATTAAATTATTTAATTTATTATTAATTATAATAAATTATAAAGAAAAATTATAGGGATGTCTCTCACAGAGAGAATCACTGAGGCCAACCAACATGGAACACTTTGTGTCATCAAAGTCTAGACCATGACCACTTTGATCCTCAGACAGGTATTTAGGGTGACAGTGGTTAGATGGATGTTGCAGCTGGGCGCATGGAGACAAGCCCAGACATGCTGGAGCTCAGGTGGCAGAGGGATGGAGCTTCCTCTCATACAGGATTCACTCCTCAGGTTTCCCTCTGCCAGAGAAGTCTTTAAGGCTATGGTGAAGGAAAGGAATCAGTTCTGATGGAGGGTTTAATCCAGAGCTTTTATCTGGCCCGCAGGCCTCTGAATCCAGTCACTGCTCCACCAGAACTCCTGGGGAGGGGCGGGGGAAGAGATAGGGAGCCATCAGCCAGGTACAGGAGAGGAGGTCTCAGGGGACAAAGGACACCTGGATGGCCCAATGCCCCGCCCCCCCTCCCCGGGGGTGGAAGGCATCTTTTGAACCTGCTCAATCACTCAACACACTTCTGGAATGCCAGGAGTGCCAGATAGTGCTGGCAGGGGTCAGGGTGGGGAAAGGAGGAGTGATTGACACACTTGGGAGGACAACTTCACAGGGCAGGAACCAGGGTTCAGGGGTAAACCATGGAGGCACAATGCAACATGGCAGACCAGTGCATTCTTGTTTTCACACCCTCATACATCCCCAAAAGCAGTCTGGGGACAACTGTCTCTCCCTCAGACACCAACTCTCTTAGCACACTGCATTTTGTTCAGTCTGCCTGCCCAGCCACAAATAAACCTATTAGCCAGACCCCAGAGTGGTCACCCTCACATCAGAAGTTCTTTGAATTTCATAACTGCTTGTGAGCCTCTACTTGCCCACCCCAGCCCCCAGACATGGCTTTCCAAACATCTGTTATAGGACTCTGCATCAGCATATGAATTTAGCAGGGTTTTGTCTGTGGGGTGTCAGTTATCAATACAAGGATTTAATTATATATCTCAGCCACAGAAAAAAAGAGAGCTGCTTGTGCCCTGCACTGCCCCAATGTTGCACTGGTGTATGTCAGGGCTTTCACTTGCTCTTGCCTGCTTTGCCCTCCTGTTTTGTCTGTTTCCTGCTGCAGTTTCTTTCACCCGAGCAGTCGGGCGTTTTGCAGACGAGCTGCAGTTCAGCTGCCTGCCCATGTTCAGTGAGGTGCAACACTATTTCATAGAAGAGAGGACTGAGGCACAAAGACTTTAAGGTCAGAAACTTCATCCTCAGGTGCTTAAAGGCAGCAAACTTCTTCAGTATTTAGGGACCAGAGGGATGCGTGTCAGAGGTGGTATCACGGCAAGTTTGTATGTCCTGTTGACTCCGATATGAGCAATGGTTGCTTAGCAACTTTGAGATTATGGCCAACTATTCTGAAGCCTGAGTAAGGATTCAGACATTTAATTTCAGGGACCCACACTTGAAAACACTGGTTTAGGTGGGGTGATGAAGATCACATGCAGAGATGGTGGCTGAGCAGCAGGGTCAGAGCCAAGCTTGCTCCTCAATGCCCATTTCAATCAGGAGCAACTACTTACTTCCTCTACAGAGATGTTTTGGACCTTTGGTGTTAGGAATCTCCCTTTCTGTCTTGGCACTGTCTCCAGAAAATGGAGGATTTGTGGAAATGGGTGAGGTGAGGGCTAGGAATGACTGTCCACCCTAAGTGCCCCCAGCCAAAGCTGGCATCCTCACTGATGCCTGGGGTGATAAGGGGGTGTAGGGGTACTGGGGTACTGAGCTGCTCATGGGAGGTCTCCAGCTTGACTCACAGATCCTTTCTGAGGGTCACACTTTTGCCCGGCCTGCAAAACGGGAATAGTGATGCTTGAACCAGCTTTGCCAAGAGCTTTGAGAGGCTAGTTTCCCTCCTACAAATGCTAAGCAAGATCTAAATAGCAGTGTTATTTCTAGTGTGTTATCCTGAGAGTGAAAGGCACAAACAAGATCCGCATTTGCTGATGGTGACTCACTGTGAGCCTTTGCGGGTTGTGTGGAAAGGCTTGCTCTGATGTTTTTGCTGCTCTGAGATAGATTATTGATTCTCTTTATCTGGTGTTCGTCTTACAAACCCAAGGTGATGAGCATCCTGTTAGTTTCAAGAGCACTGGTGCTATTTTTCTACTGCTTCAAGGGACAGAGAATACGATCCAAGTATCCTCAGATGAGCAAAAAAAGCAGGTCAGCCTGGTTCACATCAATTAAACTGCCAGCTCCAAAAGAAGGCTGAAAAGTAAGATTGGATAGCAAAAGCAGACCTTGTCCAGTGTGAGGGTTGGGAATTTTCAATTAAATTGTATTTTGTTTGGCTTGGGTTGGCGTCTGTTGTTACTAAGTTTGCTAGGAAATGCCAGATCATTGAAAGCAGTGTCTTTAATTGGGGGGGGGGGGGGGGGGGGGAAAAAAAAAAAAAAAAAAAAGAAAAAATATAAAAAAATTGTCCAAATAAATGTTGCATTTTGTCATTGCTGCCAAATGAAAAAAAAAAAAAAAAGTATTCTTTCCCATTACAATAGAATTTGTTCTTTCAGAAATGTAATCTTATTCCCAGGTAATTAATCCAAGAAAATGTGTGGAATCTAACAGATTTGTATATACAGCTGTTAAGATACAAAAATAAGGATTTGGCTTTAACACAATAGAAATTTCACTGTTCTTATCAATCTATGACAAAAAAAGGTCTCTCCAGCAGCAGCTGCAACATCAACATTCCTTTCTTTGCAGCAAACCATCCAGCCAAAAAATGCTAGATGCAAAATTTACCACATTCTTCACAAAAAGCCTTTCTTGGCTCACTCCCTCACCCCACCTTCTGCCTTTCTTGAAAGCCATAAATATGAAGAGGCCAGTTGAAGTTAACTGCAAAATACCCACTTGCAAACAGGTGTAACAAAAGAGTGAGTCTGAAATGAGTGTTCTGCAGAAAAGAGAGGGAGAAAGGAGGTGGGGTGGGAGGTGGGAAGTGGGGAAAGGGGGAAAAAATAAAACCACTACATGATTGAAGGCCTTATAAATGTAAATGGTTTGACAGAAAGGGTTTAGCAGCCCTGGGTAGAAGATTGCACTTGCTGTTTCAAGGCCCTTATTTTCAGAATCGCAGCACTGGATCCCTTTCAAAGCTAGTCCCTGTGTTTGCTTTTTCAATCAGTGAATATCAGGTTGTCTTTTTTTTTTTTTAATATTCTCTGCACTCATGTTCCAGGCTTAAATGAAACCTGAGAGAGAGAGAGAGAATACGAGCTGTATTCTGGACCTTTGAAAGAGCTCATCCCTGCTGCCTTTATTGCTGCTTATTTATGAATCTCCCTTCTCCCCCTCCCAATACCCCCCTTCCTCACCAACCTCCACCTCTTGTTTTCCTGCAGCAAATCCCACCTTCCCCTTTGGATGTTTTTTACTTTTCTTTTTGCTCTACATTTTATCTATATATTTTATATCCAGTAAGTCAATCAGTTTCAAATTATTGGTCCCTGAGACAGATGTTTGGTGAGTCATTTAGCTGCGCGAAGTTCTTTAGACGGCTTGCTCTTCCACCTCCTGTTCATTTAAAGCATCTTTTGAGGCTGATTTTTCCTTTTCAAAATGTCTTTAACTGCTGAACGTTTGCTCCCACCGGGCAGTCTAATGATGTTGGACACAATATGTGTGAACATCTCTTTAGAGGCCATCTCCCCTAGGCTACATTCTTGCCTATAAAATCATTGTTTATTTAGTCCTTAGGCCTAGGAACCATCTGCAGTCCCCATGGCTCCTGTTGTTTTTAAAGTCCTATTAAGTTTCTGCACTTCTCCTCAGAGCATTATTTTATTTCTAAATAACCACAGACAACTTCTTGTCAACGCGGCCTCTGCCAGGCAAATTAGAGATGACAGTTTCATTCTTCTGACTGTGGTGAGCTCTCATCTGATGTTATTTAATGTGAAAAGCAACTGTTATTTAGAGAGTGATTTAAAAACAATGAGGAAAAAAAATAATAGTAATAATAATAATTTTAAAGGAGAAGATGGAGGGGGTGGCCCAGAGACTCTGGGTTAAGATGCTCAGACAGTGTTTGCCAGCCAGGACAATATAAGGAATTGGAAGACTCTATATAATGGTTATAACAAAAGAGAATCAATGAGAGTTGACTTGATGTCATTTTCAATCTTTCTTTTCCTGATTGGAACTGAAAATATTTCTGTTTGGTTTGGTAGGGTTTATTTTTGCCTTCCCTCCTTGCTATCTTTTCCCACCTCACATTCCCCTCCTCTGCTGAGTTGGCACTCAAAGCCAAGGGCATTGGCTGAACCCTGTCCTCCAAGGGACAGCCCATGGACTCCAAGGGGGAGCCCATCCTGCTCAGCCACTCCTGGCCTCATCACCCAGGAGCTGTGAGCTGGCAGCAGAGACACCAAATCCAACTCCCTGGTTTAGCAGCATTTCAGAAGCAGGATGCTGTTGGCATCAAGAGTCACCTCCCCCTTGCAAATCACTCTGTGTAGGATTTTTCCCTGTGTCTTAGTAGAGGTGCTTCACTTAAACAACTCTGGCTAAAAACAGGTGAAGTCCTTACAATGATGCTACTGCCAGGAGAAGGATGCCTGGGCAGCTACCTCTGCTCTTGCCACAGACTTGCTCTGCAGGCAAGTGAGCCAGGGTGACTCATGCCCACACTTCTAGAAATATTCTTCACCCTAAATCCAGATGTCATCATCCAATTTTTCTTCTGGGAAAGGTTCCTGACTCATGGTACACCCCAAACCATGCCCAGGTATTGACTGTGAGTGCTAGCTGGTGAGGCCTGGCAGTGTGCCAGTCTACATCAGTAACAAAACAATAGGGAAGACAAAAGCAAAACACCTGAGCCCAAACTGCCCCCTCGGACAACATGATGGCCATGGTGTTTTGACCTCCTCAGCTTATGAACAACAAACTGCTGGCTCTGGCTTCATGCTGACTGCTGTTGATAAAAGTGTGATCAGGGGGAAAGTGAAATATCAGTAAGAAAAAGAGGTAAACCTGTGTGATGTCTGTGAACCAGCCAACATCTTACTGCATCAGTTTTGCCACCCGCTGATCAGCTGTGATAGCTGAGCAGGAAGGCTGGATTCGGCTGTGTCCATAAGGCTCTTCAAGACATGCAGGGAGAGGACTGCAAATGGAAATGGTTGGGAGGGGATGATGTGTTTAGTGAGAACTCCTCACTGTCATAGTGCTGTGGCTCTGCAGCCAAACAGAGATATCAGGGAAAGAGGTTAAGGTAGCTTCTGTCATCTTAACACTGCCTCCCCCTGCATGTGCAGCATAAGGCTGTCAACCTAACCCTCACTTTGTGGAAGTCATGTAACTCCACTGAAGTTTTTAAAAGTCTGGAATTATATTGTGTTATATTAGCAGAGAAACAGCACATTACACTACTGAGAAAGGAGGCTGGCATCAATGGATCTATGCTGATTGACACCAGATGAAAAGCTGCCTTTTGCAGCAATCACAGATTAGTTTTCCAGATAGTATAATATTACTTCGAATGAGTGTTTCTGCAAACCTTAGCTGTTGCCATGCTTCTGCAACCCATTTGTCTCCTTGAATGCTCACACTGGTTTTGCTCTGTTAGAGCAGTCCACGCTACCCTTATCAACTTAGATGGTTTATCTTCTCAATATAGCTTGTATTCTAATCACCTGGGCACCTACCATCCAGTCTGAATTTGCTTTTGAAACAGCAGGGTAGCCTTATATCCAGGTACAATTCAGGGGGATATGGCAATTCCATTACTGTGAAGTTCATTTACTGCATGCTTGGGTGGTCTATATACTTTAGTAAATTTTCACTGTTTATGCTGCAGCTGTGAATAATCTCCTGAGTGCTGTTCTGTTCCGAATAGGTTTTCATCCCATCCTCAGCACCAGCATGCTAGAGAGCCCCCCAGTCACGCATTAAGTAGTATGACCAGTTTCTCTCCAGTGAGCCTCTTTGACATTTTCTTCTGAAAGCGACAAATTTAAGTGCACAACCACTTTTGTTTCATTGGTTTTATTTGTGAAGTCTGTCTCTATGTCTGCTCTTGCAGTGTACAGTAGAAAAGGCAAGATGAGGAAGTGTCCCTAGTTCTACAACTGAAAAATGTCTGCAGTCTATGATGAACTTTTTTTTTTGTGACAGCTACTTCTACAAAGTAGCTACTTCTACAAAGCCCTTGTGCCGTTTCAGACCTGACACTGTCATTCAGTGTCTCTTACTCCAGGGGGAAGTTGTTCCTATAGGTCCAGGTGAATATGCAGGATATTTGGAGAGATGAAATTAATACAGGCTGAGGAGTGCAGTAATGGGGCTTACCTGCAATTCTTCTCTGAAGAATTGGGGACTTCTGGCCCAAGGAGTCAAGCTCACAAAAAGTTGGCCATTCCACAAGAAGAGATAATGGAATGGAGACAATCTGCATAGCTGTCTCCATTCCTTGTGCCTCTACCCCAAAAGTGCAGGAACCCTTTGCAGGAGTAGAAAGAGCTCAGTAAAACTGAGGTGTGCTCACACTGAGCCCTTCCCTCAGCAAGAGCTTAATTAAATGGCCCTGACAAGTCTCTTAAGTTCTGCTTTAATTTTTTTATTTTGAAAGACAAAAATGAGTGACCAATAGCTCCTTTAATGAGTGACAAAAATGAGTGACCAATAGCTCCTTTAAAAGCTAGCAGAGAGGAAAAGTTACTCCAGGTGGCAATTCTTCTCCTTGGAAAGAAGGCAGAGCAATTGACTTCTGGAGGAACGTGTTTTGCTCTGCAGAGTAGTGGGACACAAGTTGTGGCTAGGACACAAAAGGCTGAATCTCAGCCGTGGCCCCTTTTGTGAGACCTACAACTTGGAGAGCAGATCCCAGGTTCCACCTCAGGCAAGGTTTAAGAAGAGAAATTCTTTGGAGAGGAAAGGAGTGCATTCTCATCCTGAAAAGGAGATGTGGAGGGGATGAATTAGTGCATCCCCATCCAAAATAGCTGAGATATGTTTGAGGATGGGGAGGGAATGTAGTGGTGAGTAGTTGAGTCCATCTATCCAACTGCACAGTCAAAGGGTGGATATATGCTTCTCCAGACACCAGTGATGTCTCCCCATAGGAAATCCAGCTGTTCCTTTTATATGGGGAGAGGGGAAGAGAGGAGAGGGAGAAAGAAGGGGGGAAATGGGAAGTGAAGAAAATTACTTTGAGCCATTACAATTGAACCTAGACAGTACTTGTATGTGACTGCAATTAAAATGGAAGGTCTTTTAGATGTAGGAAAGAAATCCTGGCTCTTACAGTCCGTGGAGAATGCAGTATTCAGTAACCACAGAGGCAGACATACATTATAAATACATCTGTAACTACTGAGATAGGTGTGAAAATGTAATTAACTGGAAACCTACAGAGTTTAAATGGACTTTTAGTTGTTTCAGGTTTTTTTTCCCCTTCTTCTTTAGCCCTCCCTCCTCCACTAAAGTTAAGTTTAGACTTGTGGGTCCTCTAACTCCCACTGGCACAGTGTAATTTAGCAAAGGTTGTTCCAGCCGAATTTGAAATTAATAATTTCAAATAGGCAAATCAATGATATTTAAAAGCTCCCTCCTGTGTGTTTGTACAATCTGCACAGGTATAAAAGCTAATCACATCTTGCTGGGGAAGAACATTTTTTATCAGTTTTAAGTAGAGCTTGGCAGTTTGGCGGGATCAAACACTATGTTTCTTCCTAAAGTGTGTGTACACCTCTGTAATTTAATATTTCTCATTAACTTAGTGCTGGGAAAAGGTGACAATTCCAACAGGGAGAGGCCAGACAGCCCCCTGAGAGACCATCTATCTCGTGTCACCATGAGATCTGTGAATAGAAGGAAGGGGACATAGAAGGGATCATGCAGGATTTGAAACAGGAAGTTAAAAAATAAAGTTTCTGAGGGTATTGTTTTTTTGGATAGTGTAAGGCTAGGTTTGGCTCACCTAAAAGACACAGAGGAGGATGCCAAAACACAGACTTCCTTCAAATATGTCTGCTAATGCCATACTAGTTCAGCTCCAGCACTATTTGTTGTTCTTTGTCATGTTCATAGCACTTTCAAATATAATATACTTCATGAAAAATATCAGAAAAAAATTGCAGACTCTACATTTTTCATAACATTTCCTTCTAGCACCAGTATTTTACTTTTACTGTCCACCTGGAAATAAGATATTATAAAACCACTCCCAACATTTTCTCTGTTTAGTATAATTTTGTATTTTATTACTCTTTGCAAATCAGAGAATCAGAGAATCATAAAATTGTTTGGGTTGAAAGGGACCTAAAGATCATGTAGTTATGAATACTACCCCCTTTCTAAATCCTCAAAGAACTTCAGCTGCAATAATTTCTTGCAGCAAGGAGTTCCATAGGTCAACTCTAGAGAAGGCAAAATATATGCTATTTCTATGCCAAGTCCAATGTATAATTTATTTTCTGGATTAGTATTTTGCCTGTGCTTCTACATGAAAAGATCCCATTCAGCCCAGTGCTCTCTCATATGGAGAAGAAAAGCCAGCTGGCTGTGCTGAAATACTCTTTCAAAAAGTTCCAAGAAGGAGGAAGAGTCTCACATTTGTATTCTCCTTGCAACATCTCTTAATAATTTAATTCCCATTAGAAGTGCCTGTGTTGTAGGGGGGAAAGATTTATTGAGAGATTTCACTCCAGGTTGGGTTTTTGTCTTTCTGTGTTTTCTTGGCATTTATCATGCATGTTTTAATTTGGATCTGAGTCTTGCTACCATCTGGTCATTATTGCAAAGAAATATTCATTTTCTCTGAGTGACATGGGCTTCATTCATCATGGAACTAGCTGATTGCCCCTCGGTTTTTTTTTCCCATTACTTGGAATGAAGTCTGAAGATACTTAGCACCAGACACAGCAGTAGTCAATAGAGTTTGCAAAGTTAGTGGCAGCTGGTAACTGGGCATAGGAAAAATTAGAACACACTTTTTAGGCTCTGATTCTTCCAGTCATTTCTGTACATCATGCATGGGAAGTGCAGCACTAGAGGCCAAGGCAACATTGCAAAGGATGAGAAGTGAACTGATGACTCCATTCCCCTTCTACTATTGAACTGTGAAGTGCTGTCACCATCAGAGTGAAACTTGGAGGTTTTTGCTGTCACCTAAACATAGGGAAGACAAAAAGGAGACAATTTACCCCAGAGGAATGTTGCAACAGCTACGCTCTGTTTCTCTCACAAAAAGAAAATACTTCCAAGATTGACAGCCTCAGAAGCAGTGTGAGTTCTTCATGAAAAGGTCTCAAAAGCCATAACTCAAGCTTTGAAGGGAAATTAGATATGATCACTTTTATACTCCTACCATGCAAGAGCCTTCCCTGGATGCCTGTCACTTCAGAAAATGGGCACAGAAGCAGGGAGCAAACAGAGGGACTCAACTAGTTTTAGGGTTATTTTCCACATGTAGTGACCCACAACCACATCTGCGTACCCTTTGCAAATAAATTGCTTCTGACTATTCTTTTCCTTGTACTTTCCACATCCTGTTGTATAGATCCCTGGACTAATCTTTTTGTTGTTGTTGTTGTTGTTGTTGTTGTTGTTGTTGTTCCCTTTGTTGGCAAACACTCCTTCGTGGCAGTTACTGCAAAGGGGGAGGCTGCATGGGTGATGGGGAGCAGTGTGCCTCAGTCTCTGCAGGCTGTGAAAGCTATGTGTCCATCAGGGGGTTGGACAGACAGTCTGAAGGACTGACATCCTTCAGCATCATCATTTATGTAGCTCTCCAAATGGGGTATAGCTAAGAAAAGGCCAGCCAGGGGCAGATGGCAACTTGGGATCAGTCAGGAGCAGAGACAGATGGCAACGTGCAACCAGTTGGAAGACAAGTTATTGCATGAGATTAGCTGGAAATGGATGGGAATTGTAAAATGGGACTGGTTGGAAATGTAATTCTGTATAGTCATTTGCAAAGAGCTCAAAATTAGACCAACGTCCTAGCTCCCATGGTAGTCTTGGACCTACTTATGTTTCCAAACAGTGCAGAACCACACAGATCTGCAGAAAGCAAAGTGATCTCCCAGGGATAAGATCTGGCCAACATGATCTCACTACAACCTCTGGATATGGTCCTGGAGATTAGCTTCTTTTTTTGGAGAGAACAGGACCACTGGTAGTTTAGTGTTCATCAACTGTTGTCACTGTGCCCAAGGAAATATGTTTAACAGTTTTTGGACACACAACACATTCTGTTGCACCATGTCGAGGGTGGTTTGAAATGGAGCGGCCAACAACTGGAGAAGGCGATAGAACAGCTTGCTTCAATTTGGACCATCTGTGACAGTGAGATTTTGGGGTTATGAATACTCAGCCTTCCTCCAACCTAGCAAGGCAGGGAGAGAGAGAAAGAAAGTGGGAACAGCTGTGAGTTTGCTGGAGGGTAGAACCAAGCTCTACATTGGGTAGAGCACCATCAAAACACTGAAATGACCAGGAAAAAAAAAATGTTCTCAATCAAAATTAATTTTTATTCTTCCTAATATGTAGCTTGTTTGGAGGCTTTGCTCCTGCTCAGAGTGATTTGAGGTTGGTCAGGTCCCATTACTCCTAGTGAAATCTATCATTATCTATTCTGTCACAGGCAGGAGGCTAAGCAGAGTACTTATTTATTTGTTTGACATCGAAGCAGAAAAGCAACAGAATCATCCAGCGGTAAGGGTATATGGGTAGGAAAGAACAGGGGCGAGAGAGGCAATAAAAATAGAAAGCAGTCCAGATGTTTACTGCACACTAAAATACTGCCTTTCTTCTCTACTGATAGCATCGAATGCTACTTTGTTTCTTTGGAATTCATTTTCTGAAAGTGTCTGCATGAGAAACATCTGCTCCCTCAAATCCAGACCTACAATTTGAATAAATTATCAATATCTGGCAGAGCCCGTTATTAATGGCTAGAGTTTTATAAGATTCTCCAGTATAATAATAGCAAAACTACCGGCTGGCATTCCTCCCAGAGGGACTCTTATTTGTCCCATTTTATTCTGTTCTGTATTCTTTCCTCTTTTACTCTCTGAATCTGAGCATCATCAGTTGATTTTTACCATAGCTCTTGGCTCAAAAAAAAAAAAAAATAGGAAGAAAAGGAGAAAAGCCATTAGTATCTTATAAATCAAAAAGAAAAATGACATCCTCAGATATAAAAGACTCTCTTGAGTGTTATGTTATTATTATCTGTACAAGGTTGCACCTGTGGTTTCAGAAACATCTTCTTCCATCAGAAATCATGATGTAGTAAGATTTCTCACTTCCATGCAAGAGATAAGTTTCATTAACTTCCTCTTCAGCATATACCCTAGTAATTAATGATGCAGAGCACCTTTGAGGTACCCTAATGTAGGCCGTTTATCAAAAAGTGCAACTGCATGGAAAAAGGACGATGTTCCTCCAGTATGATAAATCTGAGCGCATGCTTAGGTGTTCTACATCTCTCTTTTAAGTACAGCCACTCCTATAATTGCAGGGTTTGACTTTCAATGCAAGTTCTGAAAAATTGCCTTCTGGCAGAAGTCCTCCCATGCACGTATGGATGGCCACACACTAGGGAAAAAACCATCACGTCCCACAGTCAGCAGAGCACTAAACCCATGGGGAGATTGTGCAGCCTAATTTTTGGTGCCACTATGTGGAGCCTGTGGCAAAAGTCATTTTTTTGTGAGTCTACTTTGTCAATGGGGATTGAAGGAGAATCCAGCAGGGTATCTGCAGGGAATTTCTGCCCTCTCCTGTCGCCTAAAACCAGTTTTGACTGCTTTGGCCTGTTTGTTCCCCAGAGTTTAGCACTGGGAGATGCCTGTTATGAACCCTAGTGCAGGGTCAGGACCACCGATGAAGGCATTATTGCATGTCTGAGCTCTTGGCAGGATTAAACCAATTCTCCCAAACTCTTTGCAGAGAGGATGGAGGTATTTGGCCTGTAGGTATGCCCACTGCAAAAAGGGCTAAAAGGAAGACTTCAAGGTGCTTTGGTTTAAGTCCTAATGCAAAAGCTCTGTCATCATATAAGAAAAAGTAAAATATAGAAGAAGGTAATATAATCATGTCAGCAAATACATGGGAGCTCCAGAGTCCATATGTTGCCCTTTGTCACTGAGATTTGCTCAAAAAGGCTGGTGTCAATCCAAACATGAGGAGTCTTCCTCATGTGTAGGTTCTGAAAACTGACCTGAATCAAGCAGCACCCTGTTTCCAGCGGCTCCCACTAATGGAGCTCTGATGGATGGCTCTGAATGGATGTGTAGGTCGTGTAGGTCATGTAGGTGTGGATGAATCTGGCAGCCCATCCCCAAGCACCTAAAGGGCTGGGGAGTCATCAAGACACAGGGGCACTCCTGGAAAGGGGAGTCACTAGAACAAACTGCACAATACTCCTCTCCACATGGGTAGGCAGAGCTTTGGGGCATCTCCTGGGACACCACATGCCAGTATTTTCATGTGAAATGCTCCTTTTAGTCAACCAGTGGTGGTCCCAGTACTCACCGCGGAGGAATGCCACCCATGACTGCTCTTCAACTGGACACTGAAGAGACTCAAGTCTTTTAGTGCAATCATTCAGCCAAATCCTAATTCTGACTGAGTGGCTGATCTGTCAAACCCATGGCTCTGCAGTCTAAACAAAGAGGTTCTGTGGGTCATTTTCAAATCCTTTGTGAAAGTCCAGGTAGATGATGTTACTCTTCCCTTATCCACCAGGGCTCTCCTCCAGCTGTGGAAGGCCATGAAATATGTCAGGCAAAATTTACCCTAAGTGAAGCCATGGTGGCTGTTACCTACCACCTCGTTATTTTTCCATGTGCCTTAGCACAGTGTCCAGGAATATCTGCTCCATGATCTTTCTGGACACAGAGATGAGCCTTCCATTTTTCCCCTTTTTAAGTGGAGGATATATTTACCTTTTTTCAGTCACTTGGAATTTCAACAGGCTGCTACAGTTTTTGAAAAATGATGCACCATGCCTTAGTTACTTTACCTACCAGTTTTCTCAAGACCCACAGATGCACTTCATCAGGTTCCATGGACCTGTGCACCATCAGGTTCCTTAGGTGGTCTCAAACCTGCACTTATCCTTGCACAAGCTTCTAAGAAACCCCTGTCCTTAGGACAAGTCAGCTAGTTTTCACCCAAAATTAGTCCCTGTGATCAGAGTCAGTCTCGAGCATATGAGCTGCTGTGCTGCCTCAGTTGAAAACCTCCATCTCATGCAGGGATGGTGAAGATGAATTAGTTAATTATGTCAAGTGCTTTGGAGATGAAAAGTGACATCTGAGTGCTAAGTATTACTATTAATAGCAAAACATACACCACCTACCAGGTATTATTTCTTCTTTCCCCCCTAAAAAATATAGTTCTGAAGTTCAGATTACACCAGCACAAGTCAGAAGGAAAGCATAAGATTTTCAGCAAAGCATTTCAACCTAAGCAATCCAGAATTCAGAGGAGCCCATTTTCTTTGGTTCAGCCTGTATTACCACCTCTGTACCATGGTGTCCCAGTGCCAATATGACATCCTAACAGATCACAAGTCTTGCACAAGAATCTGCCTGTCCTTATTCCAGTCTTTGGTGTAGATACCTGATGCACTGTGTTCAGATCCAAGGAAAGCATCTCTGTAGGTAAGCAATATGCTTGATTCCTCCTCAGCAAATTGCTTAAACACCTACTTAAACAAAAGCACAGTTTTAGGCTTGAGAAACCTGGGTGCCCGATTCTTGGTGGAGCCCCAGTTTTACTGAAAGCCAGAGAGAATGGGAAGGAGAGAGAAGGGAGAAATTTTCTTTGAAAATTTGACCTCACATGAAATTACAGATTGTGGCATATGAAATGAGAAAAAAAGACTGCAAAATAGGAAATATTGTACTGTACCACAGAGGGTATAAACTACATTTCAGATTTGTGTTGGTATTTAAACCTGTTAGGTGTGTTCTTGCTGGGTCACTTGAAAACTAGACTTTGGTGGCAAAAGCTATTATTGATTTTGGTCTATTACAATATTTTAAGATAAAGATTCCAAAAGTGTTTTGCAAGACAGCAGCTAAGTTACAAATTCTGCTGTAGCAATGTGTCTTATAAAAAAAAAAGGGATTAATATATGGCAACCAAGGCCAATATTAATTAAACAAGTCCAAACACTGCAGTGTGTTTCTGCAGGGGGGGAAGGAGTTTTCTTTTCATGCACCACACAGCCAGCCAAATGTAAGATATTTTGAGAATGAAGCAATTTTTTGAATACACATATTTGTCCTCATCTCTCCCCCTTCTTTTCTTCTCTCTCCCTCCACAAAATTTGAAGGCATTCATGTAAAATGGCTCTTAGGAATTTCACACACAGTTTTATTTATGGTAAATTTATTATAAGGATGTTCTCTGTCATTGTCTGAGAGATTTATTTATTGTATCACACTTTTGAAACTGCTGATATTGATTGTTTCAAGAGTTTGCCTTAAAGGAAGAAGGGGAGAAAAACAACAGCAAAAAAAACCTCACGAATGAAAAGAAATGGCCATGTTGCTATCAATTATTTCATAATGAGATATGAGGAAAGAATTTTAAATATTATCTCTAGCAATACAGTTGAACAAACAATATATTTACTGGAAATTATACTCCAATGATGAATGGCTTGTTTTAAAATAGACTTCTCTAATGGGGGCCTTTCAGAGTATCAGTGACACACAGTCCAGCTCACAATTATTATTGCATTTTAATCGAAACTGAATTCCGTATTTCTGCCAGAGAGTGAGAAGAGTGAATCCCATTTGCAAATATCTCCATCCTGATGATCCCAAAACAATAACAAATTCTAAGCTGTCTAAAAATATTCTAGTGATAACTCTATTTGCCAGTAATTCATCCTTTTCCTCCTGCTACAACCCCCATTTGCTTTCTTTTTCTGTGTCCAGGTACATTTTCAACTGCAAAGATTAAAAAAAATAAAAGCTTTTCCCACCACCACCAAATGAGTGCACCCTTCCCCCGCCACCACTTCATCTTATGTAGAATAGGGAATTGAATATTACTCACTGAAGTTTCTAGCTATGACAGACAGTAATTTACCATTTTATTGTGATTCAGTGCTTTGGACAGAGGCACACATTGCCTGTCATGCTGTGTTCATCACTGACTGTAGAGACAAGCGTTGCTTGTCAAATAGTAGAGCCCTTATAATGAGAACACCTAGGTGTAACATAAAAGATTCACAGGCAAAAGGACTTCTTATGGAGGGCTTAAAACCTCTAAAGCAGTATGAGCTAGTTAGATAATACACAAACTTTAGAAGTGCTACAGACAGATATTTCCCCCTTACATCTATTAGGCATACCAAAAACGTTATCAGCAGAACAATATGTAAACCTTTGTGCAAAGTAGGCAGAGCAATTTATTTGCATTATCTCACACTCTGTAGAAGGGGTGAAGGAGAAGGGAGGTGTGTGCATGGGTGTGGGACATACAAACAAAACCACACAACATAATCAGGTGTGTGCAAGGGAAAACAAAAACCCTATACCTTTCACCAAAGCTGTTGGATGGTCACTAATGAGATTTCCAATGATTTTCATTTGTCTTCATTTCTACCAAGGCTGGCTCTGCATGGCATTTTTTCATAAAGCGAGAGGTAAGGTGGGACAGCAGGTTACAGCACACACGTCACTCCATAAGCAGCTGTCAGGGGGCAGAGCACTGACACTCCAGATTGGATTAATCCTCCATCAAACCTAATTGGAAATAATGGGCTGGATCCTCAGATTAAGTAAATGGACACAAACCCAGTCTTCTTCAGTGTCCTCTTTTATGTCTGTCACGCAGCTGCACAACTCACATGCCTGTCATTACCCACATGGCTCCCAAGGTTGGAGCTCGTCCCCTGAATTTGCATACCTTTGGCTTATCAGCACCTTCTTGGTCAGGTAGGAAAAGATCTGTACAAAATTTGACAGCGCTGAGGCACTGGAACACATTTTCCAGAGGAGATGTGGCTGCCCTATCCCTGGAAGTGTTCAAGAACAGGCTGGATGGGCCTTGGAGCAACCTGGAATAGTGGAGGGTGTCCCTGACCACAGCAGGGGTGTTGAAACTAGATGCTTTTTAAGATCCATTCTGACCCAAAACTTTCTCTGTTTCTGCAAAGGTTTGCAGAGCATGCAGGTGATACCTTATCTCCTCTGCCAGGGTTTGCTCAGAGTTGCAAGAAGTTTTGTCAGTAGGACAGAGCAGAGACCACACAAGGAGCCTGAGAGCTGAGTGTAAAGCCAGAGCTGTGCTTGTCTTCAGACATTTGGCCCCTCTGTGTGCTCGAAGCTACCTCTGAAGAACATTAAGCTCCCACAGTCTAGGGACCTCTGTGGGCACAGTTGCCTCTTGCTTTCCATCCCTCCTTCTCACCCCAATCTAAGTGGGCTTTGTTAGCTTGAGATTGCAAAGCCCCCTTTGAGTGTACACTTCCAAGGGTGAGCAGGGGCATATCTGCATAAGTGGTCCTATGAGAAGACCATACACTTGTCTGCATGAGAGAAGACTGGATTACAGGTTCGTGAGCCCTCTTTTCCAGACAAGTTTTTATCCAGGTTTCCCCACAATTGAAAACCATGTTAATAAACCCATGTCAGATTTCCTCTGGCCAAAGGGACAATGCCTTTCCTCAGCAGTCCTTCCCCTGGATACGCCATGGGTGGTAGGAGTTTTCTCCCCTCTCCTCCAGGTCCTCTGTCCTCCCTTTCCTGGGAGAGGGAGATGGAAGGAACAAAGCTGGATCGAATGCTTCTGGGTGGAAGTTGCACCATGTGCTTTTATATTTTCTTATCTGCACAGTAATGTGAGCACACAAGTTCATCAGTGCATTATAAAATGCACATTTTCAGTCTTAGATGCTGTGTTACAGAAATCTTTCTTCACACACAGTTCAGCATCTCATTTGCAGGCAAGGTTATGTTTTCCTTTAAGGGTAGTTAGAAACACAACCAATTTTAGGTACTAATACTAATTTAGGAAAGTGCATGTTCTAATAAAGGTAGTTTAAATGTATTTAGAAGCTGAGGAGTACTTGAACTTTAATATTGCCAGTTTCAGATAACATTTGAATATTAGTGAAGCTAAACTGATTGATTGAATTACTTTAGGGAAGGGTAAGACACAAATGCAACATTTTAGTTAGTCTTATTACATTTTCATTTAGCTTAAGGGAAATTGTAACTGCTTGAAGATTGGATATTAGAATGCCCAGGTAAATTTTTGCAAGATTTTACTTTATCACTACGTGCATATGTCACATGCTGACATTCATTTTCTAATGCTCTTTCCCATCTTTTGTCCCACTTCTCCTAAAAAAGAAAACAATATGTGAAATTGAAAAATGGTGCTCACTGAGGGGTTTAAAGACATTTGAAATTTGGAATATATTTTAAAGGTCAATTTCAGCAGTAATTATGTTATAATGGTGAAGCTTTTAGAGAATGCGAAACGCAAGATTAATATGTTGCCGGATAAAAAGTGGCAGAAGGCTCTATCTTGTGAGTGTGTGAGTACATGTGTGTATGTGACACGTTTTGAAGCTTGCAGGCTCCACCAACACACCAGAGTAGTTTTCCCAAGCTCAAGAGACACTACCACACTATGTACAGAGTGGAATTAGTGATTTAATTAGCTGAAATGAAATATTCTGGTTTACAGTGTGTATGTGTGTAAATCTCAGGTGGGTGCTTTAACTACATGATCATCTACGCAGCTTTATATTTTGTCAGGTGCTCTATTGGCTCTATGTGCTCCTTGTTGTCTCATAACGTAATGTGCCTTAGTGTACTAGACCAAGAAAAGAAACCTCTGAGTCACGACATGCCAAACATCACATGAGATTTCAGCTCTTCTAGAGTTGTGTGAGAAGTTTCAGACCTTCTGATGGAAACGACTGCATAAAACATGGTGAAGACTTAATGTAGCCAACAAACTTATTTGTCACAAACCCCTCTCTGCTGGCAATCCTACCACCCCTGGAATGACATTGTCCTGAAAACTCAGTCCTGGCTTTTCACTGGTACGGATGGGCGCTTTCATCCCAACAGTTTTTCAGTCCTCTGGCTTCTTTTTGGAAATCCAAGCCTGACAGCACATTTCTAAGATGAGCCACAGGGGTGGATCAAAGCCTGAGCACAGAAGGGAGTGATCATACCCTCTAGCTGTCACTATGTGAAGAAAATCCTGAGAAATTTTGAGGCCCCTCTGCACCTATTCATTATAGGAGTAGGATTCCTATTTCTTTTCTTTTTATCATTTACAAGTCAGGGGATGAGGTCTGAGCTTGTTTTCTTTTAGAACCAGTGAAGAAAAACTGGCAGGTAATGAATGTGTACCCAACCAGTTCTAGGTGGATATCCACGTTTTTGCTGCTCTCCTCTCAGTGCATAAGGGAGGATAAGTGACAAGCTCAGGGTAAGCATCTAACACTTAGGCACTTAATCCTTAGATGAACCTCAATTGCATGCTATTCACTCCATTTGCATTTAAATTAGGTGCCTAAAGACCCCAGAAAGATGGTAAGCTCTCATCTCTCTAGTGACAGAGTGAATATGAAGGCAGAGCCCCCACAGAAAGGGCTGTGATTGCTGTGGAAACTGTGAGGCACCTGGCCATTGCAGCAAAGTAAAGTAAAACAATAAACCAGGACATGATGTATAATGAGAGAACTAGTCATTTCCCAAAGCACATCATAAATAGTATATTTACAACATTAATTAAATGTCTGCAACTAAAATTATTTATAATAAGAGATGTGAGAACTTACTAGACTATTAGTGAAGTCAACTTGTTTCATTCCAGAAGGACTGGACAAAGACTTATTACACTGTATATGAAAGTCTTAAAGAGTTGCTGGCTTAGAAAAGTTTCTTTCCAAGATGTCTTCATAAAAATAATGAATGTGTTATAGAGCATAGCTTATGAGAGAAAGCCTAGTTTGTCTTGACTCGTCTCTGACATATTTCCCATATAAACAAGGAGAAAAAAAATATGTGCTGGTATCCTAATGAAATAATAGCATACTGTTAAAGAGAACCCTGGAAAACCTACATGCTGGTACCTTTTGTCTTTGAGTTTCTCCACAGTGTGTAAAGCAAGGAGCAACTGAAGGCCAACTGAAGGCAACTGAATGCTGTTTTCATGGTCAATAGTGCCTACATCTCTACCTGTGACTAAGACAGGGTGCTGGCATGCATCCTACCCTACAGTTTGCCACACTCCTGAATGATTAGCACATCCCTTGACAGCTTTGGTCCATGTCCAAGCTGCCCATGGGTCCCTACATGAAGGCACACATCATTTCGAAGACCATTCCTAAAAGCCACGTGAATAAATTTCTGTCAGGTTTGTCTTTCACCCTGCTCTGCCCTCCACTGTGTTTCCACATGTTCTGCATGGTCACAAGTGCTGATAGATCCTCATGCCACACCTCAGGGCAGTAGCACATGCCCTCATTTCCAGGCTTTGCAAACTGCTTTGTTATGTGGGTTTCTTTCCTGCAACTCTGAGCAGAACCTACACAAATTAAGACCTATTTACCTTAAGTGTGGTCAGCTGGCCATGGTGCTAGAGAAAGGTCCTTAGACCTGTTTTATTTAGACATGAAAACATGCCTCTGCTGCTTTTGGGAGGGAAGGGACAGATAATCCGTATCTTTGAGCATTGATGAGCTTTTCTGTACCTTCTCCAACTGTGATGTTGAGTTTGGAGGCTCGAGAGCCAGTTACTGTGAGCTGGTCAGGTCTTTCCCATTTCCCTTTTCATACACCAGCATTTATTCACAGTCCACTCAGCTGGACCAGCCAAAAAAATTAACAGGGAATGAAAGAGGAGGTGTAAGGACTGTTATTATCACCTCTTATTTCAATATTTGGATCCCATTTTATGAGGATATGAACACCTACCAGCCAGATAAAATTAAAATTATAGCCGGTAACTACCAAACTCCATTATTATTACATTAATTTTGACTTTCTTTTCCTCTTCCTTTCTGTGTTTGAGGTTACTGTACCCACTTCTTGTTTATTCCTTGTCCTCAAGGACACACACTATGAAGATTTATTTTCAATCAGTACCCTGAAGGTAAATAAATTATGAGAAATCAAGTCCCTCCAACCTCCTCAAGGAAGGAGTTTGATCCCTGCAACTTCTGGTCCTCTTCATTGCTGTTTCCCACTTAAAAAACATCGTAGCAAGGCAGTGTCTCTGTCATCTCCCTTCACACTCCAAGACTGTTATGTGTTAAAGGTCTGGAGCCACGGGGTATGCCAAAAGCTTGGTCATATGTTTTGCTATGATGTTTCCACTATTTCAGCTCTGTCTAGAAAGGGCAAATGGTCAATCATCTTCCTGAGAGTTAATGGAGCATTTCTGCAGCAAGAGGAAAAAGTGAAAAAGTTTAAAAAGAGTGGCTTATTATCTCAGTCAGCCAAAATTCACCTGGCCTGTCACCTGCCTAGAAGTCTTCATTTTCTTTTCTTTATTCTTCCAGATTTTGATTCCCTTGCTTTTTCACTTTTGAAGCTTTCCTTTAATTCTGTTGCTTCCATTTCAGATGCACGCTCCTGTTCAGTTCTCCAATTATAATATTTTGAACTTTAACATTAAAATCAGGATATCTGTCTAATATCTTTCCTGTATGTTTCTAAGCTCTTTGCAGACAGTAATTAACTGAATCTGATAACAATTCTGAAAGTTTAGGTGATTGGAGGCACAGAGTGCCTGAGTGTTCAGGTGCTTAATTAGTGGCAAAGTGAGGAAGGGAGCCCAGGAGTCCTGACTCCTCATTCCTTGATTTGACCATCTGATGTTGTCTCACATAAAGCATAGGAAAATATGGATCAGACTATCTCTCTCCCCATCCCTCTTCATCTTATTCTAATTACCTGTCCATATTTAATCTACTTTATCAATGCCAAATACCTCACCAATCTGCTCTGGGTACAGTGATACTCTGATTACTCCATAATACTCTGTCTTCTGGTCCTAACCTTTCCCTTGAGATATCCCCCCCCACCTGCTCTAGCACCACAATGGCTATTAATTATATCAAAGGATCACCTCCAGCTAAATAAACCAGTGAATCCAACCAAATAACTTAATACTTTTCCTTTCTTTGTTAGCAGGAGCATAGAATCACATAATCATGTAATTAGACTAGTTTGGGTAGAAAAGGACCTTTAAAAGTCACTTAATCCCACAGCCTTACAATGACGAGATATCTTCAGCTAGATCTAGTTGCTCAGAACCTACTCCAACTTGACCTTGAATGTTTCCCAGGAGTCAGCTTGCTGAGCATTGCAGGACATTTCGCTTTTGGTGAGGTTTACAAGCACATCTGGCGTGATTTTTTCCCCACCATGTGCCCAAAGTTTGCACCTTTCCTTAACCACTGCTAAGCACACTCCTTTATAATTTGTCCTGACAAGTTTAAATTTGTCTTTCACTTCAGGTAGGGACAGTACCTTGAGACAGATAATATAAACCTCTCTTTCCCATCTACCCCACTCCTGACATGTTGCATTTTAGATTAAGCTCTTGTACTCCCCTTTGTTCACTTGGGAAGAGCTAGGGGCCAGAGGGAGGGATGGGGATGTTGTGCTGCCATGATGGGAAGAGCACAGGGGGGTTCAAGGCATTCTTCACATGTCCACAAGGACACGTTTCAAGCTACCTTGCCCACAGTTGCGAAGGGAGCCGTGGCAGGGTTTGGCTGTTTCCCTGCTAATGTTTCTCGAGGTGTCTCATTACTGGTGGGGCCAACCTTCGCCTGCCCCTTTCAGGTATTTCGGTACAGCTGGAGGCAGCCAATCCTCGCACGTACCGAATCCACCTGTCTCAGTCTCTGCTCCGTTTCTAGTGTTCATCATCCTGCCCCATGCTGCCATCTCCCTGACTAATTAATAAGTGAGTCATCTTCTCCTGTGGCCTCAAAATGTATTCAAGCTGTCAGTGGCACATTTATTTATTTATTTTGTTGTGGTTAAAGGACTACTCTCCTAAACAAGGAAAGGATAAATAAAATCAACTCAGACAAGGTTATTTCACATTCCTAATTTCCAACGCTATTTTTTTTGCCAAAGTCCCATGATACTTGCTCATGTTTTTCCCCTTTCCTTCTCCCACCTGCTAACAAAAAAAAAAAAAAAAAAAAGAAGCAAATACATTTTCAAATCAAGATAAAGCCATCAAAGAACTAACTAAACATGATTAGAAAGGACCACACCTTAATGGGAAAAAAATCATGATTTAGACCTGGCTGCTTTCCAAATATCCCTGTGCAATCAACCAAAGAAACACATTTTAGAAAACAGAATTGTAAAAGTAACTTTGAAGAATCGGTTACCATGGAAACAGATCAGTAAATACTTAACTGCAAACATTAAGTGACACAGTGATATTCCAGAGCTCAGGATGCTTTAAAAGGATGGCAAATTTCACCCAGCTCTTTAAATAATCAACTCGGCTGTGCTTTGATTTTTCTTCTTTTTTCCCTTCTCCTTTCTTTTTTTCACACTATTCACTGCAATTGCATCCCTGTTCTCAGGCATGTGTGATAATGGAAATGCCAGAACTATTTTATAAAAGAGACTCCTGATCTTTTATAACATGGAAGCAGAGAGGGAGGATGCAGCACCAAATACAGAGTCAGAGCAACCTGTGGAGTCTGAAAATATAGCTCAAATTCATTCTGTTTCCCTATAACTGCAGGGTCAGAAGAAAGTGTGATTGATTGTGGCTTTTCACTGCAAGAAAAACCACAAACGACCAGCAATTTCTTGTCATCTGGCAGGGAAGAATCAGATGCAAGGAAATAAAAGGGTTATGGGCAATTTTAATTTAAACAAGTGGGCACATTTAGGTTGTGCTCTAGCCTTAAATCTTAGCTCAGATTTAACTCACTCCCAGCTTCCCCACTACATTTCAAGACCCAACTCCTGTTGAATTCAGTGGAGTTAGTATTCCCTGATCCCTTGGGGAGTCAGGGCCTCACTTCTTTCTTGGAGTATCTATCCATACCTTGTTTACTTATCTGGTCCAGTCAAGCAGGTGACTTCATTTGAAACCTCCAGTGTTTGAGGGGCAAAACCTCTCTCCCCTGATAACATCAGAAGAGAAGACAGCATTGGTGTTTCTTCCTGGGAGAACAGTGATGGGCAGCTGCTGATATACCTTTCCCTGGATACAGCTGCTAATTATGGAAGACTTTCACAAGCCCGCTTTCCCAAGATTTTGAATTATTGAATTTTCAGACGTACATCAAAAGGTCTACATGCTCTCCCCAGCCTCAGGGGAGGTGAGATGGGTCATCAGTGCCACACTGTGAAGGAAATCTTTAGGGATGGTCATGACCTAGTACATGATAATAGAATGAACTGTGGTTATTCACCTAGTCCCATCAGACGCCTCTTAATGGCTTTGCTCTTCTTCTTTAAGTTTTGCAATATAGATTTTGCTGTAGTTTTAAAACCTAACGTGGGCAGGTTAATTTAACTTGTAGAAATCTTTTGGGCAAGGTGATTCCTCTTTGGCTTCTGACAGATTCTGCTCAGAGCCTCTCAGTACTGCTAAACTAGCATATGGCTTTTCCAGAGTAAGGGGCTAGCAGAGAGGAGAGGATATTTTCCCACTACAACTCTGCTGTTGTCAAGCATTTGGATTTGAACCAGAGATCCTCACTGCTGAGCAACAGCCTGCAAGTATCTGCAAACACGGGTTTAGCTGTTGCTTTAGGAGGACCTTTAATAACCTGCTTGTTTTCATCGTTCTGGTTGGGTTTGAGGTTTTCTCTTCCCCGTGGGCTGGCTGTGTTATCCTACTGGAAGCTGAGCGGTATTATCCTTTAAGCTGATTTTTCTGCCCAGCTAAGGAAAAGGGACAGGCAGAGGAAAGAAAAAACACAGAGGCCAAGGATGCAAGGAAAAAACAGGAGGAGACAAAGAAAAGCAGTTTGATCTCCAGAGTGATACATTTTTCTTACCCATTTTATTTGCTGGAAGTCTGTATGACTGCAAGAAACTAATCTATTTCCTAACTAGTCTAGGAGTTACTAAAATGGACAGTGAAACACAGATAGAGGGGTAAACCTAGACACAGATAAGTTAGTAATCAATTTATATATATATATA
The DNA here is from genome assembly GCA_003676055.1 of Chloebia gouldiae. Taxonomy (NCBI): domain Eukaryota; kingdom Metazoa; phylum Chordata; class Aves; order Passeriformes; family Passeridae; genus Chloebia; species Chloebia gouldiae. Next base: position 7,644,147 of record QUSF01000029.1, read on the forward strand.
TATATATATATATATATATATAATTTTTTTCTTCTTAAGAGGTGTCTTTATCTCATATAACTGAAAAGTTGCCACCTGAATCTCTCCTCTGCACAGCTTGCCTATCTCTGTATCTCACATATATGCCATCTGTCTGGGAACCTCTGAGAGAAACCTGTGTGATCTTTGTGGAAAGAAAGTGAGGAAAAGCACATTTTCCTTTGCCTTTCTCCACTCCCTCCTGCTCCCTCCTCTGGATGTATGCTTCAAGGAGATGTGTGTATGTCAGGCAGAACTCAGCTCAGGACAGGGAGAGGAGAGGTGGCTCTCATTTGCAAAATCTGCCGTGTTTTCATCTTTGGCATGGTGGTGATGGGGTGGGGGAGAGGAAGGAGGTATGGCATGTCACTTCACTTTATCACTGCCTGGGCTCTTGCCTTGTCATTCGGCACTTGCCATGAATCTAAAGAGAGTTTAGCCTTAATAACTTCACAAAAGTACTGCACTGCCAGTGACTTTAGAGACGGGTGACAGCAAGCAAGGAATTATAATGAATTGCTGCAAATGCCTTCTTCACACAAATTACAGTTATTTTCCTCTGAGCCTGCAAGCCTTCCCACATCAGGATTTTGGTTCAGAAGATAGGGTAGGGTGTTTTTGTGTCTAGGGAAGCAGACATACATTTTTACCATTGCAGTTGGACCCCTTCACCCTTTTCTTTCCCTTCTGCCTCCCTGGGATTTCTTTTTGCTGATGGTTTGTTTCATATTTTTTTTCTCTCATGCAGTCAGAAAACTGATTTTCCCACTGAAAACAGTACAGTGCTCACAAGCCACCCTGTACTTTAAAAGAGAGTGGAACAAAGTTTGGCCCTTGTGGCTGCAACAATTTAATTTGGGGTTAACATCTTTCCTTTCCACCATAGTTATCTAAATTGGACTCTGAAGGTCCCCTTCTCCACTGAGGGCTGTTGTCATCCTGGCTGTTTGTCCATCCTTATAGGTGTGCCTTGCTGAGGATACTCTCAACACTCCTGCCTTCATTAACGCAGCTGGTGTGGTCTCAGTAGGGTGGGGTACTGTTCCTGCAAGCTTTGTTTGGCTGTTCAACATCCAAAGTGCCCATGACTGGTTCAGGCTGACTGTCACTGTTGCCCATAAGTAGATTCAGCTTTGTCAGTCTGTGATATATTTGGGATCTGACCATTGAAGAGGGTAAATATCACTCAAATACAGCATGGCTTCTTTTAGACTGCTGTTAATGGCCAGTATACAGCCATAACATGGCTTATAGCCATTTTTCATTTCTCCATCAGTCTCTATCCTTTCCTTTAACAGATATTTTTAGTAGTGAAGTGATACAGCCCTTGGCATTTCTAAGAAGGAATTATCTGCACAGACAGGTAAATTGCCCTAAAATTTCCTTGGTGTTAATACACAGCCAAATCCTCCATGTTAACATTCATTAAGCCTTCACTAGGGTTCAGATCGTAGCTATTCCTTGGCTGAGGACAGAAGATTTTCTCCTTTTGTCACCCTCTGTGCTGAACACAAGACTGGAGACGACACTGTCTTCTCTGTGCATGAGTTCAGGTGATTTCAGTGGTGGTCTGCAGAGAGCAGAGGATATATGCCACACAGAATCAAGAACAGCCTCCCCTAAGGTGCAAAAACAGGATTGTCAGGCAGTCACTTTGTGCAGCTCTGCAAAGGTCACTTCTGTTCTGGCAGAGCATCTTCTAAAGTCACTAGAGTAAATGGGAAGATTTATTTTGCCTGCCCTGCTTTTTGTTACAGACTGGGAACACAAGATAGTTTTTCTTCACAAGTCAGAAGTGTAACTCTAAGTGCACTTTAACCTCATTAACTTTAGGTATTTAAGAGCCTCTCTAAAGAGTTTTGACTACGACAACAAGTCAGCTGAGCTCTGTACAGTTCAGGCAGCTTTTCACTCTTTCTCAGCATAATTGTCCATACAACAAGGCCTTGCTTCAGCTGTTCAGTTCCTAGATTGGTTTTAAAACACATTATTTGTGCTATTGCCCGTGTTACTTGTTTAGTTAGCAGCTGTCATATGTCAGGATCAACTGAGCGATGATAATGCGCAGCAGAAATATTTCAATTATACATGGAGCTCTTCTTAAGAATTTAAAAAAAGAGGGATGTCTGTCATCTAAGCCCGTGTTATCCCGGAGGTGCACACCTGCTGCTGCTGGGTCTCAGGTGCAATCAGGACAGGTATTTGATCTTCTATTTTCATTGGATTGGGTTAGATTTTGTGAGGGGTGTTGTGTGAAGAGAGGAAGCTCAATTAAAAGGTGTTCAGAGAAACAAGAGACTGAAGAACAATATTATTAAAAAGTGAGATGTTTCAGTGAAGGATCTGGGAGTACCATACATGCCTTTTCCCTAGTCCAGTGTGTCTTTGAGTTGCCACTGACTGGGTTACTGGGAGAGAGTCTGTTGCTGCAGGCTCTGTGGTGTCAAAGCAGTTAAAGGGACACTGCCAACATGCTCTACCTCCTCAGGAACAAAATGTGAATTACAAGTAGTTTCAGGTGCTATGTTTGTCCTTGAGTATCCTTTGCTGATTTCTGTTGTCTCACAAACATGTTTTGAAATGCCTTTCTTTCCCTAGCTGCAAGGGGAAAACCCCTGATGGACTGTCAGTCACCAAAGGAGTGTTGCAAAGTCCATCCCTGGGTAGAAGGGTGATAGTTTCTCTTTGTCAGTCTCCCTCCAAAAAAAGAGTCTGTGGTGATGGTTCCCTGCTTCATGCACCTTGTCAATAAATTTATCAATTAAGTTTCAAGGCTAGGAAGACATCCCCAGGCAGCATCAGCACCTGCTCTTATGGAGTTTTCCCACACATCCGCTGCTGGCCTCTGTCAGAGATAGGATATGCTGCCTGGATCCACAGGCTGTCCCTGTGCAGTCCTCTGTAGGTTATAAAGTATGACATGTTTATTTCTTTACAGTTATGTCAAAAACTGAGCCAGCTCCTTTAGTGCTCTAATCAAAATTGAATTGGGCAGGGTTAGCAGTTAAGAAAATCTATATTTAATGTGGAGGTGACTAAACATTACTGGTGCCATGTCACAGGTACCTGATATTGCAGCTACTTTTGTCTATGGCTCTAAAATCAGGAATGAACCTGCAAAAGCCTTGTCCTAGTGTAGTCACACAGGATGAAAGTGTGGCCACGTGGTCTAAAATTATCCAGCTACCAAAGCTTAAGAGTTGCCATCTACTTTTTATGGATGTGGCAAAATGGCAGCTCATTGTGCTACCTTGTGCCTGCATGGGAGGCAGGACTAAGGACACTTATTCAATGAGTTACACCAGGTCAACAGAAAGAGGACAATAAATCATGTATAGCACAAAAATCTCTAATATAGGAGCTGTGTGTTTAACACTGTGGTGTTAATATGTCCAGATCGGGTTTGAGCACACAGTCAAATTACATTAGTGAAACAGCTAGCTCTGCTACAATCTTCAAGTTTTAACATTAGTTTTATGTAGAATAATAGAAAATAGATTTTCTGCAGCTGGGCATTAATCCTAGATTCTATCAGAACCCAAGGTTGAATCTGAAACTTTTTGAAACACAGTTAAAACATCAAAAACATCAAAGACATTTGAAGTAGCAGTATCTAAGATCAGCACTTTATTTCATGTGCCCGAAGCTTTTGTGATCCTTTAGCTGGTTCCACATACCTGGATAACGTTTAACCATGGCCTTACTTAAAATAGTTAAACCAAACACTAATATTCCTTTAAGAGGGCAACAGATTCCACCTTATCTTAAAACTTCCTGAGTGAACCAAGCGAAAGTGGAAATGTCCTCTTAGTCTTCTGCCCTTCTCTAACAAAATGAACCCAAGTAGGAAAGCTGACTTAAGCAATTACAGTTTTGTCAACATTTGGTTTTGTTCTGTATTGGAATAAAATGGCAGAATAGCAAAACCTGTCTTGGGGTACAGAGTTCTGGAAACACTGAAACTTTTTTAGTCTGACAGTCTAAAAACATTTAGACCATTCTTAAATTGAAATTCAATTTCCAAGTGGCCAGACCTGAGCTGTTGCAGTGCCTCAGGCAAATGCTGTGGATGGGGGGCACCATGGGATTTGTAGCCTGGCAGGGGAGCCCAGCCCTGTGAAGGATGAGGATGTAAGACAGCTAAACTATTGCTCTCACAAGAAATGGTTTTCAGCACTATTATTTGAATTGTGGGAAGATTCCACTTTCATCAGAAGTCCTTCAATTATCTTTTTTCAAACAACAGATAATTATCCCCATTTAAAGGAGAAAATGATCTGTGGGTTTATTAGAGAAATGGGGACATTTGACCTAAAACACTTTCTTGAAAGGCGGAATTAAGTGTTCTGTGCATAATTTTGAAGGGGAAGGAAAAAACTACAAAAGAAGCCAAAACAAAAATTCTCCTCTCCCTCTCAACACACACAAATGGTTTATTTGATGTGATGTTTGCAGCTCCAGTGAGTTTGACCAATATTCTTCCTTAAGAATCCACTAGTCTACAAGATTTTGAGACATTTAAGGAAGGGATCACAACTTATTTTCTGTTGCATAATTTAATGTTATTACTAATTAAATGCAATAATAATAATGAATGCAGTCCTCAGGCTTGAGCAAGCTCAGTGGCTTGAGTAGTTCAGTTTGTTTTGTTTTAGTAAGACTTTCTCGGAAACAAAAACAATAACAACAAAACAAAGCAAACAAAAAACATAAAGGAGATTATGAATATTTTTTACAAAATTAGAAGCTTCAGAGCTGTAGATGTATACCATACACAATTACATGTGTTACATGTCTTAATGCTTTAGTTCAGGAGTGTGGAAGGAATTGTATGTTATGGCTGTGATCTTCCTGAGTCTAGCAAAAGAGCAGTAGTTGCAAGTGGATTACAGCAGCTCTCTAGTTATAAACACCTGTCTTCTTTGTTGAGAAACATTCCCTATGCCTCTTTTAATTCCTTCCCTATTTCTCTTTCATTGCTATTTCCAGTAAGTGGAAGTGATGAAAAAACCTGACTTTGAGCGGTGTTGTCATCTTCTACCTTCTCCCTGTTGGAGCCAGAGTTACAACTCCACACAGCCAGGTGTGTGGTGAGGGTGATGCTAGTGGTGATAGGAGATTTTATAAGGAAAAAATATTTAAATATTTAATTTGGTGAACTCTACCTCGATCCTCTAGTACCTCAGAGAAGGAGAGGAAAACAGAAAAAAAGGATTGCACTAAGGGAATGGGAAGGGTAATGGCAAAGAACTGGGTGGAATGGAAAACATTTTTAGAAATACAGATGTGTGGAAACAGATTTGTAGAAGAAACTGTGGGTTGTATTGGGTGTTTCAAGAGAGACAGATGCAGGAGATTAGCTTGCTCTTCATCCTCTTCTCCCACTGTTTGTGAGGTCCCATGATCAGTGAGGAATGGAGAATGCTCTGTGTGATCAGTGAGGAATGGGCCTGCTGTGGGGAGGGCAGAGCAGGGATGCTCAGTCCTGGATGGGAATCAGGCAGAGGAAATGCTTGGTCAGCTTAGCTTTGAATGACGAAGAGAGAAGCCAAGAGGCAAAGAGAGGAGGAGAGGCAATTTTGGATGCTTTGTTAATTTAAAAGTGCAGTAGCACAGCAGACCCTGCACTTGATGCCCTGATAAGAATTTCAGACCTTTTCTTCTCAGAGAGCATCAGGGAAGGAAGCAAGAAAGGCAGAGGTGACCCTCAGCCTTTCTCTCCCTAAAGAGCAGAGGGAAAGGGCTGTCAGATGCAAAGAGGTCAGAGGAGCTCTGCCTGTTACCAGCCACCACTAGGAGAAAGGCTCATCCCTGCTTGTGTTTTGAACAACAGAGATCTTGAGGGAAAGAAAACTTACTACGTATCTTGCTGTAATGGATTTTCAATGCCTTTATTTACTAGCATTTGCAATAGTTTTCTGTTGGTATCAAGACATCACCAGCTAAAGATAAAGGAATCTTTCAACAGACTGTGCATAGGGTCAGGAAATAATTCTCATGCTCTCTCTCTTTAGCTTTGCATAATTGACACTGTGAATTATGGGGGTGAATTGGGGAGAACACCATCTTCCAAGGCAGCAAGGACTACTTGGCAGAAGACAAGGTAGTGAAGTCCAGTGCAAATTCTGTTGTCTCTTTTAATATCCACAGTATTTTACCTGGAGAGACACAGACCAAAACCCATAATGTGCAATGTTAAAGTAGATACTGCTGTTTGCTGTGGTTTATTTCACCCTTGGCTAGAAGGAAATCTGGTCAGTAGTGTAAACCCAAATTCCTTTTCTTCAAAACACTTGCTGACAATTTGGACAAGAAATAAACTTAGTGGATAAGTTTTATTTCTAGCCACCTTTATATGTTGAAATGCTGTGAAACATACCCAGCTGTCTAATTCCTTGTCCCCCTGCTCCCCACCCATGTTTTCTAAAGATAGTTCAACTACGTTCAGTTTATTACAGAATAGCTGGGGCTGGAAATTATCTCTGGAGTTCATCTAGATCAGCACCAGGAGGGGCTGGAGGTATTTTTATTTAGTAGATAAACTGCCAGAACAAAGAGAAGCCAGCTAGACTCTGATGCTTTTATTTGTGTTTAGTAAAGAGCAAGTTTCCTTGTCATACATCCCACACTTCAATTAGAAAAGGAAAGTGCTGGCTTTACCAAAAAGTTTCTGCCCCCTGTTAAACATGGAATAGTAAAAGTCAGTGGAAGACAGCAGTGGAATGATTGTTTCAGGTACTGAAGTATATGGTTTTTCAAGCAAAGGATAGAGGGTTCAGACAGAAAGTTTAGGTGTGGTGTGCAGGAGCTCTTATCTAAATGCACAGTCCTCGTTTTGGCTTTGGCTGAAATATAAGAAGGTGCCCATCTTAGCAGTTAGCAAAATCAGCTCCCAGAGGAGATGACCACAGCTTCCGAAAGCCTTTCCTACTTTTAGGAATGTAGCTAGGTCCTTCACTAGAGGCAGCTCTTATCACACACTAGTCTTCTGTACTTGTATGATCTTTCCCAAACTCACCTGTGGGGTTCAAAGAGAGCCTGGACACCCTTCGTCTTCCTTGACACTCTGATGGTGTCGTCTAGACTTCCTCACACTAAGCTTTTGACTTTAACACCCTTGGGATCCTGAAAAGACCCTGAAACCAGTTCTATGCTTTACCACCAGTGTTGTTTTCACTGGGCATATGAATTCCCTAACTATGGTACAATCAACAAGAAAAAAATTACACAAATCTTGGCATTTTACAAGAAAAAGCTCCAAAGCATTTCATGGTTTCACAACTGTTCCAATGTACAAATATTCAAAAGTTATTAATAAGATCCCAAAAAAAATCCTAGCACTGATCAGCTTAAAAAGATTTTTTTTTCTTAGTAGTTATATTTGGCTTCTTATCATTTCACTTGTAGTTTTCAAGTCTTCAGGGCTCAGGACTTCATTCATATTTCCAAGCTTTTGTTGTTCACAGCAATTCATGTCTGGAAAGGTATTTATTTTTTAACTGAAAACCTGTGATTTGTATACATAACTGCAGAACTCTGAGAGGAGTCATGGATCAACACATAATATTCTGACACTCAAAGAAATTGCTGGCATTGGTAATATGGGTTCATTACCACTATTCTAGTGCCTTCTTTGAAACTAGTAAGTATGGTTTTAAGCATGTTAGAAATTCAAGCAGAAAAAAAAAATATCTTGATAAAAGGAGCCAGTAGCAAATAGCTGGTCTGCTATGACAAAGATGGTTCTTAAACTGTGTAAGGATTTCTGGGAAATTATTTTTCATGAAGTGTGTGCAAGTGAATGTCTTTGATCCTTGCATCCCTGAGGAGGATATGTGCATCTTTTAAAGTGTTCCTGGAAATATTCCCTGTGAATTCATGCAAGAATTCACAAAGTTTAGCATCAATTTTCTTTAGCTCTAAGCAACTTCTCAGATGTATTTCTCTTGCATTCTAAGTAAAAAAGTCAGTGGCCACTCAGTGAACCTGGAAGGTGGGGGTCTTGGATATATATTTTTTCCTCCCCTTATTGCAAAAGACAAGGGTTTCCTTATGTAAAAGGGACAAAAAAAAAAAAAAACGCTGAGGAAGATAAGAAAAAACCTGTGCAATGTGCAGCAAAGATTCCTCTGAGAGGACCCAGCGGCTTAAGAAAGACCCTTTGAATTATCAATTCCCTTATGTTGTTCATTGATTTTCTCCTGGTTTTCCCTTATCTTTCCTTTCCTGTTGATATCTCTTTAATTGACTCCTGATTACAGATTACACCAGTTACAAACTGGTATTTGTCCAACAATGGAACCAGGCTTCTCTCTGTGGCTCAGAAAAACACATGAGGCTTTTGATAATTTTAAGATGTTTAAACTGAACAAACTGTTGAGAACATAAGATGATCTGGTGGTAATTGGCAAAGAAGAGTCTTCCTCAAGCAACTACCTTGTTTACACTCCCAGGGCTTTATACTGCTAGGAAATCCTGTATCCTGCAAGAATTACAATGCAGTAGAATCTGCAACTGAGCTCAAAATGTGCTTCTCAGACTCATTGTCAACTTCAGCTCTGTTTGCAATGCTTAGCATTTAAATTATTAAAATTAAACAAACTACATAAATTATTCAAGTTTCTTTCCTTCCCCCTTATCTTTTAACAGACACTGTAGAAGTTCAGTGCTAGTGAAGTCACACTTCACTGCCAATCAGATAGGAGTGTTAAAGGCATTTCACAATGCTGGCAGCACCTAAATGACCATGAGACTCTTAGGAGGCAGCTACCAAAAGTTGTATGACAGTGACCCTGGAACAACCCACCACCAGTGATCAGCATTCTGCACAGCAGTGTAAACAAGGAGGGAGTTACAAAGGGAATGACAGGAGGGATGGTTGTTCTGGAATAGGTGCAATCCAACCCTGTTAAATTCTTTCTGCTTTGACTTTGGGTGTCTCCAGGGCTTGTTGCTCTTGCTGCAGGGAACCTGAGGTTGTCAACAGCCATGCTGTGAGCAAACATAATGCAATGTTAAGGGCCTTTCCCCTTAAGGAGACATCACCTTGACCTGGTTCCCTTATCCCCTGGTGAAGTACTTACAAGCATCAAATGAATGTGTTCTTGATCTCTTCAGCTGCCTCCTTTCCTGCTGTGTCACCTTCATGGCCAAAGTCCACAGTAGCTGGAATGAAGCGCTGACTTGAAGGCATGTGCAATCTCATGGCTCTTTAGGGCCTCAGCCAGGTGTCTTTTTAGGTGTTTCATGTAGGTAGGCATGGCTCCTGGCTCCAGGAGGACAACAAATACAGAGACTGTTTTAGAAGGAGGGCAGTCAAGGTCTGGTTTATAGACAGCCAACAGAGAAAGGCAGCAATAAAGTGTAATTACAATAGGAAACATGAACTGAGCCCATAGTTTCAGTGGACTGTCTGAATCGCTCATTATACACACGTATTTTCTTTCCTGTTTTGTTCTTGCTATTTTCTTAATTTCACATTTCAAATATGATTTAAGAAAGCAGCCTCCACCATGTCCTCTGATTGTACTCTGGTTGATTTGTAAATCTTCAAGGACATGGTTGAGTTAGATTTCTGAGTATGTCCAGACATTGAGATACATAACAGCTTGGGGTTTGTGGGGGCCATATTTCAGCTGCAGGGAAGCAAATAAATTCTTTTGTCCATCACAGTCCCCGTGGACCATCCATGTGATGGTTCAATACAGGTGTAAATAATAGAAGACAAAATCCAAGCTATTGATGACTGACTGTTTAGTCTTGAGTTAGTGTAGCTATCAGGGATTGATATCAATACAGGCTGGAGGGGAGTAAGACAGATAAATTTATAATAAATATATAAATCATTTGAAGGATGTAAGGATGAACATGGCATGATCCTTGTTAAAGTGAAAGAGCAGTACAGATCATACATACAGCAGGAGGACATGATGCAAAGAGCTATCTGCTGAGACATGTGGTAAAGTATCAGAGTATCATCCCCTCTTTGCACGGCTTGAACATCCCTACAGACCAGGCAGCAGACCCACAGAGGAGGGATATGGCCTTTTTGCCACTTCACAGAACTTGAACCTGCTAGGAAGGCAGTCTCAAGGCTCGAATGATAAGTGTGATGGAGAGCACACTGCCACCCTTGCAACTTGACAGTAACTCTCATGATACTCAGGGCTTTCCAGTTAGCCACAGCTCTTACAAGAATTTGTGCATATAAAAGCCTATTTTCCTTTGATTTAAAAAGAGTAAAAGATTTCATCTCAATCACAAGTTCTGGAGAACCTGAACTCATAGAGCACAGAAGAGCAGAAAAAAAAAAACCCAAAACTACCCAGAGAAATAACTGAAAAACGAAGCAGAACAAGAACCATTTTAATCCCTGCTTATGATTCAGGGCAAGCAAGGAGAACATACTCTCCTATCTCATTTTTTAGCAGTTTGGGGTTGCTGAAATACAAGCAGGTGAGAGATATGTTGTATTCATTAAAGATGGATGTGGCGTGCTTCTTTCTTTTTTGGCCACCGAGAGATGACATTCTGTGTGTGGTGATAACTGAGAGGATAAGATGGTGTTTCTTTTGGTTTCATGCTTGCCTGTATTGGAGTAGATAGACGTAATCACCCTGGAGATACTGTATTTACTTCTCTTTACTTATTTACTGTGTTTCTTTTATTTCACTTTAGGGGACTAGGCTGGAATTGACATTTCGTTCTCTTCAGCAGCAGCCTCCTCTCTCAATGCAGAGTCTCTGGGCACTGAGTTAAGCCAGACAGTGGAGTGGACCTGCTGTAAATAGTGTTGATAAATTGAGTAGATAACACAGCATGGCCTGGCTTACCCCAGTGCACAGAGTAATAAAAAGGAGCTTCCGCCTTGGAAAGGTCATAGTATTGACAAGGGGAACGATTGTGGGAATGGCAGCTGTGAGACGCCTGTCGCTAAAGTCACTTTTCCACAAGAGATGCTGAAGGTCTTTTCCTCACTCCTCTCACCCCTCATGTCATTTGATTTAGTGGTGCTGGGAAGCCTGTAAAGATGAGGATCCCTGGTGTCAAAGAGAACTGAGCTGCAAGGCTCAGTTTGATCTCAGTTGGATCTCAGGCTCCAGCCAATCCCAAAACGGTCAATTGGGCAGGGACTTTTCTAACTTGACCAAAATGGGTTAGACTCCCCAGGGCTGGCTTAAGTGTCTTTAGATGGTTTTTCACGACAGCCTGTGTAGTCACAAGGTCTTAGTGAGAGAGATGGTGCCATGAATCAGTCACAAGACTGCCAAGCAGTTCAGTAGTTTCATGTGGTAATTTTTAAAAAGTCCTTTTTTAATCCTGTGCTTACATTTCTCAGCTCATACACCAGAGAGAACCATAATAGCCAACAGAGGACCCACCTAATAGACATCATTGAAACATAATTTTGGAAAAATTAGATCACTTGTGGGTCACTGACACTGAGCAGAATTTGCATCAGGTTTGCCTGGCACAATGGAGATCAGCCAAAGAAATAGCTCAATTAGGTATTTAGGAGTCTCAGACTACTGTGGGGAAACCTGCACCCAAAAATCCAGTCCTCAACAACCTTGCTTTCCCCTTTGAGCAGTCAAAGCAAATGTGGTGTGTTCAAAGACACCATAGCAGAGATGATAGAACAGAGAGTGCAGTGGGGTTGACATGCACCACAAATAACAGCAAATTGAATAATCTCTAAGGTCTTGCCTAGACTTGTGGTCCTTTTCATGTCACAGCACTTTTAAACAGCTTTCCAATTAACATACCCAATACCAGGACTGGAAATTCAGGTCTAACAAGGTCTCATTAAAAAGCAAGGCATTCAGCCCACCAGCTGAATTCCATGGACTATGCCAATTGGTACTGGGATGTGACATGATTATGTAATAGCAGCCATTCTGTGTCACATCAAAGGTCTTTGTAGTCCAACAATCTTCCCTAACACTGGCCAGCAAAGCAGGCTTAAAAATACAAAATTGAGAGCAAAGTGCTTGTTGCAGTTATTTTTGTCCCAGTTACTCTTTCAGCACTCCAGAGCTTATGGGATCCCTAAATCAAACTCGTACCTAAAACACTTTGTACATCAATGAGAAAGTATACACTAAGTGACGGCATTGCTGCATGGTGGGGAAAAACATTTGTTCTCTCCAAAGAAGCTGAACAAGTATAACAAAGTATTGATTCCATCACTTTATTTCAAGAGTGATGCCCATGGTGTATTAGGAAAGGGAGTGTGTCCACAGCAGAGCGAGTTCCTTAGCTCTTTAATGTGCTTTTCTGCCCTAATAGTATTATAACAGATGTGGTTTTCTGAATGGGAGGAGAAATGGTTTTGGCCACTTTCTCTGTCTTTTGACTATTTGCTTTCTACAAAATTGGCCTAATAGTAGTTTCCAACAGCACTCATGACCTACTCCCAGCCTAGGAAACTCTTGTGAGTTTTTTATAAATGAGAATGCAATTTTGGGGACATTCCTATTTTGCATGAAGAATTGGCCCGCATCAAGGACTAGAGTTTGATGTATCATCAATTTGTATCACTTACCACCATTTCAAATTCAAAGTGACATGGATTTGGAAACCTTGCTAGATGTAGAACTGTGGCAAAAGGGCTGAGCTCAGCCAGGGTGGGAAATTATAATGCCTTGAGAAGGTGACAGTAAACTGGCTCAGGGGAAGCTTAAGCAAGGCCCAAATGGTGTCCTATGCAAAGGCTACCTAATTATTTAATACCCTTGCTCCTGGACAATGGTTTCATGATGCCCAGAATGGCAATCCTCGGTTTGGCCACACAGCACAGTCTTCCAGGGAGCCAAGACCAGCTCATTAGACTGCAAGATCTGCACTCCTTGCAAGAAGCTGGTCCCCATCCAATTTTGACAGTCTCAGCCAACCTGTGCCATCTGTCTGGGACAGCTCCCCAAACACACAGCAAAGCCTTTCTCAGAGCTCCAGTCACATGGTGGGAATATTTCAGAGTGCTGGAAACAGTGGTCACTGTCTAGTGCAGTAGCTTTTGGCCCCAGTGGCCACTTTGTCACAGATGTTGCTGAGGTCTTTTCTAATTTCTGGCACTTCTGGAAGCCAAAAAATAATTCAGTAATCACAAGCTTAGAAAAGAAGCGGAAAACTAAAATTGGTAAGCACCCACCTAATGGTTAATATTCTCCCTCTCCCCTACCTCTGACTGCAAACCTCCCCACTTTATCAGCAGAATGACCCGGACCTGGATTCCTGTGAGGTGAAGTTAGTTTGGGTTAGTCTTGCAGGAGGCTCTGGATTCTCAGTGGTGATGGGGAAGTGAGATAATAGGACCTTCAGCAACTCACTCTCACCTTACCCTCGTCCACTGGGCACACATGGGCTAATGCATTCTGCTCCTATTGCTAAGGAAGTTGGGGTTATAAACATGATTTTCATAACTGAGTTTTAACATACATAGAAACCATCCAGCAGCAATGAGAGCTTTGCACAAGAAAAGCCTTAAGAAAGAGAACAGCTTCTCTGAAGTGTTAAGAATCCCAGCATATTTATCTTAATAAGTTTTATTACAGCCTGCCAGTTTAAACCTAATGATTAATTTATCGTATAAAATACCATCGATATATTTTTTAGTTTTGCTAATTAATTATCTCAAACAAAGGTGATATTTATAAAACTGTCCAGAAATGGTACGTGCATTAAAATTTCGTTGCAGCAGGAGATTAAATTATTACTAATATGGGATCAAATTATTACTGTATTGACTTAGTTATTTTATTACCTCATAATGGATTTCTTCATTATTTTCCCCAGGATTGTAGCATTCATGATTGCATTAAAGTCTGTTAATCTATGCAAATATCATTAGGAGCTACTAATAAACATGGTAACTTTCTTCAATTTCAAGGAATATGGTAAGTACTCCCAACATATTGTTACACTCTGTTAGTGTGATGGGATTAAGTCAGGCCCCAAGTCCTTGGGACAGTGGGTGTTCCCTGTGAGCCTTTCATGCTTTTCAGATAAAGTGGAAGGTGGGAATTTGTTCCTCTGCTTAAGAGGTGGCACAATTTTCAGCTCCACCACTGTAACCCTGCCTGGTGTCAACTAAGTCACTCATTAGTTTGGAAAAGGCCATGTCATAAATTTCTTCTGTATTTCCAGCCCTGCTGTCTATCCTCAAAAACAATAGCCCACCCCATGGCTCCATGTTTTAAAACTGTAGTGGGAATCAGATATTTTCTAAAGCTCAGGTCATGGAGTTGAGGCTTTTCTACATGCAAAATAAGGCAGAAGCAAATAAGGAAGGTGAATTTTCAACACTGGCATAGCTTTCGAGTGTCTCATGTGTGATCTAATGCCTTCACACTGATGTTCCAGAGGTGCTCAATGAACCATTTTTGAGAGAACTGAGATTGCTGCAGAGCTGTGACTGTGTCTGTCAGTGTTTGTATCGACCACTTAAAAAAAATGCAGACAAATATTAAGCCTTGAATGTTTCCCTTTTCAACACCTCTGAAAACTGAAAGATGCGTGCATGAGTAGAATGATAGGTAAGGGAAAATACACAGCTGCTGAATGGTATAACTATTTATCTCCCTCACCTATTAGTCTAATTTCACATCTCCCATACTTAGATAATGAGGTTACAGACACCTTTGTAGTAATACACGCAAAATTAAATAGAGGAAAATCAGGTTAAATTGGATCACAGAATGACAAGGATGGAATTTCATCTCCTTACCCAAATCTATCTGTCTATCTGTCTCTCTAAATAATCTACATCCATAGCTTATATGCAAGCAAGACAATCCCAACAGCAACTTTCCAGCAGTGATTTCCAACTGATCAGTGCTACATAATTCCTGTAATATTACATCAGGCTCTCCTGTCATTTCTGAATGGCACCTGAAGTGTCCTCTTTGAATTGACCTTAGACTGAAATCAGTTTAGGTCCAATTATAAGAGTTACTGAACTCTGGGTGCCCTTGTTTTGCTCCATCAGCATGTGCACCAAACTGAGAGGAAGACAGGCTTTGAAAATGTTAAAGGCTTCAGCTTTTGATACAAAAGCTGCATTCTGAACCATAAACAAGCAAAATGGACTTGAGATGTTGGTGAGCAATCCCACAGGGATTCACAGGAATCCTGTCTTCTCCCTTTAACAGTAACAACAGCTTCCCTCCCAAAAATATCATTAAAAAAAAAAAAGCCAGCCCAAAAACACTGCTGCAGTGTCAGAGCAAAGTGGTGTTGGATTAGGCATTTTCACCTCTGTAAATGAATTAACAAAATGTGATTGTTTTATGTTTGGCTGTCAATCTGTATTTGGCTCAAAGGGGATAATTTTTACTCAGAATGTGTTAAAAATTCCATAGATGGTAGCAGTCTTGGACCCTGTGAAACTCTTGGCTTTTTTGTATGAGCTGACCTTGTTTTGTTAAATAAAAAGAGACCCAAAACAGCATTCAGGAAGGGAAAAAGCAGAGTGAATCCATGGAAAACAAACAAACAAAAAAAAAAAAGGAACAAAAAAACACCCTACACAGAACAAAACATAAAAAACTCACCAAATTATTTTTTCTGTATTCTTTCTTTTGCTTTCTTTTTTTTTTTTTTTTTTGTATCAAGAAGAGCTACTCTTCATGATGAGATGTAAAATAAAAGGAAAAAGCAAGCCCAGAAGAAATGCAGGCATTAAATTGGATGGATGGGTTGAAGCTGTTATGCATTAATTGCATTTCAGGATCAGCTGGGCCCCCTCTCAGCTCAGCAGCAGAGCTCCAGTCTGCTGAGGGGCGGAACAAAGGACAGTAACAAAGCAACATTAAGGGTCCTATCAGGGGTCTCTCTGGCTGGTTTCCTTTCACAGCCTGTTGCAGAATACAAGCTCATTTATTCTTTGAGTTTAGACCGATTCTGCCAAGTAAGACTCTTTTGCAAAACCCCAGAATGAACCTCACAGCTTGAACTGCTGGAGAGCATTGGGACTGGAAACACAGGGAGCTGGCCTGCTTGTGCTGTTCAAGAGACAAAGGTTCTAACTTGCCTAAATTCTCAGGTCAGCCCTGCTAAGGGGTACGATAGATTTAGGTGTGAGGAGACAGAAATGAAAGGAGGATAAATATCTGCCTATTGATACCCAAAACATGAATTTAGAAGGAGATGGGTCCCACCAGAGTAGTTTGGCCCTTCTGTGCTCTGCATTCCTTTTGGGCAAGGCAGAGAGTGCAATGGTTTAATTTAACTTAAATGGAGGATGTAAAAGCATATACTTTGGACACATGTGAGGGTGGAAAGCAAGGTTTTCTTACTACTTAAATCAGGGGAGTTTTGGAGTATCTGGCATTGGTTCTGAATGGCTGATAGCTGCTAATGAAAGGTTTGCTCTCAGTCTGACAGGGTGGTTTTAATGTAATTTGGAACTTTAAAAAAGACTGTACTCCAGGGGGGATCCAAATTTTGTCATCTTGAGCCCATCTCAAGGAGCAGTGAGGTGACATAATTATGTGTTATAAATCGGGATGGTTGCATTGATTTACACTACCTGAGGACCCGGCTTAGCTCTGTTATGGCAGTGAGCTGCACTGCCTAACCTCCCTGAATTCCCTGCATGAATTCTACCCATCACTTAACTTCAGGCAAGACTTTCTCACATTGTGTGAATGCTAATTGCGCTTCTGTGCTGCAGCTTATATTAAAATTAATATATAATTAAAAAAAAAAGAGATAATTGAACTGACCCAAAATATAACCCCTTTCCTTATTTCTTAAGCACTTGAGTTTTAGCACAAATCTTTTACTGCAGGGGCTTATGTTGTGCCGTCAGTAAATGCAAAGAGCAATTAAACATTTAACTTGATCACAAGAAAAAGAGAAGAGCTGCTGTTTAAATGCATCAAGGAAATAAAAAGCCAAGGAAAACAGCCTCTTGGGTCTAAATAAGACAGAAAAAATGCACTACAGTCAGTTCAATTCAAGAACTTTGTTTATTGGGGATCTAGTACATTATTTTTTAAAGTAAAATTCCTGCTTTGCTGAGCTCCTTAGAAGGAGTTTCAAACCATCCAGTGCCACGTAGATGCCAGGTTGAGGTAAATGCTTTCTGGAGGGCAAGCATTATGATTTTCACCTTCTCTTTGTTTTTCTTATTTGTGAGGGTTACCTGGATCTTGGGGAATATCTGTTTCCAGCAAGAACTGCACTGTATTTACTCAAAAGAAGAAAAGAAGTAACAGACTTCAAAACTCTCCATCTTTACTGATATTCCTCATTTTTTTGTTTCACACATTTTCCTGTTCTGCTAAAAGCACATAATCTAACCTATGAGTCATCTTGGTCAGTGCTGCTGCCTATACCCAAAGTATTAATAAGAGGAATTAGTCCTGTTTGTCAGTTTGTCTGTGAATGAGAGATGTGGGATTAAGTCGCTAGATGATATTTGTTTTCTGTAGCTTATAGAGAATGTTTATTCAGTTGCCATAAGGACATCGGGGTCATGCAGCCTGATATGCAGCTTGAGCAGGCAACTGCAGTGTGCAGCCCCATTCATAGGGGAGACAAGTGCCTATCAGAGAAAGCAGTCCTGATTTGACATTCTGGTTTTCTGAGGGGCCTGCCTTAAAAATGCCCTTGGAGTCTGTTTCCCCAGGACAAAAGGATGCACAACAACACACACTCAAAAAGGCCTCACTCCTGGTAAGGGGTGAATGGGAAAAGCAGATAAGTAATGGGACTCCAGGGCTGCTGTCAACCTGACAGCATCTTAACAAAGATACAGAGGAATTTTAGGGGGCCTAATTTAATAGGATTTGTCAAGTCTTTTCACGGGACACTATGTTTTCCATTTTCAGGACAGCCTTCTTGATTCTGGTGGGTGGTTTAGGAAAGGGGACCAGCGCCAGAAAGCCAGACAAACAGGTAATGAGGTTGCTCATCACCTCTGTGGGCTATCAGGGTATGAGCTGCTGAGATAATATTTTTGGAAGAGTCCAACACAGGAAGATTCTGAAATGGGGTGCTGGTCACCAGGAAGGCTGCCAGGTGCCCAGAACAGACTTTCCCCAGAATTTAAAACAATGGGAGACCAATGGTCTGAACCCATTTCCCTACATTTTAGGAGGGAATCTGAATACCAGAAAAACTGAACCTATTTCTTCCTGCTCTGAGATTTTTAAGAATTTAGGATTTAGAGTGTTGCTTCATGGAAACAGCTTTAGAAGTTTATAGGTTTAATTCAGAAAAAAATGGGAAAACAACTCAAATATCAACTGCTTTCTGCCTGCAAAAGGATTTTCTTCTCAGCTCTTGAGAAGATACACCTAGACTCAGGCATGCCTGTGACACAGAGAGGCTCTATATTTGCCAGTCTCAATTTTTAGGGGGATTGCAATATCAGACACAAAGCAACATTTTCTCTAGTAGATTGTGCCACTAATATAATAAGGGTCTAATATATTAATGAATAAAGATCTATAATATGCTAATATTTCTGCATTGCATTAATATTATATTAGATTAATGTATTATTATGCTAATAAGTCTGTTAAAAATGCAAAATATAATTATACATTTTGTATGGCTCCACTTTTGAAATCTGATTCCTGCCCTAGACACACTTGTGTGTGTATTTCTAGAAATTGTATTACCTGCTGTGCAAAGTTAGCTTGATCTACACCTGATGTCTTTCATCAAGCACCCCAAGCAGCCGAGAGAGGATTTCATACTCCCAAACCCATTAATAGGTGAAACAGATTAAGTGCTTTAGCAGGTCTGCATTTCAGCTGTGGGAGAGACAGACTAACAGCAATGCTTTACACACTCCTCACTCTCTCTTGGAATTTACCTTTCTTTTCACTGAGCAGCTGATTGACAGAGGACCTTCCTTTGAGTGGACCTGTTGTGGCTGGAGGGGGTAACACACCTAAATCCCGGCAAGCCAATCCCCTAAGAGAAGGTGCTATATGTGACTTGTTGAAAGACATCCCTTTCTCTGTGGTGTTTTCTTTTGTCAAGTTTAGGCAGGTCCCAGCTCAGTGTGTTTATATAATTTATTCTTTAATGGTTAATTTCCCCCAACACTATAAAAGGAGCCTAATCCACAGGCAGAAAAGGCTGTGACTTCCTCTGGACAGCTAATTCTGAACAATAGGGCACTGTGTGTCTGATTTTCCCCCTGGTCCCAGCCCTTGCTATGCTTCTGCTCCCCTGTCACTGTTAAAAGAGAATTTTCATGTGCCTCCCACTCTCCATAAATATATCCACATTCCTGCTCACTCCTGAATAATGGCATTTGGAGGAGAGGTCTCCTGCAGATCTTTCTGCCACAGCTAAATGTTCACTTGATTGCTTTTAGATGGGCCAATTAAGAATGAAAAGGGAAAGTGAACAGCATGGTTTTGTTTTGTTTTAAAAATGTCATGTTTGCCAAGTTTATTAAGCAGGAGCTTAGAACGAATATTGAATTTTCAAAGACTGGCTCGGATCAAATTTGGAAAAGAAAGTGGAAGGACATGTCCTTCCCCTTATCCCTGTCAGGATAACTCGCTGCCCTGTATCAATGTCTGCATCTTGTGGCACCAGCCATTTAATGGATGTTACAACAGACATCTTTAATGAAAGAACAGGGTTTCTGTTACCTGTCTGAAGATCTATTCACTTCTTTATTGCTTTTGGAAAGAGGCAGAGAATTGAACGGAGAAGGTTTCTGACCAAGAGAAATCCTTTCTAACAGGGAAGAAAGAAAGAAACTATATGCATAGAACTCATGGTCTGGGGAGGCTGAGGATCTCTGTCACTGGAGGCTGGTTAAAAATGGGAGAAATGTATCTGTCAATAAAAACACACTTGAATGTGGTTCTGCATTGTGGCAATTGAGCTAGGGGGCTTCTCCAGGTTCCTGACAAACCTTTCCTCTAGCTCTGGCCCTTCATTTATAGGCAGCAGATTAAGGCTTTGTGAAGACCCTCACAGTTTTCAGGGTTTGTTTGTTTGGTACACATATAGCAAAGAAGTTGGGATGGCATGGAATTGTCCTTAACTGCTGAACAGGAAGAACAGTTTATAAGTACATCATAAAACTCAGAAGTGTGCTCAATTTCACAGGATTTAAGGCTTCCATAAGCATCTACATGCTTCACACAGCCTACCTGTATAGATAGCACTGCCTTATGCATTAATAATTTTGTCATGTGGTGGCTGATTCTGTCACAGTAAAGATCCTGCTTCCATTAACAGCGACTGGATTTCTCTTTCAGAGCAAGAGAAAGAAATCCATATCTCTGGAAGTGAAAATCTAAACATTTCATGATTATTTTCCATGGCTATTCAGTATAATTTTTATATGTATGCATGCATGAGTGATGATGAACATATGTGACTCCCTGACTTGAACTTAGGACACATGGTGTCCTAAGTTTATTTTTACTGTATCATACCACTCATCTGACTCCCAAATTTCACTCTTTTCAGGGCAGCAGCTGAATGATTATATACTGCATGAAGATACACAAAGCATGGAATTCCCAGCTCTGGTCTATAAAATAGGAAACTCATACTCACATTTTTACGCTGTCCATGTTTTAAACTTGCTGGTGGTATTCAAGAAGTCCCACAGCAAATTCCATTTATGTTATTTTCATTATTAGCATTATTATTTTAATCCATGACTCATGCACCGCCATTTGCTGTGGATCTTCCAAGTTGATGGTCAAGTGGTTTCAAACTGTTTCATCCACTTGAAGTTCAGTGGAGCTACACTGATTTACATGAGCTTAGACTTTTGTCCAAAGTTTCTATTGAAAGTGACAGAAAGCTTTTTGCTGGTCTGTCTCTCCCTGGGAAAGATAATGCTTTTCACAGGAAAGCTGCTATTTGGTGTGTTCCCTTATGTAACAGCACTGCTGGTAAAGGAGAGACATCAAAAACATGAGGACTCTAACACTCACAGAATGGCTCAGGGTGTTAAAGTGACCAACCTCTCCACAGCATAATGCTGTGCGGTTGTCAAACAAGTCCACAGAAGCAGGATTTTATCAAAATCTTTTCTTCAGTTTCTGCAGATATCTTCAATCTACATTTGTGTGGAACAGAGATTTAAATGTAGATTATTACTCCAGCCTTTTGTTTTACCTGAGTTAACCTGCTTAGGAAAAATCTTCCTGTCCTGCCTTCCACCTATATTTCTGCACTGATACATATCTGAAATATTTCTTTTTCTTCTCCCAACACAACCAGAGCAGAAGTTAACCATGTTGACTGGCTTCTTGTTTAAGTGGTATGTTGGCTATTTTATAGGTTTTTTGACCTCTAATTGGTCCATCCACAAGAGGAGATAAAAGTACCCCTATGCACTTCATCTATAACCTTAGATCTGCTGGATAAGTTCAGATATTTCGGGGTTGATATTTATGAAACCATCAGCATCTTTAAGAAGTGTATGGGCTGAAAAGCAAGAAAAGCCTTGCAGAGGGGAGATTATGTTGCATATCTCTGCGTCAAAGACTAACCCAGACATTCCTGTGCCAGGCCCTGGAAAGAGAGTTTGCTGCAGGAATCCTAAGTTGTAGATGCCTGGTAGCTCATTGTCTATCAGTGAATGTGTTTTCTCCTCTTGTGTTTGTTTCATACCAGAATAAATGAGGAAAGATTGGCCTGTAAGGCTTATACAGAATGCAATTTCCTTTCTATATAATGCTCCTCCTTTTGACAGAGAGGCTTCTTTTTCCCTCTAACTATTTCTGTTTTTCTTTCTCTTGATCTCACTTTTCTTCAGTCTGCATGCAGGCATGTGTAAAAAATCGGGGTGAGAGGATTTGTTCTCTAGGCAAAGAAAACACGAACAAAAGGAAGCATAACAAGCAAATCCCTCTATCTCCTACTCTCTCTCCACATGGGCCCTTCAAGCCCAGTTTCATGCAGGAGTGGTTAGCCAGAACCAGGATGGAGGCCAGAGCCCTGGTGGAGAAAAAGCGTTTGCAATCTTTGAAAGGAAGTAAAGGTGGAGGAAGACCACACCATCAGTGTAATCCCAGTGCAATTTCATCTAGGCCTGTTGTTTCTTAATGTTTCTTTAATTTGACAGGTCTTCCCCCCCAAATGAGGGCTAAGAGAGCAAGGGAAAGGAGAAACACAACAGTAGGGTAGAGAGCAAAGTCTTTGACAATATTTCTTTTTATATTTGTTCCTTTCCCTCTTAACTGATAGCTAAAATGTGTTTCTGATAAATTTCTCAATCCTTTTACTAATGTATTTAGCAGAAGATTGTTTCTGGAAATACCAAATGAAATAAAGAAATCAAGAAATCAGATTGAAAATATTTGATACAGTGTCCAAAATTTAGGAGAAACTAAATCCTTCCTTCCTTCCTTCCTTCCTTCCTTCCTTCCTTCCTTCCTTCCTTCCTTCCTTCCTTCCTTCCTTCCTTCCTTCCTTCCTTCCTTCCTTCCTTCCTTCCTTCCTTCCCTCCTTCCTTCCTTCCCTCCCTGCCATCCAGCCATATGGAAAATTTGTTACTGTAGTTTTTACAGTAAGGAACAGGGATGTCAGGAGCAGGATGAGTTTGGGAGATATCAAGTCTTGCTGGCGGGGCTTAAATGGGATCTGATCTTTTTGATAAAGAAAGGGGCTCATTTCCACCAAAGCATTCATCACAGATTGGAGTTCGAGGCAAAGTGAGAAACAGGTTTGGTTGTTTTGGTTGATAGGGTTTCATATCTCACTTCCTCTCCCTCTTCACTCTCTTTCACCCATACATACACAGGTAGACTTTGAATGTAACGTTTTGCACATCTCCTACATCCCGCTGGCCATATCTTGACAGGCTGCATCAGTCAATAATGATGTAATATTAAAGGGTAATGACACAGCCATGCAGAGTAATGAGAGAAAGCAATTTCTCTCACTATTTACCCATTTACCAATCGATTGAATTTATCATGTCAAAAACACAGGGATAAGTCTATGAGAGGCTGACATATGTTCCTATTGTGTAGTGGTTCTGCTCAGCTGGCTTTCAAAAATGTCTAAGTAAACATATTAAGTTAAATTCTGCTCAGGGTGTGAAGAGACAAAGGAGAAAAAGGAAACAAACCTGGACATGAACTTGGAGAGTGAACAAAATATTACTAAGAAATAAGGAGATGAAAGATAGTAAAAGAATGCAGTTTGGGTCCCTACAGTGAGTATTAGTCAAGGCATGTGTGCTGTTTCAGCAAAGTAACTAATTAATACAGGTATGCCTATTAGTATAGACTTTCTCAATACTGCAATTCCACTTTGCAATCCTTCTTTTGAGAGTCTCTACAGGCTCAGAAAACATCTGTGGTTCTCACAAGCTGCTCCCAGAGAAGATTAGGATGGACAAACTTCATTTACAATCAGGCAGAAAGTGAAATCCAGATAAATCCTTAGATTAAGCGGAACAGGACCTGCATTCCCTCCTGGTGGTGAAACAGGGAAAGGGCTTGGATCGGCCACAAGCAAAGTTTGATGACCAGATGTGTCCAGGAAAATTGCATTTCAAAAAAGCAGGAGGCAGATTTTTACATAAATTGGTAAGGAATTCCTCAGGTTTCCAGGAAAAAGAGAGCCTTTCAGCAGTGCTGTCATTATTTTGGGTTCTTCAACCAAGCAATTTGAGGCTGATGTGACAGAACCCTTCTGCACTTTCATTGCTTTTGATTTTCATTTGGAGGTACTGATATTACCTCCTGTGAAAAACAAACTGAATATATATTTCCAACACAGCTGCTCATATTTGCAAGGATATTTACGAAATAGATCCTGCAAAAGTTGTATGGCTCTTGGAGCAGCCCATTAGTAAGAAAGGTGTCAAACTCTGAATCTGGCTGATTACCATGTGATGAAGTGCTTGACTTTACTAAACCACAGGCATCCTGCACAAGCTGTAAGGAAAAAGGCAAATATACATCATATACCAAGAGGGTCTATATGTGAGGTGCTGCCCTAAAATATTGTGCTCAAGTAACTGAGCAAGGCTGTGGGAGAAGAATAGGGTGAAGAGAGGAGTTAAAATTCACTGAGACTCCATCAAAGATGGGTATTCACAGGTCCTGGGCCAGGGAGGTTTAGAACTGAGGGCATGGAGAAAGGAGAGGGATAAGGATGCTGCAAAGTATTTTTTCTTTTTATTTTCTTTCTCTAAGCTGTTTATA
Organism: Chloebia gouldiae; assembly: GCA_003676055.1. Classification (NCBI taxonomy): domain Eukaryota; kingdom Metazoa; phylum Chordata; class Aves; order Passeriformes; family Passeridae; genus Chloebia; species Chloebia gouldiae. The sequence continues at coordinate 7,668,320 of QUSF01000029.1, forward strand.
GATGTAATCCTACAACTACAGAGTGTAAATCCTACACAAGCCTGAGTGATTATTACAGCTGGAGGCTCTGGGTGGTTTGGTAACCTCCCTGCTCCACTTCAGCTGCTGAAAACCAGGAGGGAAGAGAAGCAAAGGGAGGGAAGTGATAGGAAGGAGGAGAGCTGGGCTCTAGCAAAATCCTTGATTCAAAAGCCCATCTATTCTCCCAGCACTTAATGCCTCATGAATGCTGTCCAAAGAGGGGAAGTAGGCACTGGCTTCTGGGCTGCATCAAAAGCAGTGTGATCAGCAGGTAGAGAGAGGTGATTCTCCCCCTCTGCTCTTGTGAAACTCCACCTGAAGTGCTGAATCCAGCATATAGGCATATATAGGCAGGACCTGTTCGAACAGGTCCAGAGAAGGACCACAAAGATGATTACAATGCTGGGACACTTCTGATATGGAGGCAGGCTGAGACAGTTGGGGCTTTTCAGCCAGGAGAGGAGAAAGGTCTGGGGTGCCTTCTAGCACCTTCTGGTAACTGAAGGGTCTAAAAGAGAATGGGAGAGGGACTTTTTAAAAGGATGTGTACTGAGAAGGCAAGAGGGAATGTCTTTAAACTAAAAAACAACAGCTTTTGATTAGACATTAGGAAGAAATCCTTGACTGTGAAGGTGGTGAGGCCCTGGCATAGGCTGCCCAGAGAATCTGTGGATTCCCCATCCCTGGAACTGTTCAAGGCCAGGCTGGATGGGGCTCTGAGCAACCTGGTCTAGTGGAAGGCATCTCTGCCCTGGCAGGGGGTGTAACGAGATGATCTTTAGTTTTATTCCAACCCAAACCATTCTATGGTTCTGTGCTTCCTCCAAAACTCCTTTTTTCTCATGATGTCCTCCTGTACTGTGTGTAGGAAAATGAACTCTTATGTGATCCAGCACCAAATGCTGGTACAATGGCCCAGGTTGCTGTCAGCAGGAGCTGGCTGCAGCATTTATCTCCAGATGTCCCAGCTCACAAGCATGCCCACCGGGCACACAGCAGCACATTTGCCTGCAGCATGGCAGAGACAATCCAGTCTCAGACCAGCTTGTGCCTTGCCATGCAGGGACACAGACCAGCCTGTCAGACATAGTAAACCACAGTCAGGAGTCAAATGATTCTTTCTGGCCTGATAGTTTCCAGCCTCAATCATATGTATGTTTAAAAACGTTTTGTTTCCATTTTCTTTTCTTTTTTTCCTTCATTGAGAGCCATTAATTATGGAGGAATGTGGCAATCTTTGGGACTTTCCCACAGAGTGTCCTCAAGGGCTTGACCACACAAGGGCACCTCTGCTGCTCCCTCTGTCTGCTTTGGGGCAGCTTCCATAGGAAGACAGGGGATATGTGAGCAGAGGGAGGGCATTTTTTAGTCAGTGGAGTGTGATGATTTCTTTAAGTGATGCAAATGAAGAACGCAGAATCAGTCTTCTGCCAGCACTGCCGCATGCAGAGCGTGGCTGTGCCCGTGGAGTTGTGCCAGCTCGGAGAGGAGGGGACACGGGGGACACGGCCACAATCCCTGCAGTCTCCTTAGCTAAATGGGCTGCTCTTGCCTTGGGACATATCTGTGCAGCACCTAACCAAGTGGGACTCCTAACAGAACGCATAATGGAAATAACTTACAATAATAAAGTAAATAGACAGTAAAGCTGTCTTCTGTAATGTTATTCTCCAGGTGAAATGAGATACCAAAAACAAATAAACAGCCTCCAAATGATATTAAAATGTCTTTCACTTTTAATAATTTAAGGGACATACTAGTGAGAAAGATAAGGAAACTTAAAAATACATTATTTTTCAGGCTGATGGTCTTTTCCTCAGACTCTCCTGTCTGATCCACTGAGGACTCATTGACATATCCTAGGCTGAAGCAGAACATTATAATAAGTTATTCAGACAAAAAGTTTTCTTCTTTAATTTTATTTACTAAGTTTGCCTTACGAAAAGCTGGTTTAACTTTGGAAGTTTTTCTTTTAAAAAGTTAATTTCCTTCCTCTCTCCCTCCTTCCATTCTTGATCCCTCTCTCCCATCTCTTCCCTTGCTCATCTCCCCCCTTCCCTCCCACCTCTTCCATCCTTCCATCTCTTTCTCTCTCTCTCTCTCTTTCTCTCATTCTTTTTCCTTTCAAAAAGCCCTAGACTGTCTCCTTGAGTGTTAAGGACAAACTGGCAATAATTTATGTTATAGCATGATATGAAAAAAATTACATTACACTATAAATTATAATATGCAGGGTGAAATGCCAGGAAGGATGCCAAATGCTGGTAGAAATCCCATTAGACAACACAGTTCTATTGCCTACCACTCCCCACAGAAATCTTAGAAGGTTTGCATGAAACTGTTTGCTGTGAGAGGAGAGAGGCTGAAGGGGGGAGGAAGAAGAAATACAACAAAAAAGAGAAAATATACCATCACTCAATTGGAAATAGGAATTTTTTACTAATGCCCAAAAAGAAAGGTGACTTTTTAAAATAGAAACTTCCAATCTGGCCATCTGGGATTTTACAGTGCTTCCTCAAGCTGGAGCAGAGGCTGTGGGGAGGAGCTGTAATTTTTGTGCAACGCTGCTATCAGAGGTGTTCTTGGATTTCATCCATCCAAGACAATCCTTGTGGAAGTCCTTCCTTGGGTTCCTTGGGTTTTCAGGTATCTCTGCTCATTGCTGCAGGCCCAGAAGCTGCTTGAGGATGTGCCAGGGGCTGCCAGAAATCACAAACTCTGGTGGTTCTTCTCTGAGAAGAGGACTAATCAGGAATGAAATTAAGAAGGGCTCTAGGCGAAAAATGGCATCAAGGAGAGGTGAGAATCCAGAGCGCATCTCTGACCTTGTGCTAGACTTTTGTTCCTGGAGCCAGGCATCTGCAGGGCAGTAGGAGATGGGTGATTTCATACTTGTTGGTACATATTTGTCTTAACATTCACCACTGCCCAGCACCTGAGAAAATCCCAGGGACCTATGGATCATCCTCATCTCCCCGTGTATTTCCTGTCACCCGATTATTATTTAATTCCTAAAAATCTTCACACACTCTCCATTCCCCTGAATCTCAACCTGTGTCCATCTCTTCCTTAGATATGATGGCACCAAAAATAGATATCAGAACAAATGAACTGTTTTGTGCAAAAGGCTGTAGGATGTAAAAATAGAGGGCACAATTTACGCAGGGGTGGAATGGTTGTTGAAGCTGTTGTTTTGCTCCTATCTCATGTCTGGTTAAAATAACTGTTTGAAATTATCAGTCAAATTTTATAACACTGCATGTTAGTGAGGAAACTAGAGTCCTCTCTAGATAGCAGGTAAAGAAAGAGGATATGTTTGCTGTAAAAAAAGGGAATATTTTCATGATGGACCAAGAATGAGAAAATGTCTATTTTTCTTTAAAGATAAAAGAAGTACAAGACAAAAAAGGGAGAGGAAAAAAAAAACCAAATCCATGGATTATTATTTTACTTTCAAAAAAAAAAAAATAAAACCATGCCAAACACCCCAATCAATGGAGAGAAAAGCAGCTTTGAGTGTGCCTTATTGAACTGACCTACAGAAAAAGCTTCAGAGTTTCAAGCCCAAACAAGTCCCTGATAAGATGTGAAATGCAATGGAAAAATCATTTAGGGGAAACAACAGAGAAGCTGATTTTGCTCTAGTTTTACAGGTCGGTTCAATAAGGGTTCCTGAACTCCCTTTTCTGTGTAATTCTAAGGAAGGGTCATTTAATTAATATATTTATCTGAAGGAAGAAAAAAAGAAGGGTACAGGAGGGAGGAAAACAAACTTAAAACAAAGATGGTATTTCACATTGAGCATTGCAGGTTTTGGTTGAGTCTGTCTAGCACATGATCTCTCTGGGTACCCACAACCCTTTCTTCCATACAGTTGCTCTCTTAGCTTCATCCTTTAATTTGCTGTATAAATTATCACAAAAATGATAGAATCCAGAAAGGAAAAACACATACAAGCACATTTCTTACTCATGTTTTCTTTTTTTAGCTCTTTGTGATTCATTTACTGCACTTTCAACCAGCCCTCCTGGTTTCATGAGATGCTGAAAGATAGTTCAAGCATTTTATTATCTCTCTGCCAGCCTCCAGAAAAGTATCTAGGAGTGTGCAGGAAAACCCCTGCAGTGGGACTTGTGAATTTAAAACTGTGGGGCTCAGTCCTCAGCTCTGCACAATCACTCACTCCCTGCTTCTGCCTTTGCTGTGCATCCTCCCAGGCATGGCACAGCTGTGCAAATCTCAGCACACCACAGACTCCCGAGCTGGGAGCATCTCCACAGCCTCTGGTGGACACACCTCAGGCTGAAGCTGTCTCGACAGCCCTTGACAGCTCTATTTCTCATGCAGGCAGGGCTGCTGAGCGGGCAGCGCAGCAAAAGGGTTCATCCATCCCTGTGTTTGAGAAGAAGAGCCTGTGCCCATCTCTTAGTGCTCAACCTAAGACACTAAATGGGTGAGTTTAATGGCAAAGACCTGGTGTCTGCTGAAGACCCCGCTTAACATGGGCACTAAAGCTTTTTCACAACTCTGTAGGTCCAGCCGTGCTTCCAAGAGACAAAAGATTTACACAGCCTCAAACAACATGAGGGAGCACCCTGTGAACTGTGCCCTGTGAGCTGCATAGACAGCTGGTTAGGAGCTGCAGTAATACCCTAACAGAAAGGGGTGTTGTGCAATAATAGGGCAAAAACACTTCCAATGGTGTGTGGTGCCTCTGGTGTTGCTCACCGTCTGAGATCCATGCTGGGAAAGGCAGCAGTGCATCTGGAGCTGGGACTGGCATGTCTGTGTGCAAGTCCTACACAGTTATTGTTGCCATCTGTGTTCCCATAGCTTCTCCCGGTTACTTTCCTATCAACGAAAGATGGAGAGAATTTCCCCCTGCCCCCTTCCTAATGCCACTTTTGTTAAAAGGGTGTTCTTTCTGTGCAGAGGGAGGAGAAGGGTTAATAGAAAAACTTTTCAAGGTGAGGCAGAGAGCTAAGCCTTCATGCTCTCAAGAAATGGAACTGTGGAGAAGTGTGGGGAAAGGCTTTCTTCCCCTGCCGCACCACAATGCAGTCTGTCTCAAATTAAAAAAAAAAAAACCCAAACTGTAAGGTTTTTTTTCATGTTCTTCCAAATATCACTTCTGCTTGTCACAATATTTATAAAAACCCTCTTGCTATCTCAAGCTGCACAGCCTTTGGCTCAGGTTCCTGCTTATGCAAAACAGGGTCATAAACATGTCACTGTGTATTTGATAAATCCATCTTCCTCTTGTCATTGTCACCAAGAAGCTGAGATGACGGGAGATTACTCCGTCAAATCGCCGTAGAAACGCCTGCAGAGTTTATGAATTTTCATAGGATGTAAGTCCTCTTTAATGGGAAGTGGGACCCAGTGAAATCTTGCTGTTTTTACGGAAAAGTACGTGCATCTGTGTGTCTTCATCGGTGTGTGGGAATACACTGCACGGCCAAAACTTTACCCACCACACATTAGGAGCTGTGCCAATGCATCCCACTTGAGAACATCATCTGGAGTTTGTGCCCATTTTCTTCTATCTCCTTCTCTTGCTGTGACCCCAATTCACATTTATATTAAGGCTTCCCTAAGCCATACTCTATGTGTAAAAGAGATGTTAAGTAAGTGCAAATGCCATTAGAGGGTATTTCCTGATCTAACATATTTCCTGTGAGCATTTTCATTACCACATCTTGACATGCTTGTCTCTGCCCTCACCTCCTTTTTCTGCAATATAATGAAGAAATCAACCCATCTTCAGTGAGAATTGCCTCTGTGTCAGGGTTCAAAGGCCATCTGGGTTTCTCTTTCTGTAACAAAACTTAAAAGCAAACACATTTCACAGTTTTCCAGACAGGAAAAATGCCCTTTTGTCACCCCTTAGAAGGATAAAATAATGATTGACAGTATTGTGGTCAAATCTTAGCAAAATAGGAGTGAAGAGATAAATATGAATATTAACCTTCAGTTATGAAGCTCTGTTGAGCCAGGTGCTGAGCTCTGCTGAGGACATCCTAAGACCTGGTACCACCTTCAGCTGTTCAGTGTGATTTTTTGCAACTTTCATTCATGTTCCTGCAATTAGACAGCTAATGCCCAGCCTGGGAAGCTCACAGCTAGGTCTTCTATGTAGACTCTTCCTTCCTAGTTAAATTTTTATTTATGATCTGTGGTAATGTCTCCTATGATCCTGGGGCATCCTCTCTGTGTTAAAGTTGTTTCAGCTTCATTTTCCAGCATATCCAAGTAGTTCAACCTCCTGCTGGGTTGTTATGGCTTAAGCCCAGCCAGCAAGTCACCCCCATACAGCTGCTCACTCACTCCCTGCCAGTGAGATGGAGGAGAGAATCAGAAGAGTAAAAATGAGAAAACTCAAGAGTTAGGATAGTTTAATAAGTAAAGCAAGCCCTGCACACAGAAATAAAGCAAAGCAAGGAATTGATCCAGCTCTTCCATGGCCAGACAGGTGTTTCATAATCTCCCCAAGAGCAGGACTCCCTCATGCATAATGTTGACTTGGGGAGACAACCACCATCACTGCAAATGTGCCACCCTTCCTTCTTCCCCAAGCTTTATAAGAATTTTCCCTGGGGTCAGTTGGGGTCATCTGTCCTGGTTGTGTCTTCTCCCAACTTCTTGCACATCCCCAGCCCCCTCACTGGTGGGGTGGGGTGAAAAGCAGAAGGAGGCTCAATGCCATGCATGGCTCACATAGCAATGACTAAAACATCCCTGTATTGTCATTGTCATCTCCAGCACAATAAAACACAAAATACAGTTACTATGAGGAAAACTCCATCCAAGCCAAAGCAAGCACATGGTGCAAGAGTACAAAAGGTTTTTCAGCCTGTACCATGGGCATAAACTGTGTTGTATCATGGTTGTTGCAGTGCAAACAAAAGCAGAACTCTCCCCAAATAGCTGCCCATGTATGAAACTGCTAAACGGGGAGGACCCCACTGTTTCTCAGCATCCCAAGGCTTAAAGGGAGACATTTGATCCTCACAGCAGCAATCACTGCAGTGTGTGCAGCTTCAATGTGTTGGTGCATTTACTCAAACAGGGGGTGAAGTAGCAGCTCTGGCTCAGACTTACCCAAAGTGACATTATTTATAACCTGTCTGCCCCGTGTACATCTCTGAGTGTGTGTAATCTCTGCAGTGTCCAGGAGAGGTGGGCTTCAGTGGGATTTTCATCCAAGTGATCACACAATGGCAGGGCCATCAACGTTCTCTCTGTCAGGACGTTCAGTGAGCAGTTTCCCCATGTAATGACACCAGGGGATAATTTTACCTGTGCTGGGTCTGGATTACACCCCCTGGGCTTCAGCAACTGGTGCATTTTGCTCACCGTCACAGATTTCCTGCAAAACCAAGAATCTTGATGGCTAGATATAAACTCCAGTGGACACATTGGATGAAATCTCTTCCATGGTATATCAGGACAGTGCTGTGCATTTCAGCAGCCATCAAACTGTTTTACAGATCATGCATGCTGAACTGCATTACCAAATAATTAGTAAACAGAGTAAAATTTAGAGGAAAATGAAAATCTCGCAAAACTTTACCAGATACCACAATCCCATATATTTTCTAGAAGCATCGGACCACTTTAGTTTTCATTTGTTCAGAGGACATACAGCATAAGGATGTCTAATAAAAGCAGGAATATAGCCTTGGTCTGGTTATCTAAAAATTAATTTTCTGCTTTACAATGAAGGGATTCTGTCATATTGTTTTGCAAGCAAACAGCAGCTTATTCTTCTGAAATTTAGCATTCTTACTTTTGGAGGATGAAAGAAATTCTCAGAGAATTTACAAGAGAAACCTGTTCATTAGATTATAAGTTAAAATTAATTAAAAATTGGATTTTCTAAGAAATGTATCATCTGTGCTCACACTCTTTATCCAAATTATGTCAATAAGAGAATAGCTCAGACTTCAAACTTTCTATGTGGTTGCAGTTAATTGAATTCTTATGCTTGGTGTATTCTTGAAGAAATTAGGAAGTAATTAGGCTATGCTATTAACCATTGTATATAATTGATCTGATGATATAGCCAACAAACAGGCCAAGGTCAACAGCTTATTCAGCTCTTGAGTTTGATGTGCCCTCAGAGATGATGTTCCATTCCTTCCTCTGTCATAATTTGCTTACTGGGGTTCTACTGGCTGTACTGGTACTTTTCGGGGGGATTAAATCTACCTCTGATGTACAAAACATGACAGGTTGGGGTGCTTTAAATGTCTTTGCACCTCACTAGGCAACACTGCTTCATCTCCTCAACTCTGCCCACAGCAGGGTATCCCACAGCAGGGTGTCCCAAAGCCCCTTTGGGTAGCTCTGAACCAGGTCCCTGCAGCTGACTCCCAACGCATAAACAAACTGTGTGAGTGGAGAGAGATGTCCCAGGCCTTCACCTGCCTCTAACACACTTTACCCAGCCATTAAAAGGGCATCCAAAAAGTAAATGCTGAATTCAGCAGTACAGTTTGGCTCCTTGCATGGCTGTAGCTCTGAGCAGCAGTTACAAATCCAGTTTAACAGGCCAGTGCTCTGACTCTTTGCATTGATTCAGCACACCAGTGGATTTGTTCTTAAAGAATGAAGTCAAAACTCCCTTTGGCTTTGCCAAGGTCTGGCTTTCACCCTGCAGAGCTACAAATCAATAGAAGCAATGGAAGGCAGAACACCCTGTAAATGCCTCTGAAGGGGGGGTATGGAAAATGCAATTACCCAGAGAAGGAAATAACTAGACAAGCTTTTTTTATTTGCCTTTCCACCCCCCCTCCACCCCCCTCCCCTTTTCTTCTCTTGGTGAAGAGTAGTATTGCAGAAATAGTAAAGAAAAATGCATTTTGAACATTTTATAATTCTTCTGAGCCAAATGCAGGAAAATTACTTACAGACAGAAATACAAATATGCAGGTATGTGAAAACATAGTATTTTTCAGTCCATTCAGAAATAACATTATTAGAAAAAACACTGTAAAATCTGCTGCAATGTGGAATTAGAAGAATGTGACTCAGTTACTTCATGGTGCCACTGATAACCAAGCATCAGGGTTAGCAGTGTTAGCAGCATGTATAGCACAATACTTGTCTTCAGGGGCCTTAAAAATTAATTGCTATTAGGATTGTCATGGTTCCTCTTTAAGAATATTAATGTAATGTTTCATACAAGAATGTATATGTTCTTATATTCTGGTGCATATATTCTTAACCTTTAAAATAATTTCAGTAGGGATCTTGGCTCCCTGGGTGCTGTTCCGCTTTGCCAATTTATGCACATTGCAGTGAGCTGCCTTGGTCTTGCTGTTCCTCCTCCAGGAGTAACCCTTCTTTGGTCCATCTGGAGTAGGAAGGAGCACAGGAGATCATTTTCTGCTCATGCATATCTCCGTTCCTGTGTTTAAAATGCAGCTACCTCTGGGGTTAAACACGACAGCATTTTAACAACTTTCAGTCATGAAGGATGGCTTCTGCAAGTCAAACTGATTGAGGGCTATCTGACAAGGGGAAGGGGGAAGCAAACACCATGAATTATAGATGGCAATCTGTCTATTTTACGATTATATACCCACAGTAGGAGCAGATTCATTCCTCTTGCACCTCCCATTGTGCAGTCATTCCCATTTGTACATTCATTTCCATTGTTTTTCCTTCCATGTATTGTACATTCAGACCCTGTCTCAACTGTACATTCTAGCCCTGTGGCAGGAGATCCATCCATGGGCTCAGCTGTTTCACAAACAGATCTAATAGCTGTAGTGTGCTCAGATGAGCATGATGGGTAATAGCAGAGCAGATTGAACTATATTGTCCCAGGAGCTCATATATTTTTATACACTCGTAGGGTACACATCATCTTGCTATGACAATGAGGCTAAGTCAAGCATCTCGGGATGTAATAAAGCAGATTACAATACCATTCTTTCACTCATTTTCACTACACTTCCCCTCCCACTTTCTTTTAACAATGCCAGGCAACTTTACATGCAATTCCCAAAGCATGGCTTGCTCTATGTTCTCCTCATTCTCCTCCAAAAAATATTTAGCTCTCATTTCTCCTGAAACAGTCTTCCATGGAGATAAAACTAAGAATTTTCTAAATATCAAAGAAAGTTAAGGACATGAATTTCAAAAGAAAAACTCCCAGCAATTCAGGTTTAAAAATGGCAAGGTTAATAATTTTTTTCCCACCCCAAGCCATGTCACATTATTGAATGAAATAAAGCTGACAAAGGAAGTGATATTCAAACAGCCAGTGTTCTCATTTGCTGTATTATTATTACCATACACCTTTTTTGTGAAGACATGCTAGGCAATTAAGAGCCCAATTAGCCCCTCAGACACAGGCAAAGGACTCCCCAGCATCTCAGTGTGAACTGTGGAAGTTCTTTCAGAGGGTCAAGGTGTGACCCTGAATGGTTTTGACTCACAAATTTCACAAAAAGCTGGAGAATGCTTTGTGTCCTCTTCCCAGTCCATGACCGCGTACCCAAATGGCAGCTGCATTCATCACCTGTCATCTGAGGCTTTGTTCAGCTTTCCCACTTCCAGTTTGGGCAGGGTAACACTCAGTGCTCATGTGCATGAAGCCGGTAAATCAGCCCACACTTTTCCTTGCTGGCTCCCACTGTAGAATCCCTGATCCCAAACATTCTAAATCAGGAGTCAAGCTTTAGAGAAGCACAAAAGTTACTTAAATTCTTGAGGTGCTTTTTAACAGATACATAAGGCATTCTTTGACTTCACATCGTTTCTGACCATATATGTTCTTTTTTTTTTTTCATTCCCCCAAGAGCTGTAAGGTGGGGTGAGAGGGAGGTCCAGGTCCAGTGATTAAGGTGCTTCAAAACCTAATGCAAACAGTAAGTAAATAATGCACTCTTTGCTCCAGGATTCCAGGTGCTAGTGTAAACAAATAATTGGCTGGAAAAGGTAACATTTATGATAAGGTAAAATTTACTTATACTACCAACACACAGTAAAATGGCAAAATCCAAGAAATCTGAAATCCTTTGTTCACACACCCGCTTCAGGACTACAGACCCAAAAGAGCAGAATAAACAAACTTTTGTCTATAACCACATAGATATGGCTGATCCTCTCTTCTGAGAAGAAAAATTAGCTCTTTCTGGGTGCCTTCAAGCCCAACAGTTGTGGCAGTTTGTGAACTCGATTCCTCTTTGTATTCAGATAGTTCTTCCCACCTTGAAATATCCCATGAGTGCAGCAAACCATATATAAAGAAACACATCTTCCCAACACTGACATCCGTCCGTCCCGAGGTAGCCACAAGCATCTATCTTAATGACCCGCAACACCACCAGACAACAAATACCAGAGAAAGTGTCTGAGATGATGGGCTGGTGTAAAATGAGCCAGAGCAGGCTCTGTATAGATTTACACCACTGGAAAGTAGGAGCCAGGGACAGAAAATCATTACTACATGCTTTGGAAAGTAAATGTGTACCTTGGAAGGCCAAATACAGGATTGGAACTGGAGATTAATTGTGGCATAGATGGGGCACTAGGAAATACATCGTAAGGTACAACTGTCCTTAATGATACTGACTCCTCTCACAAGGGTGCTGTGAAGCTTTGTGAGATTGTATCAGCAAGGGGTCAGAGATGCTCCACAAGCAGGAGCCATAGGATTGAAACCCAGAAAGGAAACTGTCTTCATCTTCAGGGCCATACTAACAAAGGAAGAAAAATATAAATCTTAGTAGGATGGAGAAATAGGCTAGTTTGACACGATATCTGTGATTTCCTCTTTTTTTCTCTACTTTCACTTTACTCCACCACTCATTTTCTGCTTCTGGACCCAATGAGACAAACACAGAACTATTGATTCCCCTGTTATATCTTTCTTTCCCTCACTTTATTAAAATGAGGTCTTTCTGTTCATGGTAATATATATATAAAATCTATAGCTAGAAATTAAACCATATCCAGATTCGGGAGAACTAAGGGTCAAAGCTAAGCCAGAGCTTAGCAAATTTACTTCTAAGAAGTTTTGCCAAAATCTTATAAATCTGTCTCTAAAGTGACAAAAAATTTCCCAAAATCAAGTTTTGCGAGATTTTTATGGGATACAGGGCAAGTGGATACCAACAGGCCAGTGCTCCTTTGCTTGTCCCCAGTTCAGGCCACATTTGTAAGACTCATTGTAGACTTGCTATGTTGCTTCTATACCAAACAGCAGTCAATAAAGTCCAATGCATCAATAAAGTCAATAGAGTCAATAAAGAAGCCAAATATGAAGACTTGAGATAGATAAATGTAAATACTTTTCAATATAGTTTGCCTCTCCTTCCCCTCCTTTTAGTGAGCCCTATCCACACGTTATTATGGCTTGTTTCATTAGCAATAAGAGATACACTGGAGTTCAGGGGAGGAGGGAGAAAGAAACCAAACAAAACAGCAACAAAAAAAAATCTTGGTTTATTTAGTGGCAAATTCAGTAAATGTTCAAGACCTGCATTCCCTAGTCCCTTGCACCTGACAAAGTTATGCCAGACCTGGATCCCAGCCCCTAGTCAGATCTGCCTTTATGACACTCTGCACACCAGTTTTATGACCCCAATCCTGCACCTCACCAGACTCCCTGTAACCAGGCTGAGTCTGTCTTACTGACATCCAGGTATTTAGGCTCCTTGTATATATTGGGCATGGATTTCCATTGGGTCTGATGTGCCCGAGATGGATGAGCTGGCTGCACTGCTTCAATAGTCTCCTCTGATTGTTAATGTTTCAGTTCCAACACAAAAGTACTGATTATGCTATTTTATTTTCTTTTTCCTTTTTTTTTTTTTCCTTCTTAAGGCCATTTGACTTTGTTTCCTAGATGAGATGTAACAGGCAAGGATTGCATCATGGCTTTACAACGACTCATTCTCTCACTCGCTGTGCTGCTGGATGTTTAGTTGGGCTGGAGCAGAGACAGCACCAAATACACCCAAGCCCCACAGTTCCTCTAAGGAAATAACCCAGCTTTTTCCAAATCCATTTCCAAGCAGCCAGTAAGAAGCCACACAGTGCATAGTAACCAGGTTTTGGGAAGGAGGGAAGATACAGTAAAGGAACAGGCAAGTGAACTGCAAGATACAGGAGAGTCACATAGGACTGTTAACAGGGAAGATACTGTTATCTTTAAACTTTCACGTCTCACTGTCGTGTTATCGTTACCACATGATGCAATCTTAAAACATATATCTACTCTAGCAAATTAAACCAGCCAAGGCTCATTTTCTGGCCTACAGGACAAGAGACATAGTACAGCTTTTATCCAGTTATCTAAACTCTCTTCCACCCACAACAGAAAGTGAAACAGGCATCCCTGGAAAGGATGCCTGGCTCATAACAATCTGTATGGCCCTAGTACAGTGTCTGGGTCTGGGTTTTCTTTTGGTTTAGCTGATAGAGACAAAGACCAGTACTAAGCCTTCGTGCTGATTTCAAAATTTGGGAAAGGAGAAAAAGCACATTCACATCCTCAAACTCCATTCTAACTCCTACCCTGGTATTTAGCTATAAACTCGAGAAAGCCCCAAACTTCATATGAGAACATTTCCAAAAGAATGAAATTGTCATGGAAGCAAAGGATTCGTGTTGCGCTTCAATTTTGATTATTAAAAGAAGAGATGAGTCTAATCATATCCAGATAGAGATTTGAAGTCCCTACCTGTAGGTACCCTGGGCTTTATGTTTCTTCCTGTTCTAAAGAACTGAGAGCAGAATGGGACTGCAGCCCAGAAATATGCATATCTAGTGAAGATCAGAGATGTTTGATCCTAAAAAATATCTTTTATCAAAATCACCCTGTAAAAAAAAAAAAGCCACTCTATGTGACTATCACACTGTGTCTTGCTCCTGTGCAGGAGAGTGTTTCAAAAAGGGCAGATGCTTGCAAATCTGTCAATGGGCAGAAAAGAATGAATAGTATTGAAGGGCTGAGGAAAGAGTAAATTCAGAACAAGCGAAAATATTATAATGGTGAGAGCAGTTCAGGCAGTGGACTAATGTGTGAAGGAATGGAAGAATCTCTTGACTGGACAAGACAAAAGATTTTCAGCTGGGTCTGGTCATCATGTCAACACAAATCCTGCCACTACAGGGAAATGAGGTGCCCAGGTGAGTAGCACCTGACCCTTTAAGCCCTGAACTCTACCTGAGCCACTCCCAGGGGCTAGATTTTTGCATCCTTGTGAAGCTGTCCATTTCAAAAAAAAATGCAGAATTTACTACATGGAGAAAAAAATGGAGCCTGATGCCATTCATAGGATGTATGGCAGCATTCTGTAATACATCAGTCCCACTTATAACATAATAGCTGTATAACTCATACAAGGCTCTGGCTCATGTGAGGCATGGAGGTGTACATTCCACATGGGAGGAATAAGCAATGCAGTTACACACCCTGTAGCTGGGTAAGATTACAACACAAGCAGCAAGCTTTCCAGGCCTTAAATGCTGAAGGAAAGGACAAGGCATAGGAACAGCTTGATTCCTGATTTTTATAAGAGTTGGAGCATTTTCACTGGAGAACTGAAGCAATTCTCTGCAAATCTCTGTGTGTGTGTGTGTGTGTGTGTTAGTCAGCAGTAATTCTTAGTTGCCTTAGCAGTGAAAGTAAGGAATGAAGTGGTGATGGGAATTTGCATTCTTATTCTCTCAAGAGGTGATGCCATCAGTGTCAGTGAAGGGAGAGGTGAAATGAGATACATTCTCAGATGAGGAAAATTGTTACAGATCAGATGAAGTAAAGGAAGCTCTGCTCCTTTATACTAGATCACTTTAGATATTAGTGAACAAAAATATGAGGAAAATTTTATTGCTACAGACCAGGATTCTTTATGTAATTCAGAGCCCTGAACCTGCAGTATTACAGCTCTTTTGCAGCTCTCAATTCACTTGATTAGGCAGAGCAGAGTGATAAACTTCAGATCAGCCACAAAGTATGTACAATAAGAATCCGGTCCTTGATTTTTTAATTTTTTCTGTAAGACCTGAATTCAAAGCTTTGGTCTTCCACTATGGCAGGTGATGAACATCACAAGTTACAAGTGAACCTTTAAAATGCTTCAGCCTTCCAGCAAAAGCAACCTTTGCCTTGGAGACTCAGTATCAGACTTCAATAATTCATGCATTTTAAGCCCAGTAGAGACTGGTGTGACAATCTAAGCTAGACTGCTACATATAATAGGCCTTCAGACTTCTCTAAATTATTTCCCATTTCAGGTCCAAGAGCTATTGTCAAAGTAAAATACGTATTTTAGAAAAATATCCAATCCCATTTTAAAATAGCTAGTGACAGGTTATATTCTATAGTCCTTGGTAGAGATTCTAATAGTTAATTACTCTAAAAAGAGGCAACTTATTTCTTCTTTACATGTCAGACTTCGTCTTCTAGGATTTGGCTCTTTCTACCTCCCCATCTTCTAAAATAAAGGCCCTGTATTCCCATATTTCTGCTCCACAGAAAGTGATTAAATAAGTGCTTAATTTTAATTTTCTGAGTTAACTGGTACCTTTAGTCTCTCCTGATAAAACTGGATTATGATAGATGTATGTAAAACTAAATATCTCAGGGAAGATGAACAGAGAATAGTCATTCACTGCCTCTCCCAGTGTAACTGCTTGGGGATATTGAAAAAAATTATCAGCTAGCATGCTTAAATTTATTTTTAATGGGACCCCATAAGGTGGTCTAACCCTTTTCTGCAGAACATATAAATAGTCACAAAAACTCATTAGATGTGATCTCCTTGTCCCTGTTCCTGCCGGTCCCACATCACTTTATGTTATATGTGCCTCCATTTAGCCATAGGTTTAGTTGTGTTGTGGGTCAGGTCTAAGCCTGAAATTGGGAAATGCTTAAATAATAGATAAAGAAAAAAAAAAAAGGCTAGTATCTTTAACAGGATTAGTTCTAGCATTTTCCAAATGTTCAAAGTAGTACAAATAGCAATAGAAAGAGGCTCCTTTCCATGCTCAAAATTTCATGGTTCAGGTCCAGTCCCCAAGATCTGAGTAGAAGTTCCATCAGTGGGAAGTTTTAGGTACTGAGTAGGAAGTGAGAATTATGTGCCTTCATGGACATGAGCTGCAGAGCCTGTCCATAAAGATAATGATCATGACTTTTCTTCTGCAGAACAAGGCTGCCCCTGAGGATCCCCACAGACAGGCAGGATCTGTGCACAGGGAAGCAGGTATGAATACACCTGCATAGCAGCTGGCCAAAGTCAACATGCACAAGAGGAGAAGAATTACTCTTATTACTTTCCATTCCCAGCCTAGATCATCAGGAGGGTGGAGTAAAGCAAGAGAGGCTAAAAACTATAATACCTACACTGGAATTAAGCCATAAGGTCTGACTGGACATGGAGAGGAAGAGGGGGGTATGGATAATTGCACCCATAGGGCAATTAGAGTTACAAGGAGCAGTGGAGCTAAACTTCAGTCCCAAGAGTGTGATTAATTGGCACTAACAACCCCTCTGGAGTTGCCTTATTGCTATTATGAAGACAAGACTTTATTTTTTGTTTTATTACTTTTTATTTATAAATGAAATATTTAAGTGCATGACTTTGATCGCCAGGATCTGCTAGTTAGTGTCGGCTTCAGCCACAAGGTGCCAAGATTAAAGATTCATCAAAGGAAAAGGATTAACCCACCCTGCTGGAATGTCAAATAGCTAGTCAGGAAGAGGATGCTGAATTAAAGCCCTGAGAAGTCCCTCTTTGCTTAGCTCGTTCTCTAGGGCTGTGGATTTGGAATCGCCCCCTTCCTTCAGTCCCTGCTTAGCTCATATGTCCCTTCTATACCTGTAAATTGCCTAGGAGGAAGAGGACAATGCCAACATTAAAAAATAAAAATATTCTGCTAACTTGGAGTATTCTCCTTTTAAAAAGAGGTAGTTCCAAAAGTTGCATCTCTGGTGTCTAGGGTTGGGACCCAACCTCCTCTGTCTCAATATCTTGTGGAGAAAGGGCTCAGATGAATCTGTGACTGGTGGTCTTTTCAAAAGCAGCCAGAAAGGAGACAGCAGGAAAACCATTATCTCTCTTTAGGCAGAATCATCACACATCCACATTTCCCCCTAGAGACTATCTTTGTTTCTGTGTAGAGATAGAATCTGAGGCTGCTGTATATTTGTGTGAGATTTCTGTATGCTTTTTTTTTGGATATGTTATGTAATATGGTCACACTGATTGTGGATCAATGCTGAGGTGAACAGCAAAGCTCCACAGATGTACAGCAGTCCATGACAGAGGAATAGCCATCTGTTTAACTCTCTAAATCTATTTTAAATCCTTCTTCCTATCTTAGGAATGATGGTCTTGAAGACATTCATTTACATACCAAGACTAATAAAATTGACTGGTAATTTTTTAGTCCCTCTTCTTATTCTCAGATATATTACACACTAATATAAGAGTATGTTTTGTGACTTTTGGAAGTCTAAACCATTCCCAAGTCTTACATTGCAAATTTGACATTATTCTCCCTCTTTTAAATATCCAACTGCTGAGTCTGAGCAAACACTAAATTGTTCCTACACATCCCTGCCCAAGGAGGGACCACTGGAAAGCAGAGCTGTGTAAGCATCCACTCCCTTGCAACAAGGCTCTGCAAACCAGTTCGTTCACTCTTCATTTAATGGGATCTGTCAACAGATTAATCAAACTGGTGAGGAGAGAATCTGCCTTGGACATACACAAGTTCATCCCAATAATCTTGGTCTGTCTGACTAGTACCTGTCCTCCTGCACTGCTGGGGCTCCTTCCAGACACTGTGGGGCTACTTCTTCTGTCTCACATGAGTGCTCTTCTTTTCTTTCTTTTCTTTTCTTTTCTTTTCTTTTCTTTTCTTT